>JAMALA010000001.1:1336642-1714241 GCA_023628255.1 Cystobasidium sp. 2NF920
TCGAGAAAGCGACAGGTATGACGCATAGTTCTCAATAGCTGATGTATGTGTCTGCAAGAAGGTGTGCCCTCCTTGCAGACACATACAACAGCTATTGCTCGTATCTACCGAGGGAAATGCCGAGGGACAGTCCAAGGAGGTGTGACCTACTTTCCACTACGAGGCCTGGTAGCCTTGTCATAGGTGCTATAGTTGATCCATTTTCAATCAGCTCCATCTTCTCTGCAGGATCAATGCTTTCTTCTACGAACCAGCTCAGTTTGGACAGCGTGCATCTGTCACATTTCGGTTCCCGGCTGCACTTGATACGGCGATAGTTGCACCTAGGTTAGCATCAGACAATGTCTATCAGTACACTATGCGTAACCTATCTCTAGAAGTAAAAGCAACTGACTGGTCGCATGCCCGCTTTGCCAGAGGAGTGCCGAGAATGCCGGTGGTCGCGCTTGAGAATGTTGATGACGATGCTACTTTCGGCATATTGGTGGTTCGTTCGTACGAGGCATTCTCTCAGATTCATCCAGTCATGTCGTCAGGTCAAAGTCAATCAGATGGCATCGTTGATGCTCTTGCTTGAGGCTTCTCTGCCTCTTGCAGGATGGATGATCGAGGCAGCGGATATCTCTCTCTCTCTGCAGGGGAAAGCGCAGCCAGTTAGGTCTTTGCTCATTGCCATATATCACATTGAGTCCATCAATGATATGAAACGTCGCATGAAATGTCAAGGGAAACTATGGCTTCCTCGCTCGCTCCGGCCCATCATACAAGGCCCGCGCTATGCATCCTGAACCGACAAAGCGCGCTGGACCGTGCAATGCAAATTGGCAGCAGCAAGCACACAGCAGAACGGAGAGTCAGATTTGAATGAAGCAGCACCTCCGTCAGACATGCAGCTTAGTCCGGAGTCGATTATGCTCTATTGTTAGAGTGTATTGTTCGACATCAAAGCGCCAGGCCAAATAGGATGATCCATCATTTTGTTGCCTACCACGAATGGCTGACTTCTCATCTCTACTTAGCGAGTTGCATTGCAGTGCTGGTCGACAATGCTGGATCCATTAAGTGCAGCTGCTGCTGCTCGTCGTCCTCGCTCTCGTTCTGCTTCAATGGTCTCCCTTCGCTTGCCTCACATCACTGTCCAAGTGGAGGATGGAACAAGAATCACTACCACTGATGGACACGCACATGAAAGCTCACTTGAAGAGCAAGCAAGAGATCAGCATTTGGACTTGTCACCTACTCGCTCACTTCCCACACCTACTATACACATCATGAATGACTTCTCGACGTCAACCTATGCCGCCCCGTGTCCTCCATCTCATCCGCACCTTGACATGCCGTCCGACGAATTTCGTCGCCACCATCATCACCAAGACACAGTGGGAAAGCTAGATACTCCAAGTACATCATCGATGAATCCAGAACCTGCATCTGCACTACACAAACGATCCTCGTTTCTCCATAATAATCACAGCGGAGCGGGGGTAAGTGGTGGTAATGCGAAGAGACACTCGAAATATGAGGAGAGAATGAGGACCCTAAGTACTGCTTCGGCTGTGTTCAGGCCGCCTTCTTCTCAGATGCAGGGAATATATCATGAAGAGCAGTATCATTCGGAGCACAATTTCCCCACTATCAGACAGCAAAACAGTCAGGCTTTCAGGTGAGTCAAGTTAGGGTCCACACGTTCATTCCCAAATAACAACGCGCAAGGCATCATCAGGCTGATGAAGTCACGCATACAGCGCAAAATCAGCAGCACCTTTGAACTTTCACGACTTGTCAGCTATATACATGGTGGTAGCGAGCCGGAGAGACTCTTATGATAATCTAGTGAGACCCTCACGCAAAGCAGCTTATGAAAGACCTTTTCTGTTCTTGCTGATTAATTCACTTCTGCTTGGTTAGCTCTGGCAATGTAAGTACCCCACCTGCGATGTCCTCTCCTCTGACAAAGCTGACCTCATATTGCCATCCTGCAGGTCCCACCTTGGCTTTGACAGTATGAAATACTTTCCACACATCTACGCGACATCTGTTCTCGTCTGACTGTAACTTCATCGTCTTAAGGCCCAATCTTTCCTTTTCTCAATAGGTCAGTCCTCTCTAAGTGGCTCGTGTCGGCAGTCTCATGGCGGTCTGAGTCTCCGCTTGTTTCCCTATCACGATGACATATGCAGCTTTAGATGGTAAGTGTCCCTTCTTGAATCTTGTCCGGCAGAATAACCTGCTCAAGAAGAATGGCCGTGTTTATCCAGGTGAAACGACGCGAGTTGCTCGAATTATCGCTATGCTACTGTCTATAGTCATTACAACATGCAGTCTCCAGCTCTTTACGCGTCAATGTAAGTCCTGTCAAAACTTGCCTTGAATGGTATATGTTTGCGATTATACTGACTGGCCTTGTCATTCATTTGGGTCTTGTAGTGGCAGCAGAACAAGCGGATCGTGAGTGGACGTACCCTCTATCATCGCCTTCTTTACAAGATGATTGATATGGGCAACCTCTGCTTCGCCATCATCAAAGGTCAATGGCTGTAAGTCCTGCCACTTCATTTATCCATTTGCGGCCACTCTTTATTGACGTTCGTCACTTTCTGTGGTGCAGCATCAGCTTCGAAAGAAGACATGGTGTCCCATTTGAAGATACTGCATTCGGTGAAAATTGGGATAGATATTCAGCCGAATTACCTCAATCAGCTGGGTTTGTGAAAGTGTTAGCTTTGACTGGGTAAGTAACTTTACTTCTGCTGCGAACATCCCCCTTTTGATCTTTCTCCCCTTCGGATACCTCCATTATGTAGATCTTTCCCTCTTTGGCGCAATTCATTATTCATCTTCCTCGGTGTAGCCATAACCGTATTAGCTATCAGCTTCATCAAACCATCTCTGTTTGAAGGTGGTGATTCGAGACGAGGGGTGGGAGGGTAAGAGTAGCTGCTCGTCTAGTCAGACTGTGCGGTCGAGATTCTCTTCAGAAGCTAGAGCACACCAGGGCCAGCTTGTAGCCGTGAGAGAAGAAACAAGATCTTCTCCTGAGCGTTTTCACAGCAGGGAGACGATAAATGAAGTGTAATAATCCCTTTTTGGCATTGCTACATATGTATACCAGTTACAATGTTACGCTATCGACAGTCAACAGGCTACGAGAATAGGGATGTCCACACGGAATAGCCCAAAGTACACTTTATGCCCAACAATGTTCCAGAAGTGTTGTGGTATTAAGGCCAAAAAGAGTGTCCAGCATTCTTTACACTAGGAAGCGCGGCACCAACCTGCTGTTGAACGATGCGGCTTTTCTCTGGAGGTGAATGCGAAGCTGTAGTCGGCGATCTCATATGACATATCGCACAGCGACATGCATATTCGACGCAACTTCAGACGGAAGAGAAGAAAGAAAATAGTGATACATGTGTGACGGTTTGATGAAAAAAAGGGGATTGAAATTGTCTTGCTTGAAGAGCGAAATTGTACGGAAATTGTCCATTTTGCAAGGAGCCATGATGATGAGCTGACATTTGTGCAGCTATACATAAAAGGGAGGGATAGTAGCTTGTCTTGCTATGCTTAGGTCAGGCGCTTGCGTCGAGGCCTTCAACCATCTCATGCAGGTTCTCTTCGATTCCTCCATCTCCTTGGTGCTCATGAGCGGCAGCCGGAGCAGCAGCAGCTTGTGTAGCTTCTGGCGACACTGTAGCCAGTGACCCTTCTTCAGCAGCCACTGACGAAGATTGACTAGGGTTGAAAAATCCATCACTCGATGTAGCTGTAGCAGTCAAATCTTGTCTTCCAGGTTGTAGTATCCAACCACTCGAAGTTGGCTCCGCGTCGGGATCAACAGACGACATGTCACCCGTTGGCGCAGGTGAATTTGGATCGTGTGAAATTCCAAATGGTTGATCGACTTCTGAGTATACATCCCCATCCCTGTATTCTTGAGCTACTAGGGCTGCTCAAATAAACGCAGAAGAAGAGAACACGTGAGAAAGCGCGTCGATGAGTACAAAAGCAGTCAGTGAGGTGCAATGTATATGGCAGTTAGAGAAAGAACGCAAGCATGGACTCACTGTAGTTCCCGTCTGGTACTTGATCGTATACTATATTTAATGTCGCGTTGACATACCAGCTGTTGTAGAATGTAATATTTGAAGCGAGCTGTGCAGACATAGTGTACCATAATTAGCATGGCGTTCTCGTCCGATTCTGAAGCAGCGAGCTTCTGGGCTGAATCAAGAAGGACGACTTACGGTATAAGTATCATTCCCATTGACCAAGCTGACGGTCATTGTAGTCTCGAAAGCTCTCTCTCCATTGCGATATTGGAAAGCTACCGAATCATTTGACGATGATCCATTTGCGCGTAGCACGAAGTCGGGTTCTGGAATCATGATCTCGCTGAAGTGTGGGGCCTAGGTGGATAGAGTATAGTCAGGAACATGTCAGTCACGCTCTGATTATCCTTAGAGTATGCCATAACTATTGAGAAGGAGTGGTCTCACCCTTGGATCCAGGAAGTGCGGCAAGGCTGCAGCATGGCATGACGCGACGAGAGCAGCTGCGGAACATGCGATGATAGAATGTAGCTTGTACATGGTGCTGGAGTGTAGTTGTGGGATGAAGGAGGGTGGGTAGCTCTTGCGTGATGACAGGTACTTCCTATTGCGGTATGGCAGCGTGCGTGTGAGGTAGGATCTAGCTATCCTTCGAATTGAATATGGAATAACACCTCTGAATGACGGTGATTTGAGGAATGTCTCGAATGACGTCTACTCGAATGCTTGTATGATAGGTTATGCTCTGACCTGATGCCCGCTTCTGGTCGTCTGCTCGTGTTCGCGCTGCTGTGTCACTAGAAAGTCAAACCCCGATGCAGGGCGGCGAAGAGCTCGTGCCCATTTGGTGATTATGTAATCCATCTAAAGCGACATCTACAATAATTCATTTTTCAGAGCAGACAAGAATAAGACTTGGTTCGCTTAGATATAACGAAGGAACACTGCAATTACAGTCCCAGTCTATGATGCTGGCAGGCAATTGGCAGGAGAGGCGAAAGCAACGGTAATTGACAGTACAGTTGCAGACGTGCAAGCAGTAAGACTGAAGCACTGGAGAGTACGAACTTCATTGCACAAGAGTGGCAGGCGAGACTTGCTAAGACACTCAATCGGCAGCAGACGCATCGCTGGCATTTCGTTTGGTGGGTCCACTGACTCTAAAGCGCCATACCTATACGCTATAGACTAGAGTATTCAACAGCTTTTATCGCCTTTAGATCCGTCTCCGCGCAAGTAAACGTGAAGAAAGCGACTCATGACCGTCGGGCTGAGCTGATTGAGCGGGACACTGGTGACTCTGATCTGCGTATGGAATAACCTTTCTGAGTAGTATTGGGAAATAAGATCATGATGTTGTGGATCTAAAGGATCTGCTGCATAATGCAAGTTGGACTAGACTCGGCTCCAGGACAGCCGGACTCTTGCCAAGGTAGACTTTTGCCCTAGCGAAGGCCCTATTGTCACGATATTCGACCGCTTCAAGATCGATACTTCTGGCAATCTCGAGTGTAAGTTGAACCCAGCTGAAGACCGTGCGTTCGAGTAGACTCGGACAATGGAACCGCTGCAGCTCTTCAAAGCTAATGTGACCAACAGTCCAGTCTAAGCGCTTAGCGAGCATCGCCATAATAGCTTTAAAGCTTGCAGCTGTGGGAGGGGGGGCTCTTCTTTGCGTTGCTGCGGATGAGTGCTAGCGCGAGCAAAGCGCGAAGACTAAATATGAGAATACGAGACCAGAGGCAGTCGGTATGCTTCACGGGAGTCAAGAGTTCCTCGCACAGCTTACGCTTGCCCTCTCGTTCTTCTATGTAGTATACTCCCGTGCTCGTGAAATTTTGCTCGTAAAACGCAAAGCCACGCCTTGGCTGTGCCATCAGATAATCCGTCAGACAGCTCGATAGATTCTGTTCAGTTGTAACCAGTGATAGCTGAGAATCGTCTTCCAGAAGCCTGAAACGTGGGGCAAACACAAAGTCAGTTTCGATCTTGAGTTGCTGGAAGGAAAAGCCATTCAGTTTGCAAGTTAAAGATGTACAGGCGAGAAATCAGGATAGCATATACAGAAGACGAGAGAAAGGCGTGTATAAGGAAGACAGTGAATTGTGAAAAGACGAAGTTGCTCCCATTGTCAATGATCTGACATCTCACATCGTTCTGCAACAACAGCACTCGTGGCGGTTACCGTTGCAATTACAGAATACGCCACAGGCATACTTGGGATGATGCACGACTCTTGCGTTGTTACCGCTATGCGCGCCAGTCTCGCCGCTGACATAGACCCTTCTTTGCATTGTCCGAGCTGGACCAAGGGCTATGGGCGCCGCTGCAGGATTGCTGGATCTTCCAATGGAAGGCGGTCCCATTGATTGTCCGCTCCTACCATTCGAGATAGGCGAGACATCTGGTGTCTGCCAGGGTCCAGGCTGGACTGGCAGGTGGTTCAGCGGATCCCCTCCTGGTGCGGTCGTCTGAAGATGCAATTCTGGCGCCTCTGCCGAGGACGTGCGGCGCACTTGTGGCAGGTCGACCCCAGAGGCGTTTCGAGAATAAAGAGTTGCTGTCGGGATGGGAGCCCTTGATCCGTGTGATCCACTTGAAGACGTGGAATCGGTCCTTCCGCCCGAAGGGGATTGTAAGGTAGTGGGACGGGAAGAGTTGCCCATCGAGGAGGTCGTTTGCGTTATGTGATTATTTGACGAAATGGCAGCAGTTCAGGAGAAGTGTGAGGAAACAAGTTCAGTGAAACCGTCCAACTCCGAGTCCATCCTGGTGATGAAAATACAGCGTTGTGGTACGGAGAGAGAGAAATGCGGCGCTGTCATCTGTACGACCGGCATGGCTACGCAGTTTGCCACGCGCTTCGTAGCCTCAGGATGCTGCTGCAGTGACTGCAGTGTTCGAAGCGGGGTGCTGCTGTGAAGCCTAGAACAGTCACGGGTGTTTGCGCAGATGGACGCGATGCACTTGATCAGCTCAACAGTGAGGTGCTTGAAGAGTCGCGAAACATGGAGAGCCAGCCATGGTTGGAGGGATCTGCGGGACCAGGATCTTCACTTTCGTTGATTGTACAGGGTGACGCCGTGGTCGGTTGGAGCATAAGCAAGCCGTATGAAGTCACGCAACAGCAGCTGGCGGACGGGACAGAGGATGATCGGAACTCCGGTCATTTGCAGGATTAACTTCGCTTTTGCACTCTTGGATCATACGACTAATTCATTCCGTATATAAACTTGCCCGCTATGTCCTTCCTGCGTATCATTCCACCAAAGATAGCCTTGTGAGTTCAGCTGTCCTGCTTTAGGCTGCGCATGTCGCCTGACTGGGCTGATCGGGTAACATGCTTGTCACTACTCTATAGCATTACAGGCGCATCTTCAGGTTCGATGCTTTTTTAACACACAACGTACTTATGACCTCCGGTTAACGTTGCTCTATCCAGGCATAGGTCGCGACACTGCTGTTCTCTTTGCTAAAGCGGGGACCAACCTCGTTTTGACCGCCCGCCGGAAGGATCAACTCGACAAGACAAAGCAGCTATGCTTGGAAGCGAATAAGGACGTCCGAGTTGAGACTATAGAGCTTGATGTCTCCAAGCCAGATCAAGTGAAAGGCTTGCTCGACAAGATCCCCGACGATCTCAAAGAGGGTGAGCGGCACAGTACCACGTGACAATTCTCCGCGTCCGCTGCACAACTACTAACTCCACCATATACGTAGTCGACCTCCTCGTCAATAACGCTGGTCTCGTCAAGGGTGTCGAGAAAGTCGGTGATGTGGCAGATGAAGATATCGATGTCATCCTTGACACGAACGTCAAAGGCTTGATGTGAGTGTTGCTTATTTTAGATGCACGGTGCACGGCTCTGACTGACTTATCGTTGTTTTGAATACAGCGGCGTCACTCAAGTATGCATGTCGGTATCAAGCGACCCTGAAGCCTGCTGATTAATGATCCTGCAGGTCTTCGTTCGCGAATTCAAGAAGCGCGACAAAGGACATATCATCAATCTAGGTAAGTCGTGTCACACTCGTAAGGACTGGGCCTCAAGCTGACCTTCCTGCCGTCACTCTATTAGGTAGCATCGCTGGTAGAGAAGCATACCCCGGTGGATCAATATATAACGCAAGTAAATTCGCTGTAGCTGGATTTACAAGTGCTTTGATGAAGGAACTGGTATCTACTCAAATTCGAGTCAGCGAAGTGCAACCAGGGTGAGCTAAGCTTTGCAATTGTCGAAGTACGCTCAACGCAATTTCAGAAAAGTTGACTTCTATGTATCGACGCAGCATGGTAGAGACCGAATTCTCCATCATCCGCTTCAGAGGCGATAAAGCAGCCGCTGATAACGTATATAAAGGCCTACAGCCGCTCACCGGGCTTGATATTGTGCGTTGG
This sequence comes from Cystobasidium sp. 2NF920, assembly GCA_023628255.1. Classification (NCBI taxonomy): domain Eukaryota; kingdom Fungi; phylum Basidiomycota; class Cystobasidiomycetes; order Cystobasidiales; family Cystobasidiaceae; genus Cystobasidium; species Cystobasidium sp. 2NF920. The sequence continues at coordinate 1,345,094 of JAMALA010000001.1, forward strand.
TTCAAAGGATCCAAGTATCTATTGACGAAAATGAAGCTGATTTGGCTTTGCCTTGCCATAACAGGCCGAAGAGATATTCTGGATCGCTAGTAGACCGACACATATCAATATAGCAGGTAAGAAAGGTTTCTTTGTGATGCTCGATGCATCTCATCCCTCTACCCGGAGCTGACTAGTCTTTACTGAACACAGAGCTCTTCGTGATGCCTGTCAACCAAGCCTCGGCGACGCTCAACCATCGCAAGTCTTGAGTACAGGTACAAAATGTTGGACAGAAAGCCAAAAAGTTGAAGGCGGACTTAGACGACGTTTCGGTCGACAAGTGTTCGAGGACTCGACTACGCGACCGAGAGAATCCGTCAGTGTACTTTAGTGTCTTGCTTCAAGGTTTGAGCCTGCTTGCACCTTGTAGTGGCTTTAGGTCTTGCATGATTTTGGAAACTTGTGGCGACAACTCGAAGCCTCGTAGTCACATGTTGCGGACACCATACGTAGCTATCGTGATGCCGCGCGCTCTACCGAGGCAGTATATAATCGGTTCATCTGGGATTCTTGTACATGCTTCGTTAAACTCCCTCTTTACAAGACTTGTCGGTAGCCGCCGTCTATAGCCGCTTCTTTCGGCATCTGACGTCTCGGCATGGAGGTTTGGAGCCCCAGCTTTTCCACCAGTCTTTGCGGCGTTTCGCCGGTCGCTTGACACGAGGTCCGCTCGAGATGCTTTCCTTCTTAGCACACAGTTCTCCGTTCTCCATTTGACAGTCCACGCATCATACTGATTCCAGCTGATTCGCGTACAAACTTGGATATGTCGGACAGCACAGTCAACCGAGAAGAGCCAATATTGGCACATGATCCTTCGGCTTCCAAAGGTCTACGATCGGAAGGAAGCGACACTATCAAGAGCATTGAGACGTTCCTAGTCAAGCCGAGTTAGTCTGCTGCTTAGTGCTACTGCACCCTATAGAGCCTGCCACCTGAAACCCTGTTGCAGGATCATGGGTATTTGTACGCGTTGAAACTACAAATGGTATGGTCGGTTGGGGCGAAAGTAGGTAGAACTGCTTATTTTGCATGCACACCGTAGCCTCTTGCACTTCGCTAGCTCACATTACATCGATGTTATCGTCTCTATATGATGATCTTCAGCAATGTTGGACGGCCACTCGGACGCAGTCAGTGGAGCTTTTCAAGACTTCCAACGTTTGATAGGGTGGGATCCAGCCAATATCCAAGATATCTACCAGCATCTATATCGCCATCGTTTCCATCGCGGCGGTCCAGTGCTTCAGAGTGCCATCGCAGGTCTCGACATTGCTCTATGGGATATAAAAGGTAAAACACTCGGAGTACCTATCTGGCAATTGCTCGGCGGAAGAGTACGAGACCGCGTAAATGTTTACGGCTGGGTAGGAGGTGATTCACCTAAAGATGTTCTTGATGGAGCCAAAATGCGTAAAGAACAAGGTTTCAAAGTCGTCAAGATGAATGCTACCGATTCTCTGGATTGGATCGATTCACCCTCTAAATTGGATCAAGTCGTCGAAAGAGTTAAGCAAGTCAAATCTGTCGGCATTGATGTAGGACTTGACTTCCATGGCAGACTTCATCGTGGAATGGCCAAACAGCTAGCTAGGAAATTGGAGCCTGTCGAACCTTTCTTCATTGAAGAGGCCTTGCTCCCGACTCAGCTTGAAGAGTTTAAGCACCTTTACCAACAGACCGTCATCCCGATAGCAGTAAGTCAGGCATCTGTTCAGTCATCCATTTGGGGTTTGAAGGGTGACGGAGTGTGTAAGCAGACCGGAGAACGCTTGTTCTCCCGCCAAGAATGTCGACCCTACTTCGAAGCGAGCTGCATGGACATCTGCCAGTGCGACGTCGCACACTGTGGAGGCATCAGCGAGCTCTTCAGGATCGCGGTTATGGCAGAGACTTACGACATCTGTATGGCACCTCATTGTAAGCCTGTACTCACCCGTGCAACCAGAACCAGATAAGATAAAATGACTGATTTGAGCCTTTCGGCCCGCAGGTCCAAACGGTCCATTGGCCTTTGCAGCTACGCTGCAACTTGGAGCTGCTTTACCGAACTTCCTGATTGCTGAAATGGTGCGTTTACTGTCCTGTCCAAAGCTGCGAATTAGAAGAGGGAGACTGATGTACCAAACCTGCGCAGAGCTGGGGCATGCACTATGCCACCAAGGAAGCAGACCTCATGTAATTATCTCAGGGGTTCTTACTGTCAGAAGTTTGGGTGTCGCGTCCTGACTCTTGATTGCAACTCCGCAGGACCTACATGAAGAATCCTGAACTCTTCGACGTGAAAGATGGTAGCATAGCAGTATGGGACAAACCAGGTCTGGGAGTTGAGATCAACGAAGAAATGGTTAGAAAGGCTCACGAGGAGAATGCTGGATATCACTGGCGAGTACCCATTTGGCGCGGAGTGAACGGAGATGCTAGAGAGTGGTAGGAGGGACTCGTCTACTATGTAAAAAGTAGTCTTCTGCTTGAATGGAGATGAGAGATGCTTTATTCATGATTTTCTGTCTATGTATGATTGACACGTGGCGGCAAATTGAGGCCCAATTTGCGAGTTAATCAGACCAGGGTGACCAGTCAAGCATGTACTTAGACTAGGTGTAAGTAAACGATTGTAGGGCTGCGAATGCCTTCCTCGTGAAGCAAGTGCTCGTGCATTATTCCGAATGGTAGAAAGGCAAGATGTCTCGCTCGTCGCGTCTCTCTTGCCACTGCACCGACAACTGCTCCATCAACACCTTCATATTACGAGATGCATATTGGCGCATCACGGCGTAGCAGTAGTGGCCAGTCACGGTCATCGCACTGCTTGCACAGCCCAATACGGCTATCGCAGCTGCTTGTGCTCCTGCTGGCCCTTTGTGCGCTACTCGCAGATGCAGCAGGAGATCTCGACTACTGGAAGATACTCGGACTCAAGAGAGGTGCAAGCGATTCAGATATCAAGAAGTCATATCGCAAGCTGTCGAAGAAGTTTCATCCGGATAAGAACAAGTCGGAAGACGCAGAGCAGCGCTTTGTAGAAGTGTCGCAGGGTGAGTTGGCAATTCACTTCGTAGGGCAGGAGGCACAACAACAGCAGCAGCAGCAGCTTAGCTGACGTGTTCATCTATCACTTGTTAGCTTATGAAGTCCTGTCAGATGAAGAAAAGCGTGATATCTACAACAGATACGGCCATGTCAGTCAAGCCGAATCGCGTACCTCTTCTTCTAGGAGCAGAAGCTGATCGGGCATTTCTACATACTATCACTATCATTACAGGACGGACTACGACAGCACGCCCAGACTGGATCGGCACAGCATCATAATCCCTTCGATATCTTCTCGCAGTTCTTCGGTGAGCAGAATAGCCCAGATCTGACGCACATGTTTGACGACTGACACGTATGCATCACACGCGCACAGGCGGACATGGTAGTCATTCTCAACAAGTACGACGAGGTCCGAATATGGTCATGGATATGGAAGTAGATCTCCAAGATGTATATACCGGCAAGACATACGACATCACAATACAAAGGAAACAGATATGCGACCACTGTACTGGAACAGGAGCGAAATCAAGAGATGATGTTGTTGACTGCCACGTTTGCCAAGGCAGGGGTGTGCGGATAGTGAAGCATATGCTGTGGGTCTCTCCCTAGGCTGCAATCCTTTTCGGACTCAGCATGTTGACTGACGGACTCCCGTTTGGTACGCAGCGCACCCGGCATGTATCAACAAGTACAAATGCAATGCGACCACTGCAATGCTCGTGGTAAAGTAATCAAGCACGCCTGCCCAGTATGTAAAGGAGCAAGAATAGTACAAGCAGAAAGCGAAATATCAGTAGATATAGATAGAGGCCTACCTGAAGGAGCAGAATTAGTATTCGAAGGTGAAGCGGATGAAAATCCAGATTGGCAAGCTGGAGATCTGATTGTTAGAGTAAGGACGAAACCTTTACTAGGTGGATTTATGAGGAGAGGAAGTAATTTATATTGGAAAGAGACGATTAGCGTAGCGGATGTGAGTTCACACTCTTCTGCTCCCCCTGTTCCTTGGATCTGACCATTCGACTTTTGTTGCGCAACAGGCACTTCTTGGATTTGAGAGAGATCTACCGCACTTCGATAATCACAGTATAAAGCTCAAATCACCAAGTCATGGTGGTACGATACAGCCGGGCCATGTGGAGGTGTTGCACGGAGAAGGTCTACCTCGATACCACAGTTCAGACTTTGGCGATCTGTTCGTCGAGTATAGCGTAGTCTTGCCTGATAAAGTCTCAGACACAGCTGCGACTAAGCTCAAAGAAGCATTTGGAATCAATGACAGCACTACCGCTGGTCATCAGGAACTGTAATGTTAGAGTCTAATAGAATATAGAAGCAGCTTGGAGTGAATCAGTTGCATCAATGTTATAGATAGCTAGAGAGCAGTCTTCGCAAGTTTTATCGTAAAATATACCCTCATTAAAGAGTGGCATTGATGACATCTTGGCTGGAGTTACACTTCGCTTTCAACCGGATTATCGCACAACAATTAACATCATTCTTCTGATCCTGCTCTACCATACCAAATTCGCATTACTACTCTGATAGAAGCTAGCAGTGGTAGGCTTGCATCTGCCACGCCCAGCCGTTTTAGATCTCGCCCATCTGGTCAAGTAGGCGGAGATACTCGTCCACACAGCTTTCATAGGTCTGGAAACATCCTTGATACGTCAGCTGCTCTGATAACACCATAGCACGCATCGATTCGAAGAGAAAAAGGGAACTCACCTGTTGTAGGACCTCTCTCTTCTCAGATCTGCTCATGGGAGCAAGTATCTCATAATTCATCCTAGCCAATCTTTCTTTAACTAGAAGCCTGTATTCCTTCTCATCCGAGTCCAACATTTTCAATTTTCGTTTATTAGGCGAAGCATTGCCATTTGTCCCTTCACTTGTAAGATCAATAGCAGATTTCATCAAATTTTTCTTTAGTGCCATTTCTAGTATTCTAGAAAACTGTCTAGTAGCCAACTTCCATTCTTTACGTGTTTCTTCTCTCCAATCTTTTTTACCTTGATATGAAAGTGGTATTGGTGCTTTTATACCTTCGAATACATTGGCGGATGTTAAGGTTCGATAGTCTACTTTGTCTCGCATATCTTGGAAGGCTTCGCTTGGATCTTCAATTGTTAACTCTGAAATGTCGGATCGTTGTAGTAGCCACAGGTAGACTAGCGAGTAGAAGGTGGCTGAAATAAGAGAAGACTGTCAGTTCACAGGTACGGAAACGGAGAAAGAGCGCCCAAACAGCTCACAGCCATGGCCAGCACCTTGATAAGGCGGAAGAATGACAAATTGCCTGCATATAAACATATGTCAGCTCGAAGTGATTATATTCGGCTACGACTATATCTCACGCTAAACGCAAGCGGGTCTTGTCAGGCCAGTGCAGGAAAGCATAAAGTGAGGTATATCCAACAAAGTGATACGTGAATTGATTCTTCTTGTCCGTTTTGCGTTTCTCGTACCTGTTCGTACAATCAATCATAAGTCAGCTTTCAGCGCGCTCCAATAGGGATAGTTGAAGATGGGATTGCTTACAATGTCACAAATTCCCATCTGTCATCCTCTTCATCGATGTAAGAACCTCCTTCAATGTAGAGGAGCACGAATATCTGCATTCTGCGGTGATACTCCTTGAAGCCTTTCGTGTCGAAACGCGTCTATTGATAAATAATGTAGTGGATAAGATCATTAGCCACCAAGTCTTGCTTGTATGCTCCATTGAGATCATCGCCAAGCGTACCTGATAAGCTTCGAAGACGATAGCATCTTCATCCGTCACATCACAGTTCTCCCATTGCTGTTTCGTGCTCGTCTCCTTAGCTTTTCCTTTGCCTTTAGCATCTTCTCCTCCATTGTTTGTCGCGTCTCTTTTCTGCCTTCTTGCGTATTCACCGATCTTCCTGCCCATAGGCTTGAAGCTCTTCTCATCTTTAGCTATTGTCTTCTGGAAGACATCTTTGTCCTTCGTATAATCTGTTATGAAGACCTGTCAGTCAATACACTCTGCTAAGAGCGAAGGTGGAGGCGAGGTGATCGTATAAGGAGTATGCAGACTCACCAGGTGGAATAAAGTCGTAAAGAGTCTTTTCGATGTCAATGACCTTATCTCCAGTCAGAGGTTCACCAGAATACTCTATGCTGAGGTAGTTCTTCAAGCTTCCAGAGGTGAAATACAGCTTTATGACGAGATCACGATATCCATAGATGATCTCTTGCTCTCCGAAGATGGGATAGGTGAAAGTTGGAGCGAAGTCGTAGGTTGTGTCATCTGAAGTGGTACCTGTATGGATGCAGTATATCAATAGTCAGCCCTGCTCTCTAGTGCATGCACACCTCATGCTATCAAAGCCATGCCGGCCTGCGAGACGCGTGCTTCTTCTCCATAACGAGAAGGCAGCCTGCTCGAGTGCCCTCACAGCCAACTCACACAGACGGAGCTTCAATGCCTTGTTGCTGTCCTTTGCATAGAGCAGACTGTCTTCCATACTGAGATACTCTTCCTGTCCAGGTCTTGTCGATGCTCAGTCGCGTTGTCGTGCAGTCAAGCGAGAAAGGAAGCAAAAAACAACAGCGAGAGAGGCGCGTAAATGGGTCGTTTCAAGACCTTTGCTTTTCAGGCAGAGAGACGTGTACATGTATCAAATGGCCTATGGGAGAAGATTTACACGGTTGTTTTCATACTCATACAACGAGATCTTGTCACCATTTCCAAACCTTCATGGGCTCCGCCACACTTTTATCGTGGCATTTACCTTTACACCCTAATATACTTCTCCCAGACTCTCGTTAATCTATCCAGTGCCCTCAATCTCGACTGAATGCCTCTATCATTCTCCAAGTCTCTCACATCCTCCAGGAAAGCGGCTCGAACACTCCTATCCCTCGTGGGGAATGCAGGTGAGCCAACATACTTTCTTAGTGTTGTGAGCTCGATGAGCAACAATCCCGTCGTTTCATTTGATAGAGTTGGAGAAGTCGAGTCTAGTGAGTTCGTAAGGAGACGGTCGATGTTTCTTCATGAACCAAAAATCCAAAGCAAATCAGCGGGGAACTCGTCGACACCGTTTCATTCGGGGCAAGTGTGCATTACGATCAGGACTTACCTCAATGTATACCATACTTTCCGTCTAGCCGATTTGCTACTGCTGCTCTCACCGACACTAAGTGCGCTCTTGGCATAGGTCGTGATGAAGTAAAGTAAGACCATGCTGGGCGCGACACCAACGAAGGCGAATCTACGAGATACGAAGCGGTAGCATCAGCATTGAGGAACACCTGGTGCAGGACTTCAAGAAGAAGCAGGACGAAGGGAAGACATACGTCAATTGCTGGCTCTTTAGCATCTTCTCGATACCGTCCATCGCTAGATCAACATCCACTTTGACCTTCTGAACTTGAATGAGCAGGGTTCTGACTAGTGTTCCGGATATGGCCGACTTGAGAGGGGACTATTGAGTCAAGCAAGCAGGATACAAAGAGTCAGATTTCCACTTCGCCACAGAGGTTATTATCGTATCGCCAACGTTGCTCGTAAGAGAAACTCACCTTTAGATCCTGCTCATAAGCGCCAAGGACAACGCTCAAATCACCCTGTCTAACATTTCTCCCAATAGCAATCAATTCCTCCTGGGTTATATTCCTATTTCCAGCTTGATCTTTAGCAAATTGTACAACCATACGTTCAAGACTATCAAAGTCGCTCTTCAAACTTTCTTTAGACATGATATTCAACCCATTCTCACCATCTTCTCCATGTCGTAGTGTTTCGAAGATCTTCTTTGTAGGCTCAATCACCCAATCCATCAAGAAACCGATGGCTGTCTCTTTAGCGTAGGTATAGTAATTGTAGATTGTCATGCGGGAATTGTATATTTGCGTCACGAGGATGTAGGATCCTAGTGGGACTGTGATGAGCCATGGCCAGGCGCGTGTCAGCTTTGATGGCCGTGAAAGAGCAGTGAGACGAGCAGAGAGAGCTTCGGCATGTGCATAGATTGGCTTATGGACGGTCTGTTGCAGGCTCAGAAGCAACTCATTTGGCGCTCTAGGCTCGTAGGCGGTACCGCTGGCTTGCTTCACAGCTTCGTCAGCACTTGCTTCCGCGGTGTCGCTGATGACTTCTTCAAGGCGCGAGATACGTTGTCCCATTATCGCTCCTAATTTCCTCATCTTTCTGGGCTGATATACAGTCGACAGTGAAGTGAGATCGTCCAGACCATTTTCCGCGTCTCTCACGAGATAGCCAATTTTATTCGCCAATTCATGTCGGAGTTTCTTCAATTCTTTACGCCTTAGTGAAACTTCTTGCCTTGTAAGCATGAGAGGGGATAAAGTCAAAAAGAGAAGCGAACGATTTCGAGTTGCGGAATGTTTTATTGTAGTAGTGGAGGGAGAAGTTGTAGAGAACGAAGAGATTGAGGAAGAGCGAGAGGCTGATAAATGCGGAAATAGAGAGGTAAGGAGGAGGGAAGGCGGAAGAGCTCGCTTGATTGCTGTGTAGGAGATGAGACGCGTTGGGGGACGAGGAGAGGAAGCGAGGTATTGAAGGCGGTCTAGGAGGACTCTCAGTGATCTTGCGACGCGGACGGGCATAGCTGCCGTACCGAGAGGCAAATCATACGTTACATCAGCGTTAGCACATGAGTATAGAGTGTAGCATAGGCGGACGGACTCACTCTGCACTAAGTACATGATCGAATACCTGTCTCTGCTTTCTATACTTTGCCAGTATAGTTCCTCTTGCTTGACCTTCTCAGCAGTACTCAGGAGACTTTCTAATACAGCACAATAAGTGCTTGCAGTAAGATGTGCATTGACAGTCCATACTAGATTATCCGCTACATTGTCAGGAATAGTTGATGGCGACGAAGAGGTCGACGCGGCAGACACAATAGTCTGAGCGTGCTGTAGCTCCATTTCACTCCTCCATGCGTGCTCTATGCTCTCTTTGAGCTTGCTGTATGACGAAGGCATAGGTGTACTTCTTAAGCGAGCAAGCGTGGCCTGTAGTGACAGCATGGACGGATTCGATTCCAGAGACGCAGTAGCAGCAGCATCTTCGCTGGTCACGCTGCTATTGCTTGATGGAGGAACACTGCCATCTGCTCGCTGCTCTTCAGCTGTGTCGTCTTCTGCAGCATTGACAGCTTCGTAGTCTTCTTCATCGTCTTCATCACGATCATCGTCATCATCACCGCTGTTTGAACTCGACACCACAGCAGCAGAGCTTGAAGCAGAGGCAGACGCAGCTATGAGATCTATCTGGCGTGATAGCTTGGCTGCCAGTTCTCCAGCCAGCGTCGTGCTGCCGGAATAGCCGCTGTCATCCATGCTGTATATCGATGTCAGTCCAGCAGTTGGGGGAGAGACAGCAGTGGAAAGAATGGATGCACGCCTTTCTCATGCAGACCATCATCAGCACATCGAACAGCATGCATCAAGACAGAGTTCATGACATGATGATGATACCTCGTTTACACGTCTACACGCCTACTTCCTGGGCTATGCTATGTCACCACGCTTTCAGCCAAGGTTTACCAGCCATCCGGCCAGTCGCGATTGCATGCCTTTGAAATGGGATGGATGTTTATCGCAGCAATCCGATGAAGGGAGAGAGAGAGAGATGCGAAGCTGATGATGATGATACCGTTCACCATGACATGCTGTAGCTAACTGCTGAGCCTTCTGTCCCTCCTGCCTCGTAGCTACTGTACATATCAACGTATTCCTAGCAGCGATGGACTCCTACATGGCACAACAAGGACTAGGACTCGGAATCAACTTTGATCCTCCACCGTCACCACAACCATCGACATCAGCTGCAGCCAATCCTGCTATATCGCGTTTACAAGGTCAAGCTGCACTAGGCAAGAAGCCGTTACTACCTCACTCTGTGCTTCTAGCTCGCAGAACAGCCTCAGCTAGTGAGGTGGATGCTCGAAGACAACAACAAGACTCGGAGGACGATCATCTCTATGGCGACGAATACGACGAGCAAGTAGATGAATACGCCCAGGAGCACCAGCACTATCGAGCTGGGAGTAGCGTGCAGCACCCAGCAAACAGAAGGAAAGTGCGCATTGTTAGCGCAGCAAATACCTACCATGAACAACACTATATCTCAAGCGGAGAAAATAGTCCTGCTCTCGGCAGCGAGGCTGCATCACCTTACGATGGAATAGGCGAAGGGTACAACGACCAAGATGACATTCTAGACGACTATGCATCGTCACCTCACGTACAACAGGAATACAATGCCCACGAACACGAAGATCACTCATACGAAGAGCAGCCTAGCATTATTTATCCTTCCCTAGCGGATCCGTCACCTGCGCCTACGATGCAAACAACCCTCTCAGCACGTTCTCTCGGTGCTGTCTCTTCTGGTTCTTCGACCCGCTACAATGATGCACTTAGCATGGCCCATCCTCAACATACAACTGACCCTGGTCCGTCGGATAAAGTGGAAGAGTTCGAAGCTAGATTGAGAGGTCTGAATATACAAGACGATTATGCTGGGTATGGCGCCTACCATTATTCTTCAGACGAAGAACATCTTCAAGAATTGCAACATCAACAACAGCCTCAATCTCGGCCGTGGACGCATCAAAGGTCGCACACCGTTGATGAAGTTTTACCGCCTTCAGAAGCGGTAGCTACGATTCGAGGCAATCTACCAGTCTCTAATTCAGGCAGCAATCTCCATAAAATACCAGCCTTGAGAAGAGCAGGAGCAATGTCACGGCCGAAGAGCATGATGGAATTGAATCAGCTTTACAACACGGGCGCGCAGATCGATGTCGCTGAATTGCGACAGTCGTTTTGTCGTGGCGGCCCCTCGCAACACTATCAACCATATCAACCTGCTGCCGCTGCACACATGCAGCATCAGCTCTCTGTTCAGACCACGGCTTCTTCATCTGCTGGAAGGTACAGCGAGGCGTCACCGGCTTCTGTATTTACTGAAGAAGGGTATGCTTCCAGTGCACCCTCTTCCGTGGCCGGAGGCAGTAGCGTGGAGCCGAAACCTACTGCGGTGTTCATGGGAAAGCAAGCATCCACAACCACACTGTCAAGTCATCAACATGCACCTTCAATGCAAGCTGCGCCTTCCAGCACAACTACCGGAGATTCAGCTCATCAAGCATATCATCAGCAACGGCAAGACATGCAACCCGACCGTCAAGTCCGAAAAGCAGTATCTGCAATCTCAATGCGGTCTATGGCTTCCATGCGTGGCCTTGAGGAAGCAGAAACTGGAGGAGCAGCAGTCGTCCTTGATTCACTTGGCAAGGGATTCTCACAGGGTGTACCACTTGATCCCAGACACGCCGGTCAACTCAGTAGCCCTAATATTATCTTCGGCAGTGAAGAGCTAGTTCATGGAAGTATACTTATGGCACATCGAAGTGATGATGCTCAACCTGCCACTGTGGGTGAAAACGTTGGAAGGAGTAGAGCTGCAAGCATAGCTACTACTCGCACCGCTTCTTCATCTGGAAAATCCGGACATTCGAGAGCTGCTTCGTCTGCCGTTATGACAAACTTACCTTCGACTCAAGGCTTGCCTAGTCTAACGGGTGCGGCACAGGCACTACAAAGACAATCTACCCTTCTAAGCGCCGGCGGTAATCCACTCAAACGCGCCAAAGAACTTGATAGACTACTCGATCCCAAACCTGCGCAAGTCAGATCTCAATACTCGCCTACAATGCAACCATATCATTCGACTGATATGCCAAGCCGAGCTACATTTGCTTCGAACTCGACAGACGAAAAAGGCAGAGCTGCAGGTGGCACAAGCTTCCATCCTCATGGAGTGGGGCAAAGCACGCATTTGCAGCTGAAAAGAAAGCCTAGTACAGTCGTTCTGGAGCAATCTGCTAAAGGGAAAGCGAGAGTGGAATTGGACCTGACTCTGGCCGGTACCATGGTTGTCGAGGGCGGAAAGCTCAGGGGATGTATGGAGGTCCGAGTAAGAAAGGAGAAAGCTGGCGAGGGTGAAGTATGGCTGGGAGCGGTCAAAGCCCGCATAGTAGGATTTGAAGGTATGTCAACAGTCTTGGACGGGAGGAGTCCAGAGCTGACGATGGGTACTACATGGTAGAACTGGCTGGCGAAGATGCAAGACACGTATTCTACCATCATTCAGTCAGCATCGAGCACGTGCCTTCTGCCTCCGAGCAGGACAAGATTCCCCTGCCCTGCTATGCTTCGAAACCAGATGACGAAGGCTTCTGCAAGGGCAAGGCTGGAGCACACTCCTTCCCATTTGAGATGCAATTGCCAACTGGCAAAGGTGCAAAGGGATCCTGGAAGGGCAAAGCCTGCGTAGTCAAATATATCGTTATTGGGTGAGTATTACGCGCGCATCTCAGCGATTATAGTGTCGCGCTGATTCTTCTCCCTCTTCAACAGTTCCATCAAGCTCAAATCGCATGTCGGACTGGACCGTTCCATCGCCCATTTTTACCGCCACGTGGATGTTTTCCCTTACCTGAATCCCTCAATCATACTGTCTCCGGCACTGAAGCCTTTGACTGCGGAGACATCCAAAGCCATGTTTATGGGTGGAAGCGGAAAAGTGTACCTAAAAGCCAGTCTCCATCGCTCGACCTGGGTTGCAGGACAGAGATGCTACGCGAACCTGCACGTGAAGAACGAGGCCAGCAAGAAGGTAAGGGAATCTCTACAAGTACCATGAAGCTTCCTGACAGTGCTTCTTGATACAGATCAAAACTCTTGCCTTATCTCTGATCCGGACAACGACCATTTTCCGACCTAAGCCGTACCTTACAGCAGGAAACGGCTTTGACGAGCATGATCCAGTGTACGCCGACGTAGATCAGGATGCGTGCTCGACTCAAACTACCAAAAAGAAGATAGCCGAAACAAGCTTGGATATGGGCAAGAAAAGTGCGAAGGGTACAGTCACCGCCAAGGGTATGTGGTTGGGCGTAGACACAAACGAAGAGACCGAATTTTGTCACTTTCTCGAGCTTCCGGTACGTACTTGTTTGCCAGAAGCGCACATGCTATTGTGCTGATCACTTGCTCTCGCAGTCTGATGCCCTCACTATCGAACGCGGTCGGTATCTGGAAATCTCGTATGCACTCAAAGTGTCCGTCAGTGGCTCGCTCTCCTCAGAGGTCAGCGTGGAAATACCCTGCCGAATCATCAATTTTGTCTCCATCGATCCACCTCCCGGACACCCTGGCCCCTCTCCCACACCCATTGTTGAGGCCACTCACAAGCCGATGGCTCGAGCTTGGAGTACAGACTATCTGCGTCACGTCGCGCAAAGCGAGCAAAGTGCTACCCCACCTTCGGCTGCTGGACCTGCTCGCTCTGGTGTATCGCGCATGACTTCGATGGACTCCTTGAATATGCAGGATCTGAACAAGATGTATAGCATGCAAAACGGAATGTCTCGACAACATTCGTACGGGTCACAAATATCGGAAGTCTCGGCGCCCTCTCAAGCTGTAGGTATGACACGATCTTTCACTATGCCAGGAGGACTTCAGATCATACCGGAGGGACGGTCAGAAGTCTTGACAGCCGCGCCTTCGAGTGCAGAGCTACCAGGAGCAGATTCTTTCATCCGACGACAGCTTCGTCATCAAATGTCACTCGACTGCATTGGATCTGCTATTGCCAGTGCAACGGCTAGAAGAGCAGGACACCAGCGTGTCAATAGCGGTCTGTCGCAAGGCTATATTGCGGAAGAACAAGACCAGCAGCAGGGTACCCCACCATTGCCTTACATGCAAGATTACAATGCTCAGCCCGACGCTGTACAACTGGATGATCTCGATGACATACCCGATGACTATGAAGACTTGGCTCGACCTCAGCCCGAGTACCTGCAAGCTGGCCAGCATGGACAAGAAACCCTGATGGACGGCACCCCCTTTTCATACTCTGAGCATATTCAGCTGCACGACACCGATTACGCAGAATATGGAGATGAGTCGGAAGATGAAGTAGATCTGGTCTTGCAGGCTAAGCAATACGAGTCGGACGACGAGCAGATCGCGCCTGCACTCATGCGAGCTCCCCTGTCTCCTTCGACTGGATATGCAAGACAGAACTCTTCGCCGATGAAGAGTGCGATGAGGAACATGCCTCCTCCTAAATCACCAGCAGCTCCTCGACAATCCCAGAACGGCCGCTCGACACCGTCTGAAGATCCTTCCGGAACTGGTCGACCTAGTTCCGCTCTGGATGCCTCAGCACGCCTTTCCTTTGGAGTCGCCAGTCCAGCGTCGCCCGTCAAGAAGAGCTACACGCCCATTACTTCGCCGCCGCGCCGTACGACTCGCACCCTAGCGCCTCAAGCGGTGTCTTCTAGCTCAAGCAGATCTCCCAGAATGAAACCTGCGTCGCCTGCTTCTGTAAACAGTAGTAGGAGAACAGCGACTTCAGCAACATCTACCTCTCGGAGAATGAGACCTTCGCCTAATCCCAGTGCGTCGTCTTCGTCTAGCGCTCCGGGACAAACTTCATCCGTCAAAAGACAGCAAGTTGAGAGAGTACCAGGACCTTTATCCACACCTTCAGTCGTACGTATGCAGCCTATGAAGGGTGGAATGCGTAAGATGGCTTCTACGTCCGTCCTCCGTTCTTCTGGGATGTAGACTGCTACTTTCTCGATTTCAAAACTAAAAAACCAATAGCCTTAGGATACCCTAGCACGCGTTATCGAGCACATCATGAATGGACAATACAGATTCTATCTGGCCTTCGCACTCAAATTTACACAAAGTTATCCGAAAGTCTTTCGTTGTATAATCATGTGTATGCTGCCTTGTTTTCTTTGCAGCTTCGTTCTTTATTTCTCGTTTTCCTTGTACTTCAATTTAGACGACTATCGCTCGATACTGTTACACAGTCAAGACTTCATGCCTGAGGTCTCGAAATAAGCGGCCTAGCTATCACACTTTTCCGCTGCGGCTTCCCGTCTGAAGCAGACTCTCCATTCTCATTTTTGCCGGGCGACCCTGATAGTATATCCTCGTTTTTGGGCGTCCACCCACGCGGTACCTCACCTTCCGCAATAAGCTGTCTTATAACACCTTCATATGTTTCTTCATATATGTCTGTCTCGCCATGCACACCTAGCAAAGTGGAAGCGAGGGTAGTCAATCTATCAATTGCGATCTTTGTGGGGCTATCGTTCGCATTTGTACTTGATGATGAATCTGTTTCTTTGCCTTTGCCTTTTAAGATGGACGATGCTGAAGGATTAGGAGCTGCCAGAGGATCTAAGTCCATATCTTGAGTTTCTGTCTTATTCGCTGAGTTCGCTGCTGATGACGAAGTAACTGAAGGATGATGAGTAGCTGGATCATCGGGTGCATCAAAGTCTCTTTTCGGCGCATTCGAAGCTTTATTCTTCCTTCTCTCCTTCTTCAGACGTTCTTTTTCCGCTTCTTGCTCTTCTTTGCGTGCTTTTCCTAAACGAGCTAATGCAGCTTGTACGCTTTCACCTGGTTTCACTAATCCTCCTGTTCCTTCGATCAAAGCTTTTAGACAGTCTATACGGGACAGAGACGAAGCTGCGAGCTGTTGCGATCTCGCTCTGAACAGGGCATCTTGTCTTTCTTTAGCTTTTTGAGCTGCTTCAATGTCTTTTGTAGTCACTGCCGTAAGCCAATTATCATAGACGGCATCTGGATCTTTAGAGTTGGCTTGATATGTACCATCTGCAGTAAAACGACCTTCTTCCATTTCATCCTTCATGTTGAAAGAAGAGATAGCGAAACCCATTCCTTTAGCAGATTTACGTTCTTGGGGTACGACAGCATCGTCGTCATTTGCTTTCTCGTCGCCGGAGATGTAATCGATTTCGTCTTCTGTAACTTTCTTCAGCTGTTCAACAGCTTCTTTCTGAGATTTTGCTGCACTGCTTTCTTTATCGTCGAATTCTTGTCCTTCGATATCTCCTAGATCCAAGAACTCTTTGCCTCCTTTAGCAGCATCACCTTTCAATTGCAATCCTGAATCTTTGACTCGTGTATCGTTATCTTTGCCGTCGACAATACCGGTTTTACCAGAGGCTGGTTCACCATCACCGAACATGTCATCTTCTTCATCCATTGCATTTGTAGTTGAATTGCGCTTGATCATAGTCTCGTCATCTTCGTTGGAACTGTCGGAATGATATCCTTCCGTATCCTTCACTGCTCCCCTGCGAGCTTTGCGGTTTGGGAAGTCCAGCTCGGCGGCATCTACTAAATTGTCATCTTCATCCTCGCTCCCACCAAAGCGCACTCGCTTGGATGAGTCTCCTCCCATTGCTGGAGGGCTGTTGTATGTCCTGCGAGATGAACGTGTCACAGCGTGACCGAAGCGTCAGTAAGGGAGGGCTCTTGTCGAAACATGACATGAGAAAGCACTCACCTCTTCCTTGGAGCCATGTTGACGTATACTCCTGCTTCGAAATAAATTCAAGCTCTGGAGCTAAGTACTTCCTGCAAGTGTATGAAGTGGAGAGAAGCAGAGCTGTGAAGATGTAGAGATGTGGCAAAGTCATGCATGTAACCGGTATACGCGGTTCTTTCGGCATCAGCTGCACATCTAGCTCACTAGTCAGTACAATGTTACTCTAAGCTACGTGCTGTCTTATCAGGTGTGCCCTCTTGTACGTAGCTCTCCGATATAACCAGTTCTCCGTAACTCTTTCTCGATTGCTTATGTACTTGCTGCTTCTCCTCTTACTATATGCACGCACTTAACAATGATATCGTCAAGAGGCAGCACCGCCATAGCATCATGTTCAAGGTCCATCAAGACTCCGGCATCCTCATCATCATGCTCACGCCGTTTACTGTCATCGATGACTTCGACTAGCACTTCTCCGATCTCGAGCAAACCACCAGGTCGCTATTCGATGAGGAAGACGCGCTCGACAGCTTCAGTACTGCTTGGAGCTTCTGCTGTTGCTTTTGTATCGTACGAACTGATGAGTAGAGATGGGCTGCATCTTGACGCCTCAACATCGACGCTTGGGAAAAATGTCAACTTGACTTCTCCGACGGCCACTCTGCACGCTGGAATCGATCAACTCGGTGTATTTCTATGGGGATCAAACAAGTAAATCCCAACATCTAGTGTCATTGAAGTCCTTACTTCTCTTTGCTGACTGAATGCCGTCAATCTCTTTTATAATAGAACCAAGATTGTCGCTCCCGATGCTGAACCTGTCGTACGAAAAGCTTCTATCCTACCTAACAACACACCCAATTCATCCATTCAAGTAGTCAAGAAACCACGCTATTTGCCAGCCTTATCAGGACAGGCATTCCGTGATTTAGCACTACACGAAGCATACGCAGTAGCCGTAACTCCGAAAGGTGATCTATTACAGTGGGGAACAGCATATTCAGAAGAAGCAACCGTTCCTACACCTACTCTGAAAGGACAAAACGTAGTTCAAGTAGCTCTTACACCAGGAAAAATCTATGCTCGTACAAAATCAGGCAACGTTCTCATCTTACCAGTTTCTCGAAGAGATCAAACGGATGAATCCAATGGAAGAACATTGCCTACCATTTCTTTCTTTTGGAGACTATTAGGCTATAGCAACCCCGGTGTTCATTTTGTAAAGATGGAATTGGAGAACCCAAATCTAGTTGGAGGGAACAAGATTACTGATATTTCAGCTGGTAGATCTCATTTGTTAGCTTTATCTTCGGGTGGTAAAGGATTATGTGCAGCTGTTGATTCTGGTGCTAATGAGATGGGTCAACTGGGTGGGACGAGACTCTTGGAGCAAGTTAGCAGTAACAAGGAGACGGAAGAGAAAGTTGATGAGAGAGATATTAGATACGATACTACGCTGAAGGAGATTCCAGCCCTCAGGAAAATGACCCTTGATCAAATAGTGGCGGGTGACAGACATAGTCTGGCGCTGACTTCGGAGGGGCGTGTATTAGGATGGGGCAACAACAACCTTGGGTAAGCTCCAATTACAGACAATTCTAGAGTGTTTTTTCATGTTGCGTCGTCTCTGACTTTATGCCCCCAACCACAGACAACTAGCATTAGGCAACACATATGCCTTCCCTACGATTCCAGCACCGACAGAAGCGCCCTTCGGAGCTTCATACCCTAAGACAGCACGTGTATCATGCAAGAAACTCTACGCAGGAGGTGACATGTCATACTTCCTCGTTGAGAGACAAGACATGAATTCAATCAATTCAAAGGGCGATCAGATCACTTATACTGATTTGCTAGCTGCTGGAAATGGTATGTATGGTGGTATGGGAAGTGGACAGTTCTTTTCGGTGAGAAAATCTTTCCACTATCTGGTCAATAAGGACGATAGCGATGGCTGATTATGCTACACTGTTATGCAGGTCGGCACACCTACCAAAGTCAAGACTGTCTCTGGTCTATCCGAGTTCGACGAAAGCATCCAATCCGTCCGAGGGATCGGTATCGAAGATGTTTCCGTCAATTCAACACACGTAGCAGTTGTCTTGGCTGATTCAGTGCAAGATCCAGTTTCGAAGATAACATTTGGGAATGATGTTTTCCTATTTGGTCACAATGCAGATTATCAACTAGGTACTGGTAAAAGAAGTAATTTAGCTATTCCACAACATATCCCACCCCTACCTTATACTTTGACGGAGGAAATTAAAGGTCTAATAGAAGCGAAGAAGAAGTCGGGTGGAAATAAGGAGGAAGAAAGTTTGGACAGTGGAAGTCTTACTCACATGCCTCATAATAGACTGCAATTGGCGCCGAAGAAGGGAAAGCTAGAGGAGAAGATCGTTTGTGGATGTGAGTTTCTTATTCTCGTCTATCATCGTAATCGGAGAACTGACTTGGCTGACATTAATCCATTCCTACTTGACAGACGGAACTACTGCCGTCTACTGGCGCACGACGGCTTAGGAGAGAGTCAAGCAATTTGGATTGTATGATTTTGTACGCGAATCGTACCAACGGGGTTGGCATGTATGTATGGACTTGCTTGCATTGCATCGGAAAACAGTATACACTTTATATCATATCATTACTTTGCTACCATGCTCTTTACGCCTGAGTGAAGCTGTTGCCACCATCTCCGATCGAGATGCATTCGTCTGTCTGTATTGAAGTAGTAAACATGCTCGGATAGCTGTCAACTCGCATTCACAAGACATGGCTAGAGTACTTGCATTCGACGACAGCTCATCAGCTTCAGGTGGTGATGATGCTGCCTCCCTTCCTCCACCAGCTCAGCAGCCTCCCGCTGCAGACAACAGAGCAGGAGCAACATCGCGTCCTTTGAAGCGCGTCGCGAGATTCTTGGGAGACGATGGAAGCGATGAAGATGACAATGATAACAATGATGGCGGATACAGTGCTGCTGCATATGGTAGCGCGAACAACAGCAGAAGAGACCTTGCTGGTCTTGCTGCTCAAAAGAAGAAGAAGAAGACAACTGCACAAGACGTCGATAGAATGTTTGCAGATCTAGATGAGGACGATGATGATCATCTATCTGTTCCACTGGCACAACGAAGAAATAACGATGATGCACCTCAGAATAGCATGATTAATGATACAATTACCGGATTCGGAGGAGACGACGGAGACGCGCCTAATGACAAGATTGATGCTGAGAAAGCAAAGAAGATGAAGCGCAAGCCTGTCTTGATGAACGAAGAACGTTTGTTGGGTGATAAAGGTATCAGAAGACTTAAAGAGAACTTGAAAGGTTTCAAGATTAAGGGTAAAGGCCACGAAGTAGGTTTTTGACTTGAAAAGTGCGCGTAAACATGCTCTGACGCTGGCTGGCACGTGGTATCAACTCCGTCCCATTCTGATTCTACAGGAAGACGACTTGAGACGCTTGATGAATGTCTATCAACTGTGGGCACATCAGATGTTCCCTGCTGGCTCCTTCAAGGACACAATCACTCAGGTGGAGAAGCTATGCAAGAAGCGTGCCATGAAGGTTAGGGTTTCCCTTAGTGCTACTCATCATTCTTAAAATATATGCTAACTCAAGGTTTCACACCATACAGGGTATCTTGAAAGGCTGGCGAGACGAAGCTCAAGGCAAGCTACCACCACCGCTTGCAGGTAGAGATGGTGATTCCGACAATGAAGACGGTGCCACTCGACATGCCAATTCCGACGAAGATGACGAAGTTGAAGTCCGCGCACGTAGAGAAGGTACATCTACAACATCACAAGCAGGCTCACCTGAGCGCGTCGCCCCTAAGAAATCTTACTTTGACGATATACCAACTTCATCGCCTGGTGGCGCACTGGAAAGAGATCCAGATATGGCAGATGAAGAGTATGAATTGGCAGAATCACTATTTGGAAGCGCTGCTCCTGCTGTACATAGTCAAGCTGGACCGTCGACAGCTAGAGCTGCACCAAGTACAATTGCAGCAGTCAGAATGACTACCTCAGAAGCTGGATTCAACGATGCAGACCTTACTTTTGACCTGGAAGAAGATGACTTCGATATGGATGCTGAAGCAGAAGCAGAGGCTGCAATGAGAGAGATGGACAATATGAATGACGATTTCTTCAATTCCGGTCCTTCGACATCCAAAGGCAAGGGTAAAGAATCTGATAAAGACACCACAAACACCCTAGCGACAGCTGCAGGAGTCAAGACGAATTCAGCTATGAGCTTCTATGCAGATCCAAAAGCAGCAGAAAGATCTCGAACGGGTAAGTCATTAGTACAAGAAAGTAGCCGTCAATTACCTTCATCGAGTCCAGCACCGAAAAGGCACGAACAAGATATGGACCACGAGGCGCATGAACATGAGGAGAACTTTGATGATTTCGATTTTGGAGATGAGGTAGACATTATGCGTGAGATGGAACAAGCGGAGAAGAAACAAAGAGATAGAGAAGCTGCTGCGCTAGCTGCTGAGAAGAGGGCATCGGCTGGTAGAGATGACACGCCCATAGCGGAGACGGACGCAGCAACGTCGAAAACGCCTTCTCTGACCACCTCGTCCTCGGCTCAAGATGTGGACTTCGATCTAGACGATGCATTCAACGAGGATTTCTTGAAGGATATGGACGAAGCCGCTTCGATATCGTCACAGAAATTGCCTGCGAGCAAAGCGTTGGAAGCTGCTCCCGCGCCGGCTTCTCCTAGCAAAGCACTTTCGCCGATCAGGTCGACAACAACAACATTGGACGGTCAGATAGACACACCTGCAAAGTCAGATGGCTCTGAAGCAAGTCATGAAGAAGATGAGGAAGACTTGTATAGTTAACGTGTGCTTGGTCTATCAGCTGAAAGGAATGCTGTCTAATAGTATATAGGTCGACTAGGAAGTACGAGCAGCTACCGCTTCTGCCATGAACACCACCAGATCACTTCGTATTATCGTCGGGCCGCGAGACGACGCAGATTAATGTTGCCAACCGACTCGTCTAACCAGCGGCGGAGTAAGCGCAGCTTCCCTAATTCCTGAGGTGCTTGGACAACCATCGGCGGGAAGTGCCCAAGCGCGAATCGCTTTGGCCTGAACGCCCCTGTTTCTCCGAACGACCATTCTGTGGAGTTGACTTATCATTGACAGTAGCTACAGTGTGCGACGCCGTGAGGGACGTAGTCGAGTGCAAGTGCTGTGCAGCCTGAGTTTCAGTCTGGACTGCATGCAGGAGCCCGAAAGGCGTTAGGCCTAGGGGTGTGGCCCGGACCGTGTGCTTGTACGCGGAGTAACGTCCGCCATAAGTAGCATGTGGGACAGTGTCGCCTGCCCTGAGTTCGAGCGAAGTCATCAGTGCATATCTTGGCTTTTCCAGAGACACCGGGTGGCGAAGGCCCTCGCCTCGTCTATGAACTGACTCACTTGTAACGGTCATGATCATGCAGCCACAGTGACGCGGGATGAGTGTCAACCTGTGTAAGTTGGACAAATTTCTGCTCGCTGGAATTGTAGCCTGCCAACATGTATACCAAAGTGTTTTTAGAGCGGCAACAACTACGTCGCGGTGGGACTCTTGACTCCACGACATAATGCAGGGCCGGCTCCTCCGGACCTGACGAATATGCGGACGCCATCCTCATCATAGTCTCAAAGTCTGGTATTGTTGCATGTACGGGTCCAATGAGGCACAGCTTATCGAAGTTCTGGTCTCCGCCATGTGGCAGTTCTGCACAGCGCTTTAGCCTAGAGAAATACTCGTCACAATCTCTGACGAGTTCGTACTCAGCCTCCTCGGGAAGCTTCTTCCAGTAATCCTGTCGATAATGTACAAGTTGATGGCGTTTGGACCAAATCGCCGCCCCGCTTCGATACCCGTAGAAAAGGTTTAGAGCCTTCATCGAAGCCGCCGTACTTGTATGAAGTGGGGGACGCCAAGTCGCTTTAGTAGGAAATGAGTTGTGCGGAGTGATGAATTTGATTTTGCCATCATTTATCAGCTCCTGGGCTGTGATGTAGACCATCGTATAGGATGAACGGTGTGCGTCTGTAAATCAGCGTGGCAAAGACAACGCTGTCTGACGGTGGCTCGAGATGAAGTTCGGTAGGTATGAAGACAAGCTGTATTACTTAATGTGCAGAGAGGAGATGAACAGTAGTACCATCGCTGTAGAGGAACTGGACCACTTCCGTTTACGGCGGCTCTCGGCCGTGCACTGGTCTCCGAGGCGTGAAGCAATGAACCCGAAACACGTCTCATTGTCCCTTTTGTAGGCGCGCCTCAAATAGTCCGCATCATAAATAAAGGCCATGTCGGGCTCTGGTCGATGACTTTCTTTATTGTCTCACGAAGACGTGGAAATCGATGATTGCGATGGAGTAAGGAGAATTCTGCTTCAAGATTTTGAGCCAGCTCGGAACTAGTGCATCATCTGGAAGCAGAAACACTGCAGTATACAGACGGCCTTCCCTCGCCGCTTCGGTACTTTGAGACGTGTTAACCATCTCCTCGTGAAGGACGCGCTTCTAGGATTTGGCTATCCCTCCACTACATACTATTTCGACTCAGGCTGAGGAGCATCAAGTTTTGCTACTTCTTTCAAAGTTGCCATCTTCTTCATACTCTTCGTGTCAATAGTACCGTTGATCTTCGGATCAACAACAGCTCGTACGACAGCCTCAGCCACAACATCGGCATGCGTAGGAGCTGGCAGCAGAAGCTTTTGGAGGTCACGCTTGAGGTCGGCTTCTCGCTTTGTTCTTCCGGATTGATCAAGCAGCAAGCCTTGAAATGTGGACCTTTCGAGGGAAGTGAGCATTGCAATATTGAACGGTGGTGGCAGGATTACATAGTCCCCGTCCAGAGGTGCGATAGAATCAACACGAGGCGAATGCTCGTACCACATAAGTCCTACGTGGGCACTAACAGGAAGCGATCTAGATAGACTACTTCCCAGGCTTGTTGATGGATGAGAGTACATACCAGGCTCCACATTAATCGAGCGCACCTTGTGAATGGCTGAGATTTGACATTTTGAACCTCTGTTGTTAATGCGACTCTGCTTCAAATCTGACGGTTTATCGTTCAGAGTCGATTGATTCATAACAATATCAGGCTGACGGCAAGGCGAGAGTAGAAGCTGTGGAGACATGTAGACGAACGAGCATGCAGGAGCTCGTGGGACACCCAAAGCTTTCGGCAGATTAGGGGATCCTTCCTTGCTGCTCATATACAACTCCAGTATGTCGTATGCATTCTGCATGTTACGACTGTTGAAGACTGAACGTTCTGCCGGGATTCTGCCAATATCGTCGCTCTAGCTGAGAGGGCTCTCGATTGCTGAAAGTGACGTCTTTCTAAGATTTTGGAGGTCTTCGTCCAATTTGTTGTATAGTGTGGGATTGAGAAGCAATCGCTGCTGGGAGTTCGATAACATCGTAGCTGCCATCTTTTTGAAACCGCGGGGAGAGTATTCATCATTGAAGAGGACGCCCGTGTTGTGTACGATACAATCGAAAATGTCCAAGCTCAATATTCGCGTCATCGAGGGATACGACTGTAGCAAAAGGTCCCTTTTGTGGAGGAAACCTGTAGAGGAAGACCTGCTAAGCGTGTGACAAAGTGGCATAGGGCGCATGAAGAGCAGTACGAGTAGGACTTCTTCCTTGATAGACTGTAAAGATGGCTTGCATACATTGTGGAGACATTGAGGGTGACTCAAGATGCTATCTTTGAGAGGAGGTTGGAGCCTGTAGGCGCAAGTGACTTGGTATCCATGGTTCACGACCAGTTTGCGAGTTATGAGTTGACCTGTTCGCGTATGGACTTCATAAGTAAACACATCCGCGGAAATGGATACGTGAATGTGGGAAACTCACCTAGTATATTACCCCCGCCTAGCACGAGAGCCTGCTTTGCTGGCATCTTCGGTTGGGTCTAAGTAGGAGAAGGCGACAAGAAGGGCTTCTCCTCATCGAAGACTCGTTGAGCTTGTTCATGACCGCTACGGAGTCAAGCCCGACCTGTGTGTCGAAGATGGCGTCTATGTTCGACAGTGCGCTTTGACCCGTCTTTGCACTCTCCGCATTTTCGACGGGGTATCTATGCGAAGACCTGTCCTCCAAAAGCATGATCTCCCGTTCCTCTTCCTTCTACGATACTTCTCATATCCTGAACATCCAGCACGCCCTCAATAGACGGTACTTCGACAGCTCTAGCGATAGCTTCCGCGACTACGTCAACGTGCAAAGGCGGGGTGGAGAGTAAGTTTGCCATTGATGTGTGATTAGCTGCGAGATCTACGTCTTGATGTCTGCCCATGCTTCCATTTGGACCATAGGTGTCAGAAACGGAAGATGCGAGACTTGAAAGTGTTTGTGCTCGAAGGAGGGAGGGGAGACTTCCTTGAATGCTTGCGGAAAGCTTGAGTAATGTGGATGGAAGGCGGGTAATTGGACGCGTATCGTAGTCGTACATCAAGCCTGCGACAATGAGATAACAATGGACGTGTTACTTAGCTACGACTGCCAATGCATGCAATAGCAACTTGTCCTGAGGGAACATACCTGGTCTGACGAGAACAGGCCTGACCAATCGTGCGGGTCTTTCCAAGTTGTCACCTTCATTCTCACCAGCTAACTCGACACTGGACTCCATCAACGTCCTAGCGGTATCGCTCATCCGCATAATACGCGCTTCTGCTTCTCGTTTAGTGAGCATATACCTATCCGGCACGAAAGGGCGGAAGATATCCTCTGCTGAAACGTAAATGA
The DNA here is from genome assembly GCA_023628255.1 of Cystobasidium sp. 2NF920. NCBI lineage: Eukaryota > Fungi > Basidiomycota > Cystobasidiomycetes > Cystobasidiales > Cystobasidiaceae > Cystobasidium > Cystobasidium sp. 2NF920. Next base: position 1,370,363 of record JAMALA010000001.1, read on the forward strand.
ATGGACTAGGAGGTATACCTTGCGGGGACGATGATGTGGATGTAGATCCTGGCCGGGTCTCCAGGAATGCTTGGAGGACGGTAAGAGCGGAATCGCGATTGATGCGTTCATAGGCACCCTCGTTACTGTTACTGCCCAGAGGACGGGTTTTGGCACTGCTGGAAGCAGTTGATGTCTTCGGAGAATAGTTGTATTCCTTGTATGCCTTGTTGACAGCTAAAGGGTTCCTGGTATTGTCGTGCAATAATGATCCAAAAAGCGAGAAAGATCCTCTACTCGTACTCGATGATCTAGTCGATAATAATCGATCTCTCAAATTGTCCTTCATAGCTTTCGCTAAGCTTTGAAGGCCATTGCTTTTGTAATCTTCTTCATACAGTATTCCTAGAGTGTGGATTACACAATCTACATTTGGTAAGATATCCAGCTTGAGCAGTTGTTCGTCGAATGCTGATCCTTGTACCCAATTGACCTGCATCGTCGAATGCACAAAATCGCAATCAGTTCAAAAACGGTAGCACTTCGAATTGACTGCAGTATTCCTGGAGCAGATACGAACACTCTTGCTCCACGATGGTTCTTGTCCACCTTGGAAAGAAGGCTGTCCATTCCGTGCTAGACTTGTCACTGAATAGCCATGCTTGAGAAGTGCTCGGCAGACTGAAGAGCCTGTTGCGGAATATAGCTACATCAGCACTTTATACGCCAGTACAAGCTGCAATGCTGAAGAGTATCTCACCTAGAAATCCTGATCCGCCTACCACCAATGCTCGTTTCGAAGCCATTCTTCTTGTTTAGTGGTTAGTGGAGAAGAGACAGCTTCATGAAATCACGTTTCGCAAGATCTACACATCCGCCACAACTGGAAAACATGCTCGTGCACCAGGATGCAATGAGGAACGTCATAGTCTTAAATGGTACGTTGGAGGGCATGTATGCTATCTTGACAAGAAATAAAGATCGACTAAGTACACCGAATGCTGAACCGAATAGTGTCCATCGTGAAGCTATTGAAAGTACAAGCTACAAAACATCATAACTGCCTTCGTCTCAAACGATTACTTCATTCGTATACTTCCCTGCTTTCTGGTAAGTACTTCAATTACATTCGGGCATTGCATTTCACGAGCCGCCTCCACCAGTGAGGGAACCCAAGCCTGAACTGCCGACGAGGCCTTCGACGTCCGCTTCCGAAAGCGGGCCTGCGCAGGAAGAAAGTCAAGGAAGGAAGAAGAATCAGTATGCTTGCATTGCCTTTTCTAAGAAAATTACTAGGCGCGCTCATCATACGATAGCTGTAAGAAGGAGAAGACAGAAGAAGTTGAAAACTCACAGGCAAAGCTAGTCTTCGACCTAAATGTAGGTGATATAGTAATACCAGCAATTTTCAAAGCCAGCGTTAAATCATAGTTGACTGTAATATCTTCTTTACCGGCGTCGCCTACGAATCCACATTTTGTAGCTATATCAAGTAGGATGACTGAATTTGGATCGATTGATTTCGTGTAGCTAGTTGATTTGGAGTAAAGAGTGACAGAAAAGAAGGAGGTAAAAACAGAGAGACGCGCAAAACAAGGCGTCAGTCTTTGCATTTCATTGCGGCCGCCTTCTGAGAAGAAGCGCGTATGCAGTTCGAGCTTGGCCGTTTCTTTTCTTTCGAATTAGACCCTCGACGGCAGGCTCAACTTGAAACCGCCAGAGGGAAGGTTACGACTTACTTGAGGTTGAAGGGAAAGTAAAGCTTGTTATGACTATGAGCCGGAATCTTGACATTCAGCATTTCACCGCCTCCAACTGCTTGATTCGCATTTGTAGGATAGTATGCTTTAGCTCCTATGCGTTTGAAGGATGCTCCGAAGACTGTCAATATGTATAAACAAGAAGTCAGAAAAGAGGTACTGATGGTGGGCAGGCTTTTTTCATTGTAGCTATCATAGATTTGTTGTCCCCTTACAATTTGGGTTTGAGACAGCAATATCGAGATCCTATGTGGATGGACGCAACGAAAGGAAGTTCGAGTCAGTACAAACTATTGAAGACACAGCGCGGTAATCGAAGACACGTACAAAGTTCAGGTCAAAGCCTGACGAAGTGACTGTCAATTGTTGACTTCCATCTTGTGGCGCGGTGATACCCTGGAATTGAATGTTTGGCGGTCGAACCTGAGTGATGCGAGCGCAGAAGTAGATGGCAATGCGCGAGCCAGGAGCGTGAAGCAGACATAGAAGAAATGATTTGCAGAGTCACCGTACATATCAGAATTAAGGGGCGGAAGAGGCAATGTATCAGCATGCATAATTGCGTGGACATGTACCCTCTAGACACGAGGCATGACCCAAAGCCAGACCCACCCAAAGCAAGAAAGCAGCAATAATGCCAACCACCAATATAAAGGCAAATATAAGAGTGCAGCAACAGCATCTCATAGCGGTTCTGCCCTTTCCACCAGCGGTAAAAGTACCCTGATGTTCATCAGACCTCCACATCTTCAATCCTTCCTTCTTAGGTATTTGACCTTCGATAGCAGCTTGTAAAGCTACAGAGCCGCGAGTTACATGACCTGGCTTAAATTTGCTATTGGGATCTTTAGGTCTAGGTATCGCTGGTGGTATATAATCCAGTGAAGGTCGACCATTATTGTTGTTGTCGTTGATCGCGTCGGTGGATTGCAGGGCTGTTGCTGATGTTGCTGCCGCTCCCTTCTCGTCGTACAGCGACACTACACGCGTAGCTGCATCGTCACTGTCTGCATATGAGTGCTGTCGCTGCATTGCCTTTTCGTCGTATCCTCCAGCATCATCATACGCTCCAGTGTTGCCTGCATGCAAGTATCCTCCATGCTGCTGTTCTACCCCCGAATGAGGTGGATACGAGTACTGATAGTCTGGGTATTGCTGCTGCTGATGGTAGTCTTGCTCATACTGCTGCTCTCCATGCTGTGTTGGATACTGTCGGTCCATTGGGCGTTATCTCGTGTGTGGTTGAATGCTCTCCAAGCTGATGCGATGCTGCTGCGAGTCTCACCTCTCGCCCTCACGCATGCATCTGCGACGCGCTCACACGGGTGCGACAGATGGATCGATTCAACGTGAACACCCTCCGGGAAGCAGAAGTGCATTGTAGGAATAGACTGGTATTCAGAACTGCTTGCTGCACTCCCTGACATACCAATAGAGCCTGCTGGCTACAACAATGCTTCGTGCCATTTGCACGTGCCCTGTAAGCCGGAGTTCGCGGTGGCAACCAGCTAGGCGTGATGCGTAATGGTACAACAACCCGCTAAGCATAGCTCCATACTTTATAGTACAGCTCCTACTCTCCAAGACTGACTCTAGAACCCCAGCGCTCCTCTTCCGCATTGTAGTAGTGTCCCCCGCACCCGCCGCCTCTTTCCAACGGTCAGCTCCAACGAACGTCTGGACGGACGGTGGCGACTACTGGATTCATGAGAAGAAAGGGAAAGAAAGAATAACTCTCTCAATTCTCCTGGCTCTCCTCTTGTCTTCGTTCTTATCACACTCAGGTAGGTGGGTCTTTACATTCCTGTCGTTTTTACGACTGCCAGCACCTTCGTGCTTGAGTGCTTGACCAGCAGTACTGTAGTCGTCTGGCAGTGCCTGACCGCAGCACTATAAACATGGCAGGCGGAGGGTGTGGACTGGGGCAATATGTGCCAATCCGCACGGAGGGATATGTAGTGTAGTATAGTAGTTTGGGTTGACAAACTATCTGCAGTAATCAATCGTTCTTTCAGCGTAAGCTATGCACATATATATACACCTTGTTTCTGCTTGTGCACGTGGTCCATGGCTATAGCCTGCTCGCATCCATCTATGATACATGATATCACATCCCTATAAGTTCCCCTGGCCTACTACCAAAGGCGGAAACCTATGTCTTCACTATCAGTAGTACATACTCTAACTGACATAGCATGTACGTCCTTTTTACCCAAACTCCAGATTCTAGGCGATCACGTGCTTCTTTGACTGCTCGGCATTGCCGGATGACCCGCCGACGGTCTGTCACTTCTATAATAAGCCGCCCATGGACGCTCTTTTTCCCTTTCCTACTTCTCTCTCAATCCGTTAGAACCTATCAGAGTCTATGCTCAGGGCGACTCGTACTCTTGGACCAACCGCACTTCGTCAAACTCCCACATTGCACACAGCTCTACTTGCGGCAACGGCAATCAAGGGTATCCACACTTATTCTCCAAGAATGGCTCCGCATTCATATCTGCTAGCAGACAAGACTGTGAATCCAGAATGGCGTAAAGTGGATGATTATCTAGAGCCTCTGCTATGTCCTACAGGCGTCGGAGAAGCTCAAGAAGCCGATGCTTTTCAACGCACTTTGGAATCACATGGTCAAAAGGGTATACCTGCTATCAATGTATCACCGCTTCAGGGAATGTATCTCTACAATACAGCTTTGTCTATTGGAATACCGCGTGGAAGCATTCGTATTCTAGAAGTGGGCACTTTGGCAGGATGTAAGCCAGCAATCTCGTTCTCAAGCTTTGGCTCTTTCTTGCTTGACATACAAGTGTTTTGCAGACAGTACACTCTGGTTAGCTAAAGCAGCAAAACAAGTAGGGAACAAATCAAAAGTAATCACACTTGAATACTCAGAGAAACACGCCAAAGTAGCCAGGGAAAATATAGCTTCTGCTGGATTTGGTGAAGATCTAGTTCAAGTCGTAGTTGGTGATGCTAAAGAAACAATAAATGACCTTGTAAAGCAAGGAGAGAAGTTTGATCTGTTCTTTATTGATGCTGATAAACCTAGTAAGTGCAATCTACCCTTGCCTTGTTTATGAAAGACTGAATGCGGGGCTCCACTATTATCTACAGGCTACCCTGAGTACTGGAAAGCAGCCATTAAGATGACAAAGAAAGGAAGTATGATCATTGGAGACAATGTAGTAAGACAAGGTCGTATTGCAGATCCGGAGAACAGAGACGAGTAAGTCAGTATCAGACCATAGTACCTCGCCACCTCTCTCTCTCTCTCGCACGCACATTACGAAACATACTTCACTGAAGAAGGGTAGTCATACTGATTAAGTGCTTCTTTCTAGGAACGTCGTCGGTGTACGTGCTTTCATGGAACTTGCTGCTAAAGAGCCCAATGTGACCACTACGGTCATGTCTACGGTAAATGGTAAAGGATGGGACGGCTTCACTGTGTCCGTTGTGCATTAGCATGTAGCCAGTTTATATCGAGGTTTGGCAGTGATACAGAGGAACGCGGTGCCGAGGTGCAAATCATGGCGCATCTTCAAAGAAATATACGTTAGTTTATGTACATTTGTCAAAGTAGCCACTTTCGCTACTGGTGAGCGTTTGGTCCGATTCGCTTATCGTCGTGCGTTTTTGATAAAGTTGAACAAGCGTTCGAATCTCCGCTTTCGACCAAAACTGCTGTGACTAGCTGCCTTGCATTGTAATGCCTCCTAGTAATCTTTACAACTGAAGAATCATGCCAGGACACAAGGTGCCGTCACATCTGTCTTATCTTTCCGTCAAGCAGGCGTCTTTAGCGGATGCGCGTGCCCTCGCTTCGGTGTTTGTGCCTACTTCCAAAGATGATGGCATGTCACGCTGGGTGAGCATAATCAAACTATAGTGTGTGACAACTCTTACTTAACGTTGTTTCCATGTCCGGTATTCAGGTGTGGCGACTCCCACCTGAGGATTCAGCGGACCATGCTGAAATCGCCAAGCTGGCCATCGATGAACGCGCGATATTGAGACGACCTGATCTATGTGATCCAGCCGTGCACATTTTCATGATATACGATACTTCCATACTCGTTAATGGCAAGCCTAAGCTTATTGGCCAATCGGGATGCCAAAGTGTGCAAGCCGGCATGGGTTGATCCAGAAGTTTCGCCACTTGTTACGAGATACAGCAGTCGAATCCGACAAGCGACCTTCTTTGGGTACTTGATAGATCACTGTTGCTGATTGTACGACACTCTGTCAAATGCGATGAGCCCAAAGTGGGTATACCGACTTTGGAACCCTATACTTGTCAGCGATGCTCGAACGACGGAAGAGGTGGACTTTGAACAGAGCTGAAGGCCGTACTACCTGAAGATATAGAGCGGGGATACTATACAGTAGTAGTGCTTGGTATCTTGCCCGAATATGAGAGAAGAGGTATCGGAGCCATGCTTCTTAGGTGGGGTCTAGATCGAGCAGATGACGACGATGCTGCTATTTATGTTTCAGCTACTCCTGCTAGCGCTAAGCTATATACTAAACAGGGGTTTGAGCTTGTTAGTGAGAGAGTATGCTTTCCTGGGGAGAAGTATGGTAGATTTCCGGCTGTCATTATGCGGAGGAAGCGATTGAGTGAGAGAAGAGGTATAGGGTATCGGATTCCTCAGAGTTAACTTCAGTTTAGAATGTTGAATGATAGTGTCATTTGAAGTGACTGTGCCATGTAATGATTTTTGAATCGGTCGAAAGCCAAGGAGGAAAGGTTGCGCTTTCGCATTTGCCGTTCTCGCCCGCCCGCCAGCTCTTCCACTCTACACAACTGCTTGTCGACAGCACCCTCATGGAATGGCGCTGAATCCAGTTCAGAAATGGCTGCAGTCGATATTGGGACCGGTGAGCATGCACTTGCTGCTGTTCTTTCAAGCTGCATTGTTGGCTGACTGGGTGGTCTGTATGCTCGCTCGCTCGATCACGTATTCTGTAACACCTTCAACAGTACCGATACCGCGATGAAGTGTACGCTGATGCAGATAGAACACTGCAAGCCATTCCATCGTTATCGCCTCGGACTGATACATATAGTCAGTCTGGACTTTCTACGTAGCCACTTAGTCTTTCCAGCTAACTAGCATGTCCAATACATCACAGCATACGATGACGGTCGGACTGTCCTGCTACTCACGCTACAGGGTACCATACCTATATCGTTCCGAGGAGCCACATACAATATACCAGTCGCATACTGGATACCTCATGCCTATCCTAGAGAAGCTCCGATAGCATACGTAGTGCCGGCTGCCAATATGCTCGTCAGGCAGAGCGCGAACGTCGATCTGTCGGGACTCATAAAGGCGGACTTTCTTGGAGCGTGGTCGAGGAAGTGGGAGGTGGGTAGCGATACACTTCACCCGTTATATAGGTGCTGACATTCTCCATGCCATTGTTACGCGACAGGGCAACAATCTACTCCTTCTCACCGAAACCCTGCAAGGTATCTTTTCACGTGAACCACCGTTATATGCCAAGCCTGCACACCCACCACCGCAGCAACGGAATGGGTACTCTTCATCGCCGTCTTCTCCAATAGCTGGACCAAGTCAATCCTCTCCACGGCACGCAGGTCCACGCCCACCGCCTCCGCCACCTATCAATCCCTCAAATCCTCCGAATTCTTCTTATGCACCTCAATCGCCTAGATCTCCTTCCGCCTATAGCGACAGACAACAGTCATTGTCACCTCATCAGGGATCATCTGGTATACAGCCAAGTATGAATGGTCCACCTGGGCGACCTCAAAAACCTTGGATCACTGGGCAACCACCAAGGCCTCCGCATGAGTCGAATCATCCACGGTCAGCATCAATGTCAAGCTATGGACAGTCACCTGGACCTGCGCAGAATGGACAACAGAGTCAGCAGTACTCACAAGCTCCGCCGAGGCCGCCTGTGCCGCAAGCATATGAGCATGCTCGGTCTCCTTCAACTGGACATCCGGTCCCTGCTAGACAACCTTCTCTACATATACAGCCTGTACAACAGCCTCGGTCCCCTCCGCAAAATGCTTATCAAAGTCAATCTCCCTCTCAGCCGCATCGACAGCCACCGCAGCAGTATTACGCTCCGCAATCACCCTCGAGTTCGCATTTCGCTCAGCAACCTCACGGCCAGCCTCAACCTGCACTCATCGCACAAGGGCCCTCTTCTTCCAGTACGAGCTCGCAACAGACATTACAGCCTGCATTCCAACCACAGCCTCACCGTAATGAAGCCATCCGACAGCCTTCTTCGTCCTCCCAGCAAAGCTATCGACCACAACAATCGGAAGCGCCAGCTCCATATATACCGCCACGGCCTGAGGGTTTACGGAATGTGCCATCGCCGGGGCCCTCGAAAGCTCCACAGCGCCTAGCCACACCCGTTAACATACTAGATGAAGATGATGAGCCTGACCAAGGCAGTACATCAAAAGCCGCACCACCTCCACGTCCTACAAATCCCGCACTGCTCAATCTACGGCGTGCATTATATACTCAGCTGGTACATCACCTGCATACTCTTCAAGCACATTTAAACACGGAAAATGAGCATCTGAGAGCATTGAATGCTGATTTGCTCAAGGGAGAACCTGCGATTTTGGATGAGATGCAACGCTTGGAGGCCGTAAGAGATGTATGCGCTAGTGTTCGAGATAGAATGGCGGATGTAGTGGGTACTGCTCAGAGAAACATAGAAGATTTAGCGACGAGACCGGAGACGGAGGTGGATGAACTTATTTGTGGAACGAATGTGGTGCATAATCAGTAAGTAGGTACCCTTGCAGAGGATAATTGCTGCTGACATTGTGTTCATAGGCTGCTCGAATTGGTCGCGGAGGATAACGCGCTGGAAGATGCGATATACCACCTTGGGCGATACTTCAATTCAGACACTCGCACACAAGAGGAGTTGGAACGCTTTTTGAAGGTGAGTACGAGGCGGATGGTCTGGACCCTATGAATGTCATGGGAATTGACGTACCTTTGCTTCTTGTACAGCGTACGAGGATACTGGCGCGAGAGCAGTTCATGAAACGCTCGCTGATAAACAAGATATTATTGGACATTGCACTCTCTCGCGCTCAGCGGGGGTGATGCCCGCACGTGTAGCCGATCTTGACAGTGCGTTTTGTATACCAACAAGTCGTAACTCGCTTTGCACCGGGGTCATTGTCGAAAAGATACAATAGCATAACGGGTTACATGACAGGTTACAGATTTGCGATAAATACACAGTTTGGGGTCACTAGACCGGTTGCCAAACCGACATCGATGCAAAGTTTTATAAGCCAGCGGCTTTCTCGATGACTATGAATGTGACGGTCCAGGTGCATCGTAGTTGTTCGTAATCGGGTCCCACCACATCGTCTTGTGTGCGTCCCAATATAACCTCCGAGTTGGATCGTAGTACATTCCCTTCGCTGCGTGCCATTGGAGCAGAGGAGACCCTGCGTCAGTTGAGGCTTCAGCAGTTCCGTGGGGCTGAGGAGTCCCGGCACGTCCTGGAGGCCCGGGCAGCCGGTGGTGGCATTCCTCCTGCCGCAGAAGCAGTAGCACTTGCTGAAGAACTTGTGGCACTGACAAGGCCTGGAATGCTGACAGGATGGAGTTCCAGCCATTTGCGTTTTGTGATGTTGACGCAAACTTTCGAATCGGTCGCTACGGGGAGCGAGAGCGTCGGGTCTTCCGCAAGACACCGATCTCGCAATTGGTCGAGCGCACGTGCGTGCGCGATAACCACTCCTTGCTTATGCTTCAGAGATAGTATGGCACTTGCCTTCACAACACTGGAATAATCTGCCAGTGGATCCAGGGTCATGTGTTTTGTACGTTTCTTGTGTGTTTAGGCATCTTGCCAATGGGCCATATCATCGATTTGCTCTGTCAGGTCGTAAACCTGGTCATCAGTGACGGACTTAACGTAATCAGAGAACGCCTTGTCCTCTGCGCTCTCTTGAGGTGTGGGGCCCTTGGGTCCCGTACGGCTTGGCCTGTAATCAGTTCCACCGCTTCTTTTGGGCTTACGACCCTTCCACTTATCATTCCCCTTGCCACCCGATTGATGCATCCTAGATGATCCTGACATGTTGTCTTCCGAAATTTCAGCTGCCCGATACCACTTGGCTGATGTTTACGTGCGGGAAGCTTCGCGAAGGAGGATCGGGCATGACGAAGATAACAGTCAGCATGCCATTTGACGAAGTATGATGGTTTAGCAAATATTGAGCGTAGAGAGTGTATGACGAGGGGGACAACGTTAGTAGACGACCATAGCTTTGCATGACCGCATCAAAGAGGGTGGGGTTTGAAGTGCCATGCTTACCGGCTTTGGAGCAAACTTGTCGGATTTGGGTGGGCTGGCTTGAGGTACTACCGTTGTGCGTTATGAAAGCAGAGGCAAGCTGTGAAGGGCGAAAGTTAGCCCTCTTTATTTCCGTGCTCCCCTTTCCCTCTTCTGGAGGTGTAGCCACCCTCAGCTGTGCACTGCATCGCTGGGATTGTGGATATTGCAGTTGCGCAAAGATACGTATTTCACAACTGCGAGGAGCTCGAGTTTAGATCCAGCTAGGCGCGACGTCGACAGTATGGGCAACGACGAGGTGGAGCGCACAAAAGCCAAGGGACGAATTGAAGCGGGCACTGACACGCATAAGTCGACGTCCGGAGTCAAGCCTACGAGATGTGCGTGTAAATCTTACGGGAATTTTTGTTGCTTCGTCCAAAAATCCGATCGAGCCGCGATTCCCAGTGGCAAAGTCGAAGGAGAGCTCAGTGCCGTCACGCAAGGACTAACCTAGACATCAGCTATAATAGGAGTGATTTCACTCAGCGAATAATTAGTATAGTCGTCCTGCGAGGCATCCAGAAGGGGTCCATTTCGCATTGACCACTCGTTAACCGACAAGATGGTCAAGAAACACGCCCGGGAGGAGAGCGACGGCGAGGACCCGACTGCTGGAACCGTCAATGACGCTGGAAATCACGCACACGGGATGGACGAGATATACAAGAATGAGGACAACATACTGCAGCATCCATCTCGTAAGCGAGCACGCGAGATAGACGAGCATCTTCCCATGGACGAGCTGGAGGATATCCTGGGGAACAACAAGTCATCAGGGGAAACAAAGAATGTCCTGCACTGGTTCCGATCGAAGGATATCCGACAGGAAGATAATATCGCATTAAATGCTGCTTCTGAGAAAGCTCAAGATGCAGGAAGCTTCCTCATTACTGTCTACCTCCATTCTCCTGAAGATCTAGAATGGCATGGAACAAGTCCTGCTCGTTGTGCCTTCATGACGGAATCACTCAGTATTCTGCAGAAACAGTTACAGGAGAAACACATACCTCTATGCATTATCACCGCAGAAAAGCGCTCCGACAAGACCCAGACCGTCGTCGACTTCATCAAAAACAATGGCATCTCTCATGTCTTCGCAAACTACGAATATGAAGTCGACGAAGTGAGGCGGGACATGTCCGTAGCCAAGCGTCTCCAGGATGAAGATGTTTCATTTGAGCTCTTCCACGATCAGACTGTTGTAGCTCCACGTGCTATAGCTCCAGCTTCCGGAAAGCCACACCGTGTTTTTACACCATATCACAAAGCTTGGCTTGTTCATGTAGCCGAGAATCCCGATCTCTTGAATCTCGTTGATCCGCCTCAAGCCAACGACAAGGGAGCAGCAGACAAGCATAAGAAGCTCTTCGAGACCAAGGTCCCTACTGTTCCTGACTGCCAAAGCTTTAAGTCCGACGAAGACAAGAATCGAATCACCAAGCTATGGCCGCCTGGCAATGAAGCTGGTATGAAGCGTCTTGATGACTTCTTGGAGAACAAGGTTCAGACATATAGAGAGAACAGATCTCGTCCAGATCTTGATCCTTCCTCCAGACTTTCACCGTACATCTCTTCGGGAGTCGTGAGCGTTCGACAGCTTCTTGCGAAAGCGAAGGAATTCAACAACGGAGAAGAGAACTTCGATAATGGTGATTCGGGAGTTTCTTCCTGGGTTCGAGAGATCGTATTCAGAGAGTGTGTCCATCTACAATTTGCTGTTATGGCCATTGCTACGAGCTCAACCTTTCCACTTTTGCAGATTCTATCGACAGATGACAGTCATGGTCCCGCATGGAGCAATGAATCTGCCACAGAATATCAAATTTGATGTGAGTATCTCCGTGGCTTCGCATGACCTGGTGGTCCATTTGCATATAGCTAAAGCATTCTTGACATTTGACAGAAAGTACAATGGGAGGAAGATGAAGAAGGATGGAAGAAGTGGTGCGAAGGTGCGACTGTTCCCATGCTTGAAACTTGAACGTGCGCTGACACTGGCGTGTATCAGGCAAGACTGGTGTACCCTTCGTGGACGCCGGAATGCGACAGCTTGCTTCCGAGGCGTACATGCACAACCGACTGCGCATGAACGTAAGCAGCTACTTATCCGCTAATTTGCTGTAGGTTGCTCGCTCCCCCTGTGTCTGATCTCAAACCCGCGGTATTGATGGCAATTCAATTTGTAGCATTGACTACCGAAAAGGAGAGCGATTTTTTGTCGAAAATCTTGTAGACTGGGATCTGTCGAACAATACCAATGGCTGGGAACCTAGTTATACGGTAGGTACCCCCTCATCTGAAGTGTGCAGCGCTTCAAAAGTCACGCTCATGTGGATATTGTTTGGTCTTGACAGGTCTTCAATCCAGTAGTACAGGCAGAGAAGTGCGATCCACACGGTGACTATATACGGAAGTGGGTTCCGGAACTACGAGACGTGAAAGGCAAAGCGGTCTTCTCCCCGCATGATCGTCTCAGCAAGGAAGAATTCGAAAAGCTGGACTATCCTGCACCACACGTCGACTTTAGTGAGACGAAAGCTAGAGCTGTTGAGAGGTACAAGCATGACTTACATGCTGGCGAAGACGAATGATACCCCTTCCACAGAGACATCGACCATTCACAGCTCAATAATGTAGCACTAGCACGGCATACATCATACCATATGCATAGCATTTTTCGATAGCATTCAATCAAACATCATCGACAGTGTCGACCTCGTAACCGCCTGTATTGGTTGCCGCCCGTAAGCGGTATGCACAATCATCCCGTCCCGCTGTAGGATGGTTCGAAGCCCATGAGCTGCCTGAGTATGCGAGACGTATCTTCTTCAGGCTGGTCTTGAGCGTAGTAAGGAGTGCTAAGAGGTGCTTGAGATTGGTTGTTTGGCAAGCTCCAGAGATTGAAGTTGTATCGATCATTATGGCCCATCTCGAAAAGATCGTCCATACCGTTCTGTCAAACAGCGTGACGTAGGATCAGCGTGCCGACAAATTCCAGCCAAGACAGTGAGAATTGCTTACGAGACCTGCGAAATTGGCTGCTATGGCTGAATTGGTTTCATCTGTTGGCGCACCTTGACTGAGCTGATTGCCATTGTAGCCTGACTGGCTTGGAGCATAGAGGGGCGCGTTGTTGTTGAACGGGTCTAGCAGAAAGTGGAAAGACGCGCTGTCTGCTCCAACAATAGCAGGCTGCATCTGCATATTCTGAAGACCAAGCTGGCTTGACTGCTGTGAAAGCTTCTGCTCGTGCTCTTTCTGAACGGCCAGCGAGACTCTTCGAAGTATCGAGGCGAACGTTTCTGGCTTTTCATTTGTGGCCTCGTTGGTATCATTGAACAAAGCAGTGAGTCTTGTCGTTTGACGAGCTGAACATTCTTTCAGCAGACCACTAAGGAGAGCGGTAGCGATAGCATTCAGCTATACGTGTAGGTCTGCCACTTTCCGGCCAACACCGAAACACTCACGTAATGACCCGATGTGAAAGTCCGACCATCTCGCGCAAGGACTTGTTGGCAATGTCTTTCGAGTCCGAGAATATCTCTTGTATCTTTAGAAGCATCTTGCGCTTTGAAACCAACTCCGAGATGGGTAGATCACTGCGATCCAGCCAAGTCAGTTGTGAGTTTTCATCGTCTTGCGGAAAGCAGAGTGCCTACTTGTCAATGGACCATAACAGATCCAGAAACAGAACCATTGCCGCGTTTAGTGTGTGGCTGTACGCAAACCTACAATGCAGAATTGTGGAGCTGTGAGCACGGATAAGGACAAGAAGCATACAAAGGCCTGTGCGTACCAGAAGCTACCCCTCGAGGTGATTTCCTTCACTTTGTAGTGACATTGGACCATGATACCGGCAGACCAGAGACATCTGTCTCGGGAGTACGAGAACCGAGACCCCGGCGTGTATCCGCGGGATAGGTAGGGTCGGTGAAGTCGAGCAATACGAGAATGCGTACCAATGAGAGCGATATCTACGAAAGAAAGGCTGATCAGTACCTGACAAAGAAATCTGACCAAAGAAGCGTACGCCTCTGCATGTATGTAGTTTCGGAGAGCTTCGATTCATCCGCTTGGTCGGACAGAAGGCTAGAAAAAACAGTCAGCGTGATACACGGACGCATAGTTGTGATCATTCAACATACGGTAGTTCGTCTATCATTTTCTGATATTCTCTATCAAGTTCCATGACTGCATAGTCGATATAATGGTCAGCTATAAATAAGCGCCACGACCGAGAGTATAGCCGGACGAACCAGTGTCATAACAAAAGTTGGCTGCATTTGTAACGACCTTATCGTATGTCATGCGTAGGACATTGGCAATATGCCACACGGTCACATGGAAGGCTGTAGTCGTGATGACGTTTGGCGGGTGAGGATTGATCTTCCAATCCGTCAAGGATAGCTCCCAATCGTTCACATTTGCGACCATGACTGATGTGCAGTAGCTTGGATGAATAGAGTAGCTTCTAGCTGAAGATGTAGCGGACATCCAATCTGCCCATTGTAGATTTGCCCACAATCGAAGTGCGAGCTGTCGCTTGAAGGCGTTCTTTCCAGGTGGCCAGGCGGCATCATCTGGAGGCATGCTGTGGAGGTTCGCATGTCAGCAATGCAAGCGACTTGAATAACGGCACGTCGAGGCCCAAGCTTACACTTCTGGATCACTTCCTAGCGAATGAAGACCCATCATCTGGGCTGATCGGATGGCAATAGCCAGCCAGTGGAGCATCCTTTCTGCACTAGAAGGTCCTGCTGCAGGCTGAAGGAATTGCTGGAAGTATACCGCAAAAAGACATATAGTTCTGTGGGAGAGTCTCAATATAAGCGGAGAATGATAATGTCTGCGTGGACATTACTCACTGAACCGTGCGAGGGCGCGGCTTGCCCATGCAGTCGCCGATGTGAAGCGCCTTGAGACTCGCGGAATGGTAGCCTGTAGCAAGGGCGCTGATCTGCTCGGTTGTTAAGCCAGGAAATATATTGTCAGGAGAAGGAGTAGTAGGATGGTTATTCATGCCGAGTGCAAGGATCATGAAGAGGACACCGAGCCATAGGGGATCGACTTCCAGCTGTCTGCCAGCGGCAAACATCTCCCAAAGCCTCTTGATCTCCAAACGGAGGGCCGGCAGATGTACGATAGTAAATCGCCAATGTACCTTTTCCTCGAAGAGCTGTATCAGATACTCTGTCTGTGCAGCTGTGGGCAGGTATGTGTACACCTCTTGAAGGGCTTTCGTACGAGCTGACGCGTAGCTGAGCCCATCCATACTATGAGGGAACCATGTGAGATGTGTGTCCGACGGAGGGACTCTAGGTGACAAGTCGCGTATGCTTGTCAAGGCTTCAGTGAGCTCCATGTCCTGCCATGGGACGTTGTGAGTGGCGACGTGGGCATCGAGCAGATGTTGTGGGGATGCTGGGGTCTGCGAGTCTTCGGTGCGCGGTCCTTGATTTGCGAAGCTTTCCAAGTAGATAGCTGCATTCTCTGCAGCCGCGTCGTACTCGGCTTCCAGCGTGCCGCTACTGCCTCTTGAGATCTGCGGCATGTTCTTGTCGGCTTGTGTGTCTACAGTCAAACGATTTGGTATCGCAGGCTGAGGTTTCGGGACGGGAGCAGATAGCCCTCGAGCTTCTATCGATGTAGACACAGAACCTGGTGTTACCCCGTAGTCGGAAGCGTCGGCCTCTTCCTTGTTTGGCGAAGCGTCGATGAGAGGCAGTGACGAGGTAAGATCCGCGACAGCATATTGACCTTGATCTAGAAGCGTAGAACTTGCTCCGATGTGTACATTCTTGAGCTGAGCTTCGACTTCAGCGAGACGTGCTTGAAGAGCTTCGATGTCCCCGGTGAGCTTGGAGAAGAGGATCAGAGGGTCGATTATATTGTCGTTCCAGGACCACTTGCAAGTCTCGGGGGCCCCTCGTTTGACGCAAGCAGTGCAAGGAACCTTTCTATCGCATTTTACCTAGCGTGCAGAGGAATAGTGGTACACACGGGGATAGCCGAAGTGCCAAGGTCAGCTGTAAGCTGTGAGAAGGTGGCACGGGCGCAGGGAGCACCCGACAACGACTGTGAAGCTCGGACAACGAGACTCACCTTCCTTCGCTTGCACTCTGAACATGAAGGGAACGTTGCAGAGGCGGTCTTGTCCGGCAAGCTGGCTGCTGCTATGATTGATGCAGAATTCTTGCTGGCGTCGCTGGGGCCCGAAGCTGCCGCATCGCAAGAACAGGAGCATGATTCAGCAGTAGCCCTTGACTCCACTCGGACAACAGCAGTGCGGACGTCACTGCCAGTAGACCGTAGATGGGGCATGCACTCACTCTCTGCCCGTGCTCGCTTCGCTGGCCGTGCTTCTCGCGGGCTCACACCAGGTGGTGCGGTATCGTCCGTCGTCAATGCTGCTGAAGGAGTTTGAGGAGGCTGGGGAGTCCCACGACTTGGTCCAGCCATGGTGGGTATAGCACTATGGCATCTGTATTCTCAAATGTAGCCAGCAGCGTGGATATGCCAGGAGAGAGATGTCGATGGTGGTCAGAAGGTGCCCTCCCACTTTCGACGCCGCATAAACCATTTCAAGATGGCACAGGCGCGCAGCAAATCATGGATGCCAGACCTGAACACAGCAAGCTCGCAGGCGACTTGACAGACATACACTACGGTCAAGACGCGTCATCTACCGCTGTAGTCTTCCCTCATGCTCGCTTCTCCAAGCCGCCGCCTTCATCTGTTCAGCACGCGACAGCCCGCGACGTGTTTCTTTGGCGATGCAAGCTGGGCCACGGTGGTTCTGACGACACTGTGCCCTATTAAAGGCCATCGAATTGTGCATTGATGGTATTCTAGTTGTTACGAGGACGTAGTGCATCGCCAGATTCCGATGGCAGATGCTAGCTAATGACAAGCTGCTTTACGGTGCCTGCCGGTAGCAGATCTTGATGTTGCCAGACTTCCGAAAGATTACAGTTCCGGCTATATTAAAACAACAAACTTGGAAGGAATCTACACAGGTCGACCTGAGCATCTGGATACAGAATCGTCGTCCTTCCCAGGGTCTCAGCTTGCTGTGCATGCATGTATCCGTCCTCTGCTATTCCACTGTAACTGGAACAGCACATGCGCAAAAACGTTGTCTGTCTTTCCGCAAAAGCAATGCGTAACATGTCTTGGCAAGAGAAGCGTTTCATGCGCAGTATACGTACGTCTAAGGGGGAACATCACTTGGAATACGCCCTCACAGATTGTATGGGCTGACAATTGCCATCCAGACTAGTCGCCCTTATTGGCAATCACGTGCTTTCTCTTTCACATCCAAGAATCGATCGACAACACGCTCGATGCTGCTCAAGCTTGACTCGCCGAAGCTGTCTCTGCTTACTTTCGACCGGTAGCAGGCATGTAGCTTCCTTCACTTTGTCCAATTCCCCTTCGCTTCGCACACAAGACATCGATCACCGGGCTTTGCGAAGTCCACTTGGGCATGACGAATCGGAACAGACACTTGGTGATGACTGATCCCTCAATTGAGGCCCGACGATGCGAATGGTATTCCGGAAGGTCTACACGTTTCGAGACTGTTGCTCCCCTGATCCCTACTTACTACCCATAAAGGCATTGACAGGCCTTCCCACCGTACTCACAAACAGGTTCACCCTCTACTGTCTTCGAACATAATGGTCAAGCTCGTCTCCGCTTTCGGCGTCTTGACGGTTCTAGCCTTGGCCACAGCTTCGCCCATCGGAAAGCGACAAGACTCCACAGCTCCAGCTAGCACCTATGTAGACACAGCAGCTAGTACTGCTCCCGAAAGCGCGACCAGTACCAGTACTGGCCCTGACAGCGCATCCAGTACCGCTCCCGATACTGCCTCCAGCACTGCTCCAGACACTGCTTCCAGTACCGCGAGCGACTCTGGCTCTAGTAGTGGCGAAAGTGTTGCATCTAGTACAGCCGAAAGTACTGCTGCTAGCACGACCGATGGTGGCGGATCGAGCTCTGCCGACGGTGCTGCTTCGACGACTGCAGCTGCCGGAGGCGGTGGTGGAGATGGCTCAGCAGGCGCTCCTGAAACTACAGTCACTGCCTTCGTTCCCTGTGGGTGCATTACACTTGGCTTGTTATATTTTTCGCCCGCTGATTCGAATTATGCCCTTGCAGCTGGTGGCATCCCAAGTGCCACATACTACGCCGTAACCGCTACAAACGAGACCTACCTGGTAAGTTGCGGGACTCATAGATATGTGATTGACAGCTGAGCGTGAGGCTTCAGGTGGCAGTCGAATCCGTTCCGGTGACAGACTCGGCGGGTGCCGTGTCGACTGTTGGCGTAGGAGGTACGTCGACCAATGTCTACTCCGTTTAATTGGATAGTACAGATAATCGCTGACATTGCGTACAGATGTTTTGGTCGTATCCGAGGACGAACTAGACATCTATATCTTCGACGCCGAAGGCAATGCTATCAGTAAGTGAATAAGCAAGGTCTGGTCAGAGTCTATATAAATATTTACCACTTCCCCTCTCAGGCATAACCGAATGTGATGTCCAGGAAGGCGGAACCACCGCTATATGCAATGGAGTAGTCGTTGACATTTCGGTGCGTGCTGCTAAGTTCCAAAGTCATCAAAGCAATGCTGATCTCTTTTAATGCCTTTCAGGCCCAAGCTATCGGAGTTTTCAACAATGTCACTGTCAGTGGCTCGTCATCCGGTATACCGGCATATCTCCCCACGAACACCGTCGACCTCACAGGACTGTCACTAGCCTCCAATGCACTAGCGATGGTGTCTTCCGTCGAAGCGGCTGGAGGCGCTTCAGCTACAGCCCTCGTATACGGATCCCAAACAATCACGAGCCAATCTACCACTACTCCTACCGTCTTACCAGGAGGCGGGGGAGCCTCAGCCGCTCAATCCATCGCAAACTCAGGTGGTGGTGGTGGCGCAGGTACCGTCGCCAATGGCAGCAGTACAGATACAGATCCCGCCGCTACGAGTACCGATCCATCTGCGACCAGCACCGGTCCTTCCGCCACTAGTACGGACCCATCAGCTACGAGCACTGATCCCGCGGCTACCAGTACCGACCCGTCTGCTACTAGCACTGATCCGGCCGCAACAAGCACGGACCCCGCTGCTGCTAGCTCAGGGGAGACGGCAACTACCGCCTAATCAAATGCTAGGAACCGCACGTATGCGGATAAAAGAAAAGAGGAAGCTAGTAAGCCTCGCCGCTCCAGGCACTGTGGCCTGTAAGAGCAAGGAGTCTATTCAGTGTAGCATTCGGACGCGAACTAGCTAGTGTACGCAAATACACTATGCTGTCATGTTTCTAGGTTTGCTATTTATTTGCTACCTATGTCTATTGAAAAGGACTATATGCATTGAAAATATGGCTCGCAATCACTCTCTCTCGCCCAGTCTTGGCCGTCGCATCATTATAACTTCGAAGCCTCCACCGGGCTCTCCGGGGAAATAGATGTCAGAAGACACTTTGACGAAGCCGTGTTTGTAATACAGCTTGGATCCCGCTATTGTAGCAATAATATAGATGGCTCGGTCCTCTTCGTCTGCCCTGTCTAGGCCCCACCGCAGCAAGGCAGAGGCAACTCCCTTTCCGCTGTATGTCGGGTCGACACCCAAATGCATCAAGGTCCAATAGCCTAGTTGCTTGTCGGAGGCTTGCAGACTATCATTGAAGTTTTTGAGCACCTTTACGAACCACCGTTGCTTTCTTTCATAGTATGGATAGTGCTGAGGCCGATACAGGCGGTATAGCCAATTCGGAACGATCTGCACAAGCTTGTCATATGTCCAGTACATCCATGAACGCAAGGTCTGCCCGACCGTGAGCTTCCGATAAAATGTGGCAGGCATCCCTCCAGTCACTGTCTGGGTAGGAGGAGTTACCTTCCAATTGGAAACGGCAACCACTTTATCTGTCTTCTCGTCTTGAACCAGAAAAGGATGAAAGGCGGGGTTGACGAGGATTCGCTTGAAGTCAGGTAAGCGGAAGTCTATAGCAAATTGCATGCGAGACGCTCGTTCGGGGGTATTCTTGGCAGCATATCGATATATCTGGTGACTCCGGTGAATTAGGATAGTGATTCATTGATGAGCGTTTATGGCGCACCCAATGCGACATCTCATCTTCTTCGAAGCTTCGGATAAAAATTGATGTCAAGCTTCTCGCATCTGCCAGACTCGCCGGACGGGATAAGAAAGGCGCGGGCAGCCTATGCTCGTACACCTCAGCAGAGTGAGTCATCTAAGAGAGCCCGTAATACTCGCCTATGGTGGACTCTTCGTGTCAGCATTGCATTGCATGGCTCGTGCGCTCGGCTCGCAATCCACGTGACTCACGGATCGGGAGCCGGTGGACCTCGTCTCGTCCGTACCCTACAAGCCAGAGAAGGCGTCTACTTCGGAAGTAGAGAGTCGAGACAATGCTGTATGTCTGTCATACGAGGACGCGGTTAGATGCGCGAGTGTTTTGATTGAGCTATCTGAGTTGGCGAGAAGCCAACTAGTCACGCTTATCTTACTGGTAATCGACATCAGCGCAAAAGAACTTTGTCTGAGAGCATGACTCGACATGACTACAGTGATGAGTCTATGATTACAATGGAGCAAGAACAGCCTGGCTTCAATCTTGAGACAGCTTGGGTCTCGTGGCTACAAGGTCCAAGTTGCCTCAAGACTCGAAGCAAATTACTGTACCACAAGACTGACTTTCCTCGTCGTGTAGTCGCTGTGTGCTCCGAGACTGTCGACAGACTCCTCGTCACGTCCGTCTTCAAACACTTGGGTCTCTGTCCGACAACTTTTTCTTGCTACAGACTAAGTCAGACCCGAAACAGGACGCAAGGGAACAGCGCAATGCAGCGCATGGAGCATATTTCTTGGTCAACGTATCAATTTCTACAAGCAATGTGTCTATGCTACAGAAGCCCTGACTGCGGCATGCACTATATTTGTTGCACTTGCATTATGTGGATGTGACAGGAGTTGCAGCAGTGTTTTGCACCTCGCTGCTTGCTTCCTCTTCTGTAGATTGTGGTCGCTCGTCTCTAACTCTTCGCTCTTCGTTGCTGCGACTTGACAAACGGATTCGGGGACACCTGCCAAAGACGTTCTGATGAGGACACAGGTTTTCCTACACGTGTGCGTCGTTCACTCACCAGCCATGCGGGCACAGGCAACGCCGTGCACACGATCCGTAAGACCGGGTCTGTGAAGGTGTATCAGCGTCGAGCCCGTTCACGCGCGAAGGATGTGACGAGGGAAAGCGGAAGAGAGAAGAAGTGGTAGCCTCAGAAATAAAGAAGAAGAAGTGCAAAGTCTTCATAGCACGTATGCTTGGACTGTTGAGCTTGATATATATTTGCAAATCATCATAGGCCAGATAGAAGTGAAGACGGGACTGCGGATTGTGAGGATGTATTGATGACTTACACAAGCTTGTACAAGAAGGTGATGTCAGGGACACGGTCGATGCCCGTTTCTTCGTTGTAAGCCATCTGAAATACTTGACATTGCAAAGGGTATTTCTGTAAAAACGCGTCAATCACTCATCAACAAAGAAAGAACGCTGCACCGCAGGCTTACCTGTGTGACCTCGACAAGTTGCGGAAAGTGCGTGATGAAAAGTGTCGAGCACTTGACCCTCTTCACTAGGAATTGCAATACTGCCTGTGCAATGGCTAGCCCATCGTTTGTCGAGGTGCCTCGACCGAGCTCGTCGAGGACAACAAGAGAGCGAGCGGTGGCAGCTTTGATGATCTCGCAGGTTTCGGTGAGTTCCACCATGAAGGTCTATGAGGAGCATTGCATTAGACTCGGGTCATCTTGTGGAAGATCACACACTAACACTTCGGCCACGAGCAATCTCATCGTTCGCACCAAAGCGGGTGCCAATGTAATCGACGACACCGATTTTTGCTGATGCGCAGGGTATACGACAACCGATCTGAGCCATGATGACCTGCGACACGAAGTCAGCAAAAGTTGTACAGGGCTTGCAAGGTCAGGCTCACCAGCAAAGCTACCATTCTCGAGTAACTACTCTTTCCTGACATGTTGCAGCCGCTGATGACCATGGCTTGTAGCCCATCCGGGACGAGTGACACATCGTTCGGTATGAAAGGACGTTCCACCACTGTTTGCAGGCTATGAGCGATTGTACTCTGTATATGAATGATCCAACCTACCTGATTCGACAATCGGATGGCGTCCAGCAACAATGTCCATGCACGGCGTATCGAGTAAGGTCTACTGCGAAGTCAACAACGCTCCTCCACTCGAGAACACACTTACTTACTGGCTTGATGTACCCAGGAGCTAGACCAACGAGAGCCAGCGAAAGCAGACAGTCTAATGTGGCTAGCTGCACCACAACTGAAAGCTTTGGGTTAGCAAAGTCTCGAGGCAAGGCGTGACCGGATGCGCCTCTCACCATCGCGGAAGCCCTCATATTCCTCGGATATCGAGCCAAGCAATTGTGAAAAGGCATAATCTGCTTCTGCTGCGAGACGCTCCGTGGCTTGATCACGCTCTTGTAAAAGTATTTGCATACGAGGCGACCGATACCTGTAGACAGCTGCCCGGAACATTGTCAGTTTGTTGAAAGGAGGAGCAGAGAGCCGACAAAGCCGCTCACTCTTGGTGCCATTGATGCGGACCCAGTCATCAGGCACGATCTTGGACTCCGATATACGCTGAGACAGGATGTCAAGTCACTGCAGTTGCGAGCAAGGACCTTGCCAGAGCGGACTCACGACTTCTAGTAGGTATTCATCTTGAGCTACACTGTTTCCAGACGTGGAGGGTCAGATGCATCACCAGTAACACGATCAGAGGAAACCTACGTGATGTACTCAATGGCTGGCTTCTTCAGCAGTTTGCGGCATTCGCGCAAATGGATCTGGAACTGCACAGAAGCTTAGCACGATGGTAGCTATGCTACTCTGCCTTTGTCACCCACTTCAGCTTCCACTGTGTCCAAAACGTCCTTGCAGTCTGTGATCTCTTCAGACTGATAATCCGGTAGCCACATATCCGCTTTGGTACCTTCTTTCGCTTTGGCAGTGTTGAGCTGGCTCAAGAACTTCTGTACAAGAGGCTTGATTCGAGGCAAAGCGTAGAACGCCTCGTTGATGATGCTTGACTTAAATCCGACCGACGATTGTGATAGATCTTTTGGTAGATTGTGGAATTCGTCACCGATTCGCTGAAAGGCCGACAATACGCGCAACAGCTCTTGGGGTGTAGACTTGCCATAGTGAATGCGAGCTAGGCCTCTTTCAAGATCCGGCAAGCCGTTTAGCAGACCTCTCAGTTTCCCTAGTAGGTACGACTGAGATGTGAGCGCCTCTTCGATGGCGTCGGCTCTTTGCTGAAGCGCATGTCTTTGAAGCAAAGGCATCGATACCCATCTACGCAGCAAACGCTGGCCAAACGCTGTTTTGGTATGGTCGAGGATCGAGAAAAGCGAACCTTTCTGCTTGTAGTCTGTCTGATTGCGGAAGATTTCCAGGTTGGCCACAGTATTTGAGTTAAGAAGCATATGGCCTCGTTGGGCGAATGGTGTAAAGTATTGCGGACGCTCAAAGACCGACTCCAGGCGAAACTCCGTCAGGTGTTGAAGTAAGCCAGCTAATGCTATACTGTAGAGAGGAAGATTGTAAGAATCACTCTCGTGTGCTGGAAAAGCCTCTGAGAGACGCACATGACTCGTGCAGGAAGCCCAAGCACAGAAGCAAGCGCTTCTCCGCCGCTTGTCGACTCAGTGTCTGAAAGATCGATAACGTCTTCTGCGCGAGAGCCGGGGCTAACAACGCCTTCATCTGCTTTGCTGGCTTTCCTTTTTTTCTTCCTAGGTGAGGGACTCTTCGCTGTCGACGTCTTGCTGAAGAACCTTGTAATAGCAGCGATGGCGTCCGCCGAAGAGAGCGTGACGCGACTTTCGGTCAAACGCCCTTGGCCCTGCCCTGAAGCCATGTGCCTAGAATGCAGGCATCAGCATCAACTTCAGGGAAGTGCACAGATAAGGCGAGCTCACTCTTGCGACAACAGATACGTAATCACTCGTTTGGTAGGTGCGGAAATAGGACCTTGCAGAACAAGCTCGCCAGGCTGAATATGCAACAGGCGCGTTTCCAGCTCAGCGCGAAGAAAACCGTCCTCAAATTCTGTAAGTTCCCATGAACGGTTAGCAACCCTTCTTCCCGTCCTTCGATCAGCTACTCACCATCGTAGATGACCTCGCCCGTGCTAGGCTGTGCCGAGACCAATCCGAAGCGAACTTTCTCGTCGCTCCCTTTGCCTCCTATGCTCTCTTCACAGATACAGAGCAGGGTACCAAAAGTTGGGGTAGACCCAGAAACTTGGTCATCGTCCAAGCCACCGATATACGTAGCAGCGGTGTAAAGACTGTCGCACATGAAGGGTCAGCCGCGCGCATGCATGATGTTGCCCAACAAAGTTACCCAACAACGGTCTAACTTACTCGGTCAGTTCGCGTGTAAATGGTGCATTGCGATTGTCACCGATTTTCTTCAGAGCCGCTGTCTCCTTCTGACGGACAATGCCAACTTTGTGTCCGGAGGCTATAAGTCTATAAGACAGAGTGGTCAGCCTTCAGGCGCGCTTCACATGCTGCGCATCAGCCCTACCTTTTGACGTGCACTTGCAGACGATGTTCGGGTATCATGGCAGTATAGAAGTTTTGAGACATGAAGCAGGCTATATTGAGCTCTTTGGCAGCGATTTTTGCATCTTCCCCAAAGAACTTGAACTTGTAGCCAACTTCAACAATCAAAAGAGTATCCGGCTGATGAACAAACATTAGCTCTGCTGGAATAAATATTAGAAGACAGTTAATAGCTACGTACGTATTGCTTCTTGATATCAAGGACTTGCTGTTCGAGCGGCGTATATTTGACGGCAGGCTCAGCTGCTTTGCCCTTGCCTTTGTTGTCGGCTGTACTACTCTTTGACTTCTTGCCTTTGGTATCAGTCGTAATTGATGCGAACTTTGAGAAGTCGGGAGCGTCTGTGGAAGCCTTGTCTGTCTTGCTAGACTTGCTTTTGGCCTTCGCTGAAAGTTTGGAAGTGCTTGCGACAGGTTCATCCTCGTCCATGACATCTTCCGTCTGCTCGGTAGATTCCTCCTGTGCAGTGCTAATCTCGCCTTCATCGTCTTCTGGAGGCTTTCGCCATTCAGTATCAATACCTAAAAGCATCTTGCGGACTTGAGCGCGACGTTTCACAACTGCGGGATTTGCTTTCTGCAGCTCAGGAAGCGGGGAAGAAGAGTGGGAAGATGTAACTGATACTCCATTGACGATGCTTGCTGTTGGCGCTGGTGAGCTGCGAGAGTCGCCAGTCGCGCCAGGAGCAAATTTCCATTGCTGCAGCTTGCGAACTGTCCCGGCATCTTCTTCCTTCTTGACTAAGAAAGATGAGGTCGAGCCTGCATTCTTGGCACGTTCAAACAGAGGTGCTATCTTCACCTTCTTACTAGCCTCGCTTGCGGATGTTGCAGGCCTGCCGCCATTCTCCTTCGCAACGTCGTTGATCGACGACGATGCTTTTCGCTTCTTTGCAGAGGACGAAGCAGCAGTACTTGGAACAGGCACGTCTTCGAGTAGCTCTATGTCATCATCATCACCGTCCATACCATCGCTGCTTGATAGCGAGATGATGCTTGGATGTTTCTTCAGGCCATTGCGACCCTTCGCAGCTGCTCCAGCATTGGATGGAGACTTGGTAAAGAATTGAGAGACGACAGCCGTGCGGCTGCCCTCGTCTGTGGTCATCACATGGGTACAGTCTACACAAGTAAACGTTGTCTCCTGTCCTGGTCAGGCAGGAGAGCAGGGAGTCTAAGCTGACGAGTGCGTGTAGAAGGAAGTGGGCAACTTTGCCTGTCTCGCGATCTACACGCTGGAAGAAGCTGCAGCTGATCATACAGGCCGCACTTGTCTCATGACATACTGAACTCTCCACACAGTCGACATCTATTACATGTGCCAATTAAGCCCGTTACATCCGTCAAGCTCGCTACATCGCCCCTTGACAAGGCCCAGAACGCGTCCAGTCTACAGCTTCAAGTTTAAAGGTGTCTCTGTGCACGGCGCTTTTAAAATTAGTAACTCAAAGACAACGAGTCCAGATGACCAGCGTTCACAATTTCGAGTTCTTAGTCGCAGGTTATCGCTTGGCTCCTTCAATTGCTTTGATGCGGGCTAGACAAGGTAGACCTTTTGAGATCTAGATATTCGTCCAAATTTACGCGGCCGAGATGCCTTTGATGCTTATCATGTGTGTTGTCCCATTCGCGACCTTGACCTTCCTTCCATGAAGCCAGGTAGAGTAGTAGTCCTTCAGCCTCAGCATGTGCGGCAGCACTGTAAATGCAGAGTATCCGACATCAGTCGACGTAAGATCTTTCCGGTACACCCAAGCATAGCTGGCATTAACCCCGGAAAACCTTGAAGATCGTAAGGTGTAGCGCTCATATCGGCCGAAACGTAAACTAGCATGGGCCTAGCCTCCGGCGGCCCTGATTTGCGGCGCTTTCAGAATGAACCTCCGGCAGAGATTCAGCAATCCTCCTTGATGCGGTCGCGTGGTTGAGGACATCCGTCAAGTACGTTGGCGGAAGTCAAAGCGTCGTGAAGGCGAGTCATCTTATACTCTAAATGATATTTCGCCTTGCTCGACTAGCTAGGGAGCGATCGCGTTGTAATGAATCGCAGAAGATCTCAGAGCAGGCATTGGCGCTTTAAAAGGCCTTATCTATCATACAAGGAATACAAGTGTACTCTCCGAGGAACATCCTCAGCCTTCTATCCTTCTTGCGTACAATAGCCCCCTCGCGGCCGCACGTCGATCCAAGCACGCACATATACCTGGATAATATACACTACCGGTATGGGAAATACATTGCCTTAATACTGCCTGAATTTTCATCATCCATTGAGCGTGGGTTGCTCTTTATCCTTTAATTTCCGGCTCGGGACTCGGCGCCGCTGATCTCCATCCGTGCCATGTGCGCAACATTTGATTGTTGCATGCCGAGCATCGCTGTTTGCTGAGGTAATCGTCCAAAGCAGCGCGAAGGATATTACCTTTCGCTGCTTTATGGACCTTCTCCCATCCGCGTCCTTGACTATCTTTCCAGGAAGCCAGTTGAACTAGTACATTATGCCTTTTGGCCTGTGCAGCTACCCTGAAGGAAACCCCATCGGTCAGCGAGATCTAAGATGGCCTTATGCGTGACCAGAAGATGTCACTTACCCAGGAAAGCCTGACGGGTCACAAGGGGTGTGGCTCATGTCAGCCGACAGGTAGACCAGTAAAGGGGTGGCATTGGCCAGCCTAATCTCAGGTGCTTGCAGAATGAATCTCCTGCAGCGATTCAGTAAACTCTCGTCAACACCCTGTCTAACACAACGAGAAGGTATAAGCGCGTGGTTTTCAGTCGATAGTACTGGACTCACTCCTCCTTGAACGATTTATAACCTTCAGAGACGACAACACCTGCGCGCTTAAGCCAGTCTACACGGTAACCTATTGCCTAGACAAGCGGACGCGTCAGCTGAGGCGCTTGCATTTGGCTAACAAGATCTACTCACCTGTAGTGCCTCCTTCCTGCCATTTAATGCGAGCTCCTCGTTTCCTACAAGATACCTTTCTTGCACAGAAACGGTGAACGCTGGGAAGGACCACGCGAGGTATTGTTCGAGCTCACTTAAAAGAATGCATAATGTTCTATCTATATCCTTCATTAATTCCGCTGCTGCGTGCTGGCAGCCACAGGACTGGCTACTCCTGCGTTCCAAAGTCTTCCTAAGGCCTATGCTAATGTTGGACCAGTCCACTACAATGCAAGTGTCTGGTGTAACACGAATGATCAGA
This sequence comes from Cystobasidium sp. 2NF920, assembly GCA_023628255.1. Taxonomy (NCBI): domain Eukaryota; kingdom Fungi; phylum Basidiomycota; class Cystobasidiomycetes; order Cystobasidiales; family Cystobasidiaceae; genus Cystobasidium; species Cystobasidium sp. 2NF920. The sequence continues at coordinate 1,398,399 of JAMALA010000001.1, forward strand.
AATCAGCGGCAAGTTCTGACTGGATATTACTACGGTGCGGGAGGCCACCAGCAAGAACACTTACATATTGTTCCATTTGAGAAAGGTTTACTGTTGAGCAGTAATCTCGAAGGCAATTGAGTTTCGAAGCAAGTGACTACAGGCTGATGAAGGCTCATCGGGCAGACGTTGCAGAGCGGGACAATCCCTTGCACTCCATGTTCAAGATATCCAACTGTAAGGTGAGGAGAGTTTGCGGATATAGTCTCCCAGCGTGCAGGTCGAACATTGTTCCAAGTGGCCATATACACGGGTACGCCGTCTTCAATGGCTTCCTTTACGATGCTGTAATTCCCAAAATTTGTGCCCACTCTCTCAGATGATTATACTGACGACGAAAGGTTACTTCGACTTACCCTGGCCAGCCTTCATCATCGCACACAGCATTTCGGGAGTCGGCGGATACAATGGCAAGAAGGACTTGCTTATCGTCAGCACGTATCGCGCTGCAGTCGAGCAGGTAGCTACGACAAGAGTTCAATAGAGATTCTGCGACTCCCCATCTAGGCAGGGACGTCACTCAGTAAAAGCTTGCGATATCAAGTTCAGGTAACATAAACGTTACATACTCTTCATAAACGTTCATACCGTCTTTGCGGGTCTTCGCTCGGTGAAGGATACCGACAGTATAGCCGAGATTCTGCGTAAGGAGTTTGTGAGAGAGGTCAGTATTCGTCCCAGTCTGTAATCAGCATCCAAATCAAGGGTAACTTACCTGCAGGGTCTCCATCGACGCCGTGTTTCTGCCTAGCAGATCACTGCCAATTATATGTTTGCGACGGTACTGGATTTGCAATGTTGGATAAGCATCTTGAATGCGCCTCTCCACCATGGCAAGCAGAGCCGCTGTGGTGTGCTCGAGTTGCTGAAGGAGTAGCGAATAAAGTGTTTTGTGGGCACATCTAGCAGTCTCTGCGGCTGCTTCGCAAGCTTGCAAGTGCGCATAAAGCCTTTGCTCCATCCTGGACCAATCCACTACTATGCAAGTATCTGCGGTGCAAACGAAGACTTGGTTCAGCCTGAAGGTTGTATCAGTATCCAGGATGAATCACTTGCCTGTGATAGCTTTGGTATTGCCAGCAGCGGATTCCCGGGCAGCAGCGAATGACTGAACAGGCAAATTAACGGCAAGACTGCTTGCTATTGCAGCAGCAGCATTGGCTTGCACGACTGCTCGCTTGCTTGGCCGTGCAGGAAGCGTTCCATACGGGCCTAGTTGACGCCTTGCTAATCTCTTCTCTGCCTTGCTCGCCTTGCTTGCTGGCGCCATTCGCGTCTACGTACAGTACGCAAAAGGTACAGCGACTCGCGCGAAGACGAGTTGGTACTGATTCGACGAATGGAGACGAAGTCAGAGAACATGCCTTGTCAGATGGAGATAGTCGAAGAGACGGTCACATGGGGCTATCCCCGATGTCGTGACGCCGGTGCCATGAGTCGTGACGGTCCTCTTCTTCGTCAGTTGCCAACGGTACAGCCTGAGGCGTTCGATTACCGGCAGACCGGCTAGGCATAAGCGTAAGCATGCAGCAGCAGCATCTTGCACGCCCCTTTGATTCTACTTATGTCGCTTCACCTGGAAGTTCTCCGCTTCGTTGCCTTGCCAGTCTTGATACCAATCGCCCCGGCCCACCTCGAACGTCCAGCCCTCATCGCCGTTCATAGCCAACCAACGTTATATTCGAAGGGTGCATTGAAAAGACAGGCTGCGGTATGTGATGCGCGTAGACTGTAGTAATACTATTGTATAGCATATTAAAGGTTCGTCGTTGCTCCTGCCAATGCACGCAAAGCATTGCCAGTGTTCAAGTGCGCAGGAAGGAAAAAGGGCGAAGTTCAAAGAAGCCGCCGTGAACTGGAGGCAGTTGAAAGTACATCGTAACTTTGCAGCAAAAGGTACGATAGAAAGGTTAGGCCAATGGCAAGAACATTCCACGAGGGTGAATGAGTTAAAGAACGAATAGTTTGTCCAGTAACAATACATTTACTGAAGGAAACGACAACAAGATTACTTAGTGGACGAAGACAGCTCGAGCATGTCATCTGTCATGCCAAGATTAGCGAATAGCCAAACCAGTCCTTCCTCTCCTTCCAACATCGTGTTCATTTTTTCCCTCGCCAATCTTGTGACCACCAGGTCCTGTTCCTATCGAACTACTTGCACTCTTCTTCGGTAGATCGAACACCTTCCAGAACTTCAAATTTTCATCGCTTGAAGCGGTAGCAACCGTCGTTCCATCAGGGCTAATACAAGAATGTAGCACTCTATATTCGTGTGCTTGTGTGATATCGACCACTTTCGAAAGTGTCGGATAGGTCCATATCGAGAGTTGATTATCGGGATAGCCGTGTGAGGAGAGAATCTCGCGTGAGTGTGGATTGAATACTAAGGATGTGACTTGGGATGGAGTCACTAAAGAGTTGAGACGGGCTGAAGTTGTCGTATTCCAGAAGCTGCATTAAGAACAAAATGGCGCAAGTCAGTTTCTATTGATCTCTTTAGGGTACTATCTGAGTACGCACTGTATCGTCTTGTCCCCCTGACCACCACCTGTCGCAAGTAGAGACGATTGCCAAGGACACCAAGCAAGAGCCTGCAAGCAGATGTCAATCGAAGTTGAGAAGAATTATTGTCGAGAATGTAGCCCTCACCTTGACGGCAGCCGTATGATTCGTCTTGACCATCTTCGGCGCACTCAACATTCTTCCATCCCACACATTGACAATGTTATCATTTCCACCACTAGCTAGCAATCCTTGACCGCCTACACTTCCTCCAGCTGCTGCACCTGACAGACCCGTATCTTTCCTCCATTCAAGTCCGCATACTTCCGCACGATGACCATTCATTTCAGCGACTTTATGTTGAGCAACTCTAACGTCACTGTTCCAAATCGATCCATCTCTACTTCCAGAGGATAAAATAGCACCTGACCACGATAATGTAGGTACTCGAGTTGCATGTCCAGCCATCGTTCGAATACGAGATGATGTAGATAAATCGTATATTTGGATTAAGCCAGTTGAAGTACCAATAGCTAAATATGAACCATCTTCTGAGAATTTCACAGATGTGACGATCTCATCTGTTTCTTCTTCGTCTGGATTACCGACTGTACACAAACAGCCTACTTCTCCAGATTCCGCGTTCCAGATGTAGACTGCTTCGGAGAGTGCTATAGCTACGAGATTTGTTGCACTCCAATCTAGGAGATTCAAGTAGTAATCGTCCGCTAGACCGGGTGCGTCAAGGACCCGTTCTGGAGTGGTTGCTATACGCCTGCGCTGACTTGCAGCTATTGATGTCTGATGGCTCGAGCCAGCACCTCGACCAATGCCTCCACCCTCTCCACGAGCATACGCCGCAAGAAGTGAGGAATGTTCATTCGAAGCTGGGGGAGGTTCAGCAGAGAATGACAATATACGTCTACCAAGTTCTATGCCGAGTGAAGAGCTAAGTTCGGCAGTATGAGCTTGATCTGTATGATCTTGATGATAATGTTGTGTGTGTGGAGGTGAATCATCGAATCCATCGGGGTTTGCTGAAGCAGCTGCATCACCCTCCGAAGTTGCGGATCTCTCAGCCTCGAATGAATCATCAGGATCAGACTTGCGCGGTTTGCTGCTCTTCTTGCTGTTATTAGTAAAGTTGCTCGTTGTATTCTCTTCCACTGCACTGTTTGCAGAGTTCGTCGAGTTCTCACGTGACGGAATGAAGCGATCGTATTTCTAGAAAGACATGTCAATATTTGAAGTCAAGATAGGGCTAAGGGGAGGTATCTCACCTTTGCTGACGCTGCTGGACGTCTCTTCTGTGGACTGTTGTTCCCACTGCCGCTCCCACTGCTCGCTAGGCCATCCCAGTCCTTTGTGACGATATCCATTCTTCCCAGTCCGCCAGCAGCAATGAGCGAGTCTCGCGAGGTTGCACTGTTCAGAGGACCAGCACTCTTGCTTAATAAAGCAGCAGCTTGACTCCTACTGGGTGTTCTCGCATGGTTGGATGTGCTACTCGATGACCTGCTGTTCAACGAAGGCTTCACCGGCGATGTGGATGTCCTCGTCGATGTCTTGATGGGAGAGCTATCCGACGACCTCCCGCCTCGCGTGTTTGTTGACGAGACAGACTTGCTCTTGCGGCGTGAGATTGATGGCCTGATTATCTTGGATGAAGACGGTGATGATGGTAGTGCTGCACCAGATGCACCCTTCATCGACATGGATCCCAGCTGACTGGCGAGCCTTGCTGTTGTTGCAGTGAGAGGTGAACGAGGTGCACCACCAACGCCATTGCTGCTGAGATCCAACGGAGAGGTGGAGCGAGCATGCTGCGACGACGATGACAGGCCATGCTGCTGTGTCTTGCGCGACACTGCATTAGGCCTGCTTGTCTGCATGGCTGCGCTTGGATGACTGCGATACAAGATAAGATTGAGACGTGAATGTCACAAAACAAGTCGCGAACAACGAAGAGGCGAAGTTCATGTGGCGAAAAAGAGCGGCTCTTTGTCTTCTACCGACTTACGGCGCATCATGAAGAGTTTACCCTTATGGATGTCTATTCTCACATCATGATGACCTAGGGTATCCACCAACCATGACTACTGAAGACATACTTCACCAGTCCATCCAGGCTCTCCATGCCTGCCCGCAAGGTGAGATGATCGGAGTATGCATCCGACTGTGCAATAATGCATCTGACTCTAGCTGTGTCACGACAGATGCACAGCAATGCGGCCAGCCCGCAGTGGAGGTACTCACATCCATCCTCAAGTCTCTCTGCTCCACGACTCGCCTAGCTAATACGGCGTCAAGATGTCTGATGCTAAAAGAGCAAGCCAACGAGGCGATAGCTACTTATCCATACTCTGAAGTTCCCGACTGCTGGAGAAGACTATATATGGATGCTACGTTGTTGCATGTCATCTCTCGACTGCTAGACAGCGATCCTTCTCTTAATGAGAACGAGTTGCTGGAAATGATACGCCTGCTGGACATGGCGAATATCGTTACGGCCTACTTTGAACAAGATAGAAGAGAGGCACTGTTCGACCTTTTGAAGCTGGTACAAGATAAACTAAAGTCTCTTGATGGCTCATATACCGAGGAACGTCCCGCTAAGAAGCAACGAAGGCATGGCAAGACTCCGGCAGCTCGAAGCTCTGCTAGTACTACAGAGTCACCGAAATCAACATTACTTCCTGGTATACAAAATATCACAGTATACAGTCTTGAAGACGCGCCAGACATGTCTGAACTTGCGAGTCATACCGAGCCTTTCATAGTGAAAGCTGCCGTGTCGGACTGGCCCGCAATTTCAGATCCGTCTCACGCATGGGCAGATTCGGAGTATCTCCTCCGCATAGCAGGAAGAGGGCGCATCGTACCAGTCGAGATAGGTTCATCATACACAGCAGAAGGGTGGACTCAGAAGATGATGAGCTTCGAAGAATTCTTGGCAAAGATCAACTGGACTATTCATTCGACACGGAAGGAAGGAGAAGAAAGCGGTGATGAAGAACCAGTCTTGTATCTTGCGCAACATGACTTATTCCAGCAATTCCCTGAGCTACTAGCGGATGTCATCACGCCAGACTATGTATGGTCAGATCCTGGTCCACCTGATTATTACTCGGAATATAGGTCACCCAACACCCTGGCTGGATATACGATAAATGCCTGGATGGGCCCGAAGAATACGTACAGTCCCGCTCATACTGATCCATTCTATAACTGCTATGGTAAGTTGAAGAAGTTGACATGTCAGAGATGACCAAAGCTGATGCATAGTCACCTGTGAACAGCTCAAGTCGTAGGCCGGAAGCATATCTGGGTAGCTTCTCCATCCTGTACCGCAGCGATGGAAAGCAAAGTCGTCGACCAAGACGGGGATGAGGATGACCTTGAAGGAGATGAAGATCAAAGGAACGCAGCAGCTCAGCAGTTCATGCATAATACTGCTCAGATTCATGTTTTCGAAGCTTCGAGCAAGGTGGAGGAAGATGATGCTCCTGCTTACCTCAGACAATTTCGAGAGGAAGTACTGCCTTTCGCTAGACAGGCTATTCTCGAGGAAGGTGACCTGCTCTTCATGCCGCCCAAGTGAGTCCACCCTCTGCAAAAAGTAGTCAAAGGCAAGGCTGAGGTGTCTGATTAACGCTTCATTTTGTGTAGGTGGTGGCATTCGCTTAAATCATTGGAAAGGTCATTTTCGGTTTCTATGTGGTTCTAGTGAAGGGAAGATACTATGATGACATTCTGTAAACAGAATAAAGCCGTCTATTCAGTGTATCAAAGTCAATCTTCTCGCATCACAGGGTAGGATTCAGTTGATGAAAATTGGGTTTGCATCAAGGAGCGATATAAGGCGGACATTCCTGGTTCTTCATCCCGTTATGTCTGCGCCATTACTACCGTCCTTTTGCCAATGCTAGGTCTTCTCCATCATTTTGTCGAAGGGTTTCAGCAATTTCAAAGATTCAACGACGCTTCTCGTCAATTTTGCCAGATTCGCTTCAGCGACAATAACGTCACTCGTAAGCTCAATCCCGCAAGACTCTTTGACGACCATTGCGATTCTTTCTGCTTGCTCGTTGGTGTATAGAACGAAATCGTGCTCGTCCGTTCTTTTCGCGTGTATTTCGGCTTTTGTGCTTTCGTCTGGCTGTTCTTTCAATAGTGGCCAAGCTGTCTCGGGGACTAATTGAGGATCATTATCTAGGCATCGTGTGACGAGTGGAAGGAGCGTAGAGTAGACAGAAGCATAGTTGACTGGGTTGACTGGCTTGTCTACGGTGATTTCGAAAGGCTCAGATACAGCCATGACGTTATGCTTTCCATCGTGGTGATAGCGAAATTCGTACTGTCCAGTCTTCCAGAATAGTCGGTGTCCAGTGAAGAGCAAGGAGCCTGACTTTTTGGGTCCTTTGGCACCTTGCGAAGTCGAAGTACCTTCAGGTGAGAGAGAATCGTTTCCATCCCACTCGTCGGGATAAATACCCAACCAGCGCCCTTTGCTTCGAATTCGAGTGACAAGCTTGCTCTTGTTACCTCCGTGGCGGTATAGACCGATCCAATCACGTCGAGAGCAATTGCTGGGAGCTGTCCAGTTAACACGGATGGCTTCACCTAGCTTGTATGAAAGGCTCTTCTGTGGCAGATCAGGAAGATTTTGTTCGGAATTGGCTTCTTCGGGTCGTTCGATCTTGAGCGAGTATGCGGACTTGTCGAGGGCAGCGACATTGGCAACTCGGCTGCCAACATAGACCAGCTCAGCTTAATTGAGTGGAAGCTGTCAACATCGATGTCAGGTTACGACCTACGTGATGAGTAACCTCTCCCCAGACTCTCGGAGTAGGACCTTGGTGTTCTCTACATAACCACTCAAGCGGGGCGCAGCTGCACCAAAGTGTGAGCAAAGTTTGGCGCGGAAGACAGGCAAGACAGCTTACACTTCTTGAGGAACTCTTCGACAGCCATTGCAGTGTCATCGTAGACGCGCTCCAAAGTGCCTTGAAATTCTTGAACAGCTTTGGCTACTTTAGGTGGTGCACGATGGGCGTTCTTGCTCGCGACGCCTTTGAAAGTCTTTGTGACACCGGCTTCCTGTCGCAAGCTGTCGCCGTACAGTCTGCGCATGTGGGGACTGAAACGAGAATCAATCAGTGAATGTTCAAGGAGAAAACGGTGCAAAGGATTATTTACTTCTCAACCCTTGATAGGAACCAGAAGTGCGATAGAACGCTAATAATGGCCAAAGTACCGACGAGCTTGCTTCCACTAATGATAGCAAGGCCAAAGAAAGCAGCACCACCCATGACTAGATGCAAACAGTCCCATTAGCTTTGTTGTAGACTTCGGTTCTAGGACGATAGCTTACTTCGCTCGGGGTTATTGACGTGTCGGTAAATCCCGGTATACACAAGTTGAGGGGGCGCGCTTTCGCTCGCAATGAAAAAGTCACCGTAGAACCAGCCAAATCGACCTAGAACTTCGTAGATTCCCTTTGACGTCCAGATGTGTAGCGCGATGAGCATCTAAGAACGATAGTAAAAAATGGCCATTATCAGATCGGCAAAGTTCAAAGCCAATAGTACTGCTTTTGCATACCAAGCCGAGGATATGGCGAAGCTTCTCCTCAGTAATAGCCCAGTCGTAGCACTTGAGAGCTAGTAAGCCAAACGAGCCTGGAATGACATAGTGTGTCAGTGTTAAATTTGCTATCTAATTGCAGGCGGGCGTATACTGACCATATACCATACACAACTGTTTAAGGTGAGAGGAATCCTAGTCAGTCGGTACACCTGCATACAGTTAACGTCCCACACTCACACTCATGTTGTAGATGCTCTTCCAGTTGCTGAAGGCTTCCTCTACGGCACCGTAGCCAGTTCCTTCGTAGTGATAGTGCTCTATCAAACAGAAAAAGGGCGTCAGCTAAGCTCGTAATATCCTTGTACCACTTGAAGAGCTTACTAAGATAGTGTCTGACCAGCCATTTGCGTTCGCTCTGTGCCTTCAAGATACTGCCCAATACGAAAGTATGTCCAATTCTCCAAAGTAGAGCATTGACAAAGACAGCTACAAGCTGCTGCTTAGGGGTAAGATAAGGCAGTATGAAGGCCGCAACGAGGTAGATGACAGCTAGACCAAAAGCAAAGTCCGTAGCTCTAAGCGGATCGAAATTCTGGAAGATGATTGTATCTTGACGGAAGTACCAAGCGTCAAAGTCATGTTTGGACAGTATATGAGGTTTATTGGCGCTGTTGACACCAAAGTTGGATTCTGTAGAGACGTATGAGCTTGGTGCAGGTGCGTCGTAATCTGCATCTAGGTCCGTAGAAGTAGTTGATGAAGCGACCGAAGCTCTTCTATTTGAAGCAGAGTGCTCAGCTCGAGTAGGTGTAGTGTCGAAACCGTGCGTTGCGGAATCAGTGTCGGTATCGTCGTAGTCGGAGGCATCGGAACCGTATGGCGTGTCGTTCATCGAGTCAGCCGAGGAGGCAGATGCTACACGCGCCTTGCGAGGTCGGGGAGTAGGTTCTCGAGAAGCCACTTTACTTGCAGTTGACGACTCGAAGGGATTAATTTCTTGGCCGTCTTCAGCTTCCACTGGTGATCCGTTGAGATCCACTCGCACATTGGTCGTCGATGGTAGAGGGGTTCGCATGGCGATAGGCTTGCGTTCGCCGTAGGTTCGCTCAATGTCTGCAGATTACCTTGTTAGAAAGTGAACTACCTAGACAAGAATGAGCCGGACTTACGAGGCTCCTCGAAGAAGACTAGGAAAGCAAATTGGCAAGCGTGTGCTGCCAAACTGACATAAAGGACAGCTTCGCTTCCAGCAATCAAACTTAGGCCGTACTGAGCATTAACAAGTATGTCAGCAAAGCGATTCCGCGGCGAGCCGTAAAGTCGGCTACTCACATAGCCTGCATAGCCGACAGAGTACATTCTGAGTTCGTAAGACAGCCAGAGTCAGCTTTTCCAGCCTCATAGACGTCCGGAATGACAGACCTACGGATGAGGGGCCATTTCGAATACGCCATCAAACACCAAAGCTTGCATTGACGTGAAGAAAGTATCTGCCCAATACCAAGCTAGATCCGTGATGATCCTATGGGCGTCTGTCTTGACCCAAAGATTGAATACTAAGAGCGTGATTCCAGCTACCCATCTTAAGACACACATAAAGACTGCTTTGCTATCTGATGAGTCTGGAAAAGTGAGGAATGAGATACCGCAGAAGAAATAGGATAGGAAATCGTTGAGGAGGATAATATCGACGGAGTGGCGGAAGAGGACCCAGGTATTCCATTCTACCGGCATGGCCTGAGAACAGAAATGAGGAGAGGCATAAGAAGGATGCCAGACCTTGGAGACATAAACTTGAAGCTTACATCAAAGTCATAATCTGTGCCCATCTTGATAGAAACCTGAGTCTTTATCCAATTCTTAATCATAGGATGCTTATTTTCGTCGAGCCAAGCATTTCGCTTTACCGTGTTGACGATGAACTTGCGCTTGCTCTGCTGAGTGAGGAGCCATCCCAATCCAGCACTGTATCATCAATGAACCACAATGACAGGCCCATATCAGTATTGGACATCCTCTCATTATACTTGTGCTGTACGCCCAAATAATCGGATAAACGGTCATTGCGCCATTGCAACTCACTTATAAGCGAGTCTCCAGAAAGCAAAGAGAGCCATAAAGAGGTACTTTGACACGCTCAAAGGTAGATAGAGCCATAGCAGTACTTGAGAACCTAATGTAGCGAGAGTTACGAGATCCAATGACGACTTCGGAAGCCTCGGGTCAAACAGGCCAGCGAGGACATTATGCGTCTGTGGAATCTTGAAGACTGAATGAAGGAAGAAAACAAAGTAATGTATTTTAGCTGGAGGAACAGAGAGTCGAGGTCTGGCAACTCACCCGTCCCATCAGGAGTACGTCCATACACGCTCTTCTTGCCTGCTGTCGGTGTTGCAGTGTCCGTGTCACCGCCGCTTCCGCTGCTATTGCTCTTGCTCTTGCTCAAGGTCTCGCTCTGGCTCTTGACAGCTCCAACACCTCCGCTTGTACTACGCTGCCGCAGCTCGTTGCTGTTCACCTCCAATCCTCCGCTCGCCATCGCAGTCACTCCAATGACTGCTTCTTTTCTCTCCTCTTCTAATCTACGCCCTTGTCCTTCAAATCACGCCGAAAGTTGATGGAAGAACAACGTGTCAGCAGTGCCTGCCGAATCAAGTTATCGGCAAAGAACATGGATGTTGATACGGCACTGTCGAAGGCATAGGATAAGAGGAAGATGATGCTCTTCCTTATCCACTCTCTGGTCTCATCACTACGGAATGCAGGCTCTCCGCTTGTTGTCTGTGGTCGCCCCGCATGCTTGCTTGGCTCTGTCGACGACAGACATAGCAAAAACCGCGAGCACGAGTGGGACAGCAAGGTAGCTGATGAGCCTCAAGACTCCTTTGAGTACGTCTATGGCGCGCTGCTGGTGCGATAAGCACGACAATTGGCAACACTTGCGGTCAGCGCTCGATACGATCACGCCGGCTTTCGCTTGAACTGCTACTTAGCACGAGTAGCGGGTGGATATCAGGGAGTGAAGCGCGCTATGACAACTTGCTAATGAAAGCTTAAAAGCTACATTGCTCGTCCCCCAATGATGCAAGCTCTATTGCTCCGCAGACCGGCAGTGTGTAACTACTCCGGCTGGCATGCAGCATTGTACAGCTTCGATGGCACTCCAAGCAAGAGGCGCATGTTATGTTTAAGCTTTCACAGCTCGAACGAAGGAATGTAGCCCGGCTACCTTTCACTTCCTGTCGTATCATGTTCGAGAACCAGATGATCTCGGTTTCGTTCCGAAATTATCTTTCGTCTTCCTGGGCATACCGTCTTGAAACTGTCAGCCCAACATCAACTCCGGCAATGCATTCCAGCGATACATTGATGAGCTTGTGAAATAGCACGTTGGCATCCGGTGATCTCTGTGGTGGTGTTCCCCTTCTTCTCCCCACTCTTCGTCCTTCTTATCCTATTATCCGACGCTAGCTTTCCGCAGCCTAACACGATCTAGGTGGCGTGTCCGGCAGCTATCGACCCGTACCCAGAAGGAAAGACGGCGCCCCTACAACGGTCGAGAGCCAAGCTGTAGACGAACAGTGCTTGTCATCTATTCCTTATAACTTTCCGTTTTAAGCTTTCATCTCGCACCTCATTCTTCAGTCCGTGTTCTTTCTTTCTTTCTTTCCTTCCTTCCTGCCCTTCCTTCTCATCGCACTCAAAGCAGCAGTATTGCACAACATGCCAGCTACATTGGAGGAGACTCGTCGCTATATGTAAGTCTACTTCATACATACACCGGTATCCATCGTGCTAAGCCAACTCTTCTCACAGGCTGGTCTACTATGTGGCGTGAGCTTAGTTCCCCCCGCTCTCAGCCCGCACTGGGTCCCAATGCCTCCATCTCTATGGAGTTTTGCTAATGAGCAAGTCGTTCGTACCTACAGTTTGGCATCCATCGTATGGTTTGACTGGATTGTAACGCTCCGCAAAGTGCGTAACCGTCCATCTTTTCCTGAGCTGATGCTTGAGCTGATCCGGAAGTCGGCTTTCTGGGAATCACCCCTGTATCGCAGGAGTACCGCAAGTGAGTGCAACAAGCATTGTCTATCATCATTACCATAATGTCTATCGGTTAATTGTGTTCGCTGACTGGAAACACTCTCCATCTCACTATCTCGTGTAGAATCTGGAAATCTAAATGGAACGCCGTCAAGATTGTCTATCTCGTCTTGCGATATAGCATGTTGATATTGACCATCTTTATCTTGCAAGGGTAAGTTTGCCGCCTTCTCACTCATGTTATACCCTCAGTAATTGTCATGCCTATACTTACTAATGTACTTTGATGGTTGATCACCCGTCTAACAGCTTTAATATGGACTGGTCGACCTCGCGATGCGATAAATACCTACTAGGCTGGCAGAATGCCCTTCCTTTAATCGTACAGGCAGCTATCGGCTTCATGTTAATGTTGCGATGTTATGGTGAGACAAAAGCAGTTCTTCTCACTTGACAAAAAAAGCTTATTTACCTGTATTCCATCTCTGCTTCTTATAATCAGCTCTTGTATGTCTCCTTAAGCTTCATTGTAGCCCTCATCTGAGACACAAAGCTAACAATATGCAACATTGCATCCGCAGTGGGGCCAGAACAAGCTCGTGCTTACTTTCTTGATGGTACTCCATGCCGCTCACATGGGCGTATCATGCTGGCTTTCTATTGCGGATGTGAAGAGTAAGTCACGATGCTTCGATGGCTTTTGACAGCAATGAATCACGGAACGAGATCCCTCGCTGATAGTTCCTCGTTGTCGCTGTTCCTCAGCTCTCGTATTCCCGGATGGAAACGGACCTTGCATACCTTATAACTCGCGTCCAAACCTTATGCTAGGCTGCGTGAGTTGCTTTACTGAGCGGATCTGTTGTATGCCAAACCACGGACTCAAGAGAAGGTTTTTCCTTTCCACCTTGCTAGATCATGGCATTGATCTACGACGTAGCGGCAACTGGATTGACACTCTATAAAGCATGTCAAGTCAAAGCCATAATGGGCAAAAGTATGAAGAGTACAATTGTCATGTCGATTATAAGACATGGAACTCTCTATGCTTTTGGTACTGCTATTGTAGTCTGTGCCAACATGGCACTCATACATGAGTAAGCATAGAGATGAGAGACAATTTGGTCGGGTAATTACATCGTCCTCAGTTGGCTGATTGAGTTGTTGCATCTTATAAGGTCACGCATGAGAGGAACTCCCTTCAGAGGTTATCTAGGAGGGAACTTGTAAGTTGCTTGCACAATGCAGGGTAGTTCATCGTACATGACTTACAACTTCTATTCCATCACGCCTTCTTGCCCCCTTTTGATATCTTCGTTCTTGCCTCTTATGCCACACTCCGACTACACACAGGTGCACGGTCTTCAACACCATCCTAGCATGTCGACTCGCTCTTTCACTCAAGAAAGACGTCGATGCACTCCGCGCTCCAATCGGCGAGTCTCTCACTGGTTACAACGATAGCTTCCTAGCAATGGGCGGGACCGAAGGTAGTGGCATCCCCATTTCTCCCCGTACCGGCAAAGTCGCATTCAACATCAAGACTGCCGGACATAGCAACAACACTGGCAGCGGCTATTCATACAATCCTTCGAGTGGTGGTACTGGTACAACTGCTGCCAGTGGATGGTATTCAGGTTTCAAGAGTATTACATCGGATAAAAGTGATAGGACAGCTGTTAATACACCTCCAAACAGCGGCGCTAGGATACATCTGCCCTCCTTCCCACGAAGAACAGCATCACAAAACAATAAGCAGCAGCATAATATGTCGTCAGCCAATCAATATGGAAGTGTTAAGCTTGCCAAACAAGATGAATTAGATACTTTTGATGATGGTGGAATTATGAGCAAGGATATTGAGTTGGATTATATGCCTGAAGTTGAGAAAATAGGTGATGAACGTGATGGTGGTGCGAAGAATATGGATGAACTAAGGAGACTTTCGGATGTTATTAGTGCTCTTGAAGAGAATAGAGACAGAGAGCACGAGCGAATGATGACTTGGAGAAGGGTGAAAAGAAGGATGGAGAATTGAATGAGAAGACAGGATAGAAGGATTGTGTGGGTGTGGATTGGTATATGTTTTGGAGAGGGAAGAGCAAGAGGTGCTCAGGAAAAGGGTAGTTATTAGTACTTAGTGTCGAGAATAAGTTTTTTCCCCATAGTGTCAGTCAGGTAGTAGCAGCATATCCCTCTGATCACTCGTTTCAAATAATGGAGTGGAAATGCTAGTCAATAGTCTCTCGTTTATCTCTATAGAATTATTCAATATCCAGGTATATCTAGTGTTGATGGTATAGTATAGTATAGGATAATTCCATCTATGAAAAGCCAGTCATCCATTTCTTCGTGTCCATCGAGGACGCTCAAGCCAGTATTTTCGATCATGCACCAGCAGAGCAGCATGGCGGACAAGGCGTTGACTTACTTATGCCTAACTCTTGTCCAACTTGACAACGATGGGAAACCGAGAATGACCTACTGCACGTCATTTTAATAAAGCGTGTGAATTTTCCGTCTTGGTCTTCGCCGTGCTTCCGCAATGGTCCAACGCGTCGGATTGATCTTAACCCTGCAGGTCGTATTCCGCCGGCATCAATCCCACTCGGGGAGAACGGCATCCATGGGGAAAAGCAAAAAAACAGAAGAGTCGACACAAGGATATCGTCACGTATGTGGTGACTGCCTATTGGAAAGTGCGAACGCATGGGCATGGCATGGCGTAGCGTAGCGTAACCCCCGCAAAGAGTGGCGGATCTTGCACACACATTCCCAAGGCGGTTGTCGATTTCAAGAGAACCGTACAGCAAGATTGAGACTTGAGGATCGACCTGGATAAACAGTGGGAATCTCCAGTTAGCCAGGAACAACTAAAAGCACCCTGTATGTGAAATTGATCAATGGCCTGCCCCGTTCTCCGTCTTAAAATTGGAAAGGGATGCAAGGGATATGGACGGGCGAGAAGTGTAAGAAGTGGACCGAGGCTGGAGCTGACTGACTGACTGACTGACTGACTGACTGACTGACTGACTGACTGACTTGAACTGAGCGGTTCCTCTTCACTCTCCTTGTCTCTCTTTCCTCGTCTCTCTTCCGCACCTGCTGCCTTTTCATTCACTTTCTCCCCGCTTGCTTCTTCTGACTTCTTTCCAATTCTCACATAGTCATCAATCATGGACGTACCTACTACTGCAGAACAGACGAGACAGTATATGCTGGTGTTCTATGTGGGGTGCGTTACCGTTCAGCTCTATCAAGCTTATCCAATATCAGTCTCATACTAATCGAAAACACGCGCACTACCCTTTCCTTCCTATCCTCCACAGCCTATTCTGCATATACTGGCACGATTGGATCAGCACCCTCTGTTCGGAGTACAAGAGGATATGGAAGGCAGACTGGACTGTCATTAAAGGATTGTATATCATTACGCGATATTCTCCTTTGATATTGTCTATTCTGGTGTTGCAGGGGTCAGTCGTAGTCCCTCCGATCCACTGTTTCCCGCATCTACATCGATGCTCATGATCATCTCTATATTGGATGTGATACAGCTTCAACGTCAACTATACAGAAGCTCAATGCAGAAAGACTCTCATGCCTCTTGCGAACGCTCTCCCCTTGTTGGTCCAAGCTACCGTCTCCGGCATCGTCATGATCAGATGTTATGGTGAGTTTTGTTCGTCCATCTCTGCGCAAGTGGTTGTTAGAGTTAGCTCATCCCTTGTTCGTCTTTCTACATTCACTTACCAGCTATCGTATGTCCTCTTTCGATGCCAGCTATTTCTCATTCCAAACAGTCATAACTCACCACCATTGTGTTATTTTGTCTGTGTACCTTCTACAGTGGAATCGAAACAAATGGATCCTAGCCTTTTTCCTCGCCCTTCAAGCCTCTCAATCAGCCGTTGGAGCTTGGCTAGTAGCTTCATATATCAGAGGTCAGCTCCCCTCCTATCCTCTTATCTTTTACCTCTCTGGACAAGACTGACAAATATGATATTGACTTTGCAGTGGTGCCTTTCCCTGGTGGCAGTGGTCCCTGCATTTATATGATCTCCAGGCCTACAATGACCGTCGGATGCGTAAGTCACACTATTCAGGCACCTCTGTCTTCGATTTCACACGATTGAAGATGATCGTTCGACTCGGTTGTTCATTCTATAGATTCTCTCCGTCATCTTCGATTTTACCGCTACTGGACTTCTCGTCTATCGAGCTTATCAAATCAAGTCGAGAGTGGCAGGTGGACTGAAGTCTGACAGTGAGTCTGATCCTGAAAAAAATACACTGATGTCCTAATGCAAGCGGCTGATGGCGCTTCTCCGTCGTATTCCTCCAGTCCTCTCACTTGTCGTCCGACACGGTGCTCTGTATGCTCTGGGTCTCGGTCTTTCCGTCGTTGCCAATCTATCTTTCGGCGCACTGTAAGTTTTTGACGCTTCAACCTTGTCACAGATTTACGCTTCTCTCGGCTCATAATCTCTCTCTTTGCGCCGACAGCTCGATGAAGTACAACACTCCCTTCCGAGGTTATCCAGGCTCCAATTTCTGCACCATCATTGCCGCTTCATTGGCATGCCGACTTGTGCTCAGTCTCAGAGAATCAGATGAAGCACGAGGCTGGTCGACTGGTACAGCATCTGCATCGGGAGTCATATCCCACACATCAAGTGATCGTTCATCACGCACCAAGATTGGCAGCAAGATCTCCAACAAGCTAGGTGGTGGTGGTGGAAGTGGTGTCGGTGTAGGATCGCGAAATGGAACAGCAGCTGGAGTCCAGATTTCAACTCAAACTATGCACGCTTATTGCTCTGATTCGAGTGGCACTGTTCATTTGACTTCTTTCCCTGGAGATGAAAAAGATGCGGGTGAAAGCTCTTTGGAATTGAATGAATTGGAGAAGAAGGACTCGATTGCTGAGGCGAAGAGGGAGTTTGACGTCGAGAAAGGAAGGATGTAAGAAGGATGTACTCTATACATTCGCAAAGTCCGTCATCAAGACTTCATCGTACTTGACAAGCCCTTGCTCTTCATGAGAGGCCTTCATTCTCTCGTCACTCCCCTCCCAAAACTATTCGGAAACTATTCCTCAAAGGCTTGTAATAGGAAGACTGCGCGGAGCCGGGTCTCTCCCTATCACCTGGTCACCGCCGCCTTCACTTTTTCTCCTATCGAGACTCTGTGTATATGCATCTCTGGTCTCGCAGTTTGTAAGACATTGGTCTGTCCCGATGGGGCATCGGTTCCCTTTTCTCCAGCACGCCTTCTTTTGAGGCTGTACGAAACTTGTTCATACTCCCCTTCGGCAGCCGAGATTCGCTCGGTTACAAGATATGAAGGCCTTGACCGCAGTCTCACCTCTCACCCTGCAAAGTAGATCTGTGCACGACCCCCCTTTGGCCATATTGTTCGTTGTAATTAGTTTTTTCTCATGTCGTTTTCGGAATAAATCCCTCCACATTAATTAGAGGCTGGCAATGCAGTACATTCGGGAACAGAAGCCATTCAAGTCTTCGGACGTTGTGACAGCATGCCTCACTTACTGATGATGCGTTTGTGACTGTTTTAGGCGAGTGCGAAAGGCGAAACGGGCGAGAGACGGCGTTAATATAGGCGAACACTGCCGATCACAATGAGGCCAAGCCGAACGATAATAAAAATGGAGAGATTCGAATGGAATAATGAATAATCATGCGATGGTGACTGTTGCTCTCTCTCTCTGCCGTTCTCTCTCTTTCTTACCTGCCTGCATCCACCTACCTACCTACGGCACTAACTTACTCTGTTCAATCCTCCCTTCAAGCTCACTACCTTCACACGACTGTCCTCGTACTTGCGGCAGAACTCCGTCGGCTAGCTGGGTGCTCTTAGCCTCTTTTTCTCGGCCGGCACTCCAGCGAAGCGATCCACTCACTGCCTCTGTAACAAGGGACCTTGAATACATAAAGCACGAGCAACGATAGACAGAGCACTTTCTCTCAACCCAACATGAGCGCAAGACGGATATGTCAAGAAATCTCGCTGAGATGTCCCGTCGAAGCGACGACATACGGTTATTACCCCAATCTAGGCGGCAATTCATTCTTCACCGCAGTTTTCGCATTACTCTTTATTGTCCAATTGATATTCGGCATCAAATACAAGACATGGACATGGATGACTGCGATGTTGATTGGGTGCGGGTTGGAAGCAGCTGGTTATGGAGGGCGGATATTGATGCACTTCAACCCGTGGAGTAGTGCCGGATTCAAACTTCAGATCGTCTGTCTTGTATTAGCTCCTTCATTCATGTCTGCAAGTATAGATCTCACACTTAAACATATAGTATTAGTATTCGGTCCTCAATTATCTAGATTAAGACCTTCTTTATACACTTGGTTATTCATCGGATTAGATTTCTTTAGTATTTTATTACAAGCTATAGGAGGTGGTCTAGCTGCAAGTGGAGAACGAAATCTCAAACTGCTAAATACAGGCAATAATGTCATATTAGCTGGTATAGTCATGCAAGTCGTTCAACTTGTCCTATTTGGTTTAACCTCAGCTTGGTACATTTGGAGCGTTTATAGATACTCGAAAACACATGAATTACCGAAGAGAGGTCAAGCTTATTTGCAAGATTGGAAATTTAAATGCTTCTGCGCTTCGGTTACTATAGCTTTCTTTGCTATTCTCATAAGATGCATCTATAGGTGAGCCAATACTAGCACTGTGGCTTTTCTAATGCGAAAAATACTGACTTGTGTTCGTTAAATTCCAGAATACCTGAAATGGCAGGCGGATGGGGAAATGGTCTCCAACGTGAAGAGAATACCTTCCTCATTCTAGATGGAGCGTGAGCAAAGCTTGATTCTTTATATTCCCCGTTACCGAAGGCTGAAATGGACGGCCTCTTGTAACCAACCCCCTTCGATGTACCAGCATGGTCTGCTTAGCTGCCATCGTCTTGACGCTGTTCCATCCAGGCTATTCGTTCGACCAGCTCTCAAAGGTAAGCTCAATTTTACTTGCTGATTCGTGGTTGGTATTCTGTTCAATTGATCTAACGAGTGATGCCTCTTCTCTTCTTATCTCCGCTTAACTAGACTGTCAGACAAACGGAAGCGGAAGCTGCAAAAGAAGAGTACGGAGAGCAAGGGTTGGAATCATCAGTTGTAGCTCAGCCTAAGGAGAAAGAAGGTCGTCCATGAATGCTTATATTCGAAGTTATATGTCTTGCTTTAGCAGCTTTTACGAGTAGATTACCTTAACGTCTGGAAGGTATGTGATCCGGGGCTGGCTTTTCCACCCACCAACTAACCTAGCACTGTATAATCAATCATCATGCTTCATATAGAGTGTCAATACTTCAGCCTCCAATGGTTGCAGTATATGTATATGTATACATACATGCCTGTCAAAGGAGATTCACGTGCCCTTAAATTGCATCCACTTTGACTTGATGACGATTTGACGAGGCATGAGAAAGGACACGATTGAAGGCAGGAGATGGATCCAGATGCACCACCGCTGGTCAAGGTGAGGGTAACGCTATCGATGTTGGCTCGATGCACGCTTACAGCGAGGTGATATGATATGATGACCAGGCGGACTTCCTAGCAAGTCAGGGAGAGCAACTCTCGTCACGACGAGCATACCAGCAAGCGCATCAAGCGCACACTGAAGCTGCAAAGCAGTACCAGCTAGCAGCACAGGTGACGAGCGATACTGGAGCTGCGAAAGCTCTTCTACTCCAGCGAGATAAGCAGTTGAAGCTCGCAAGTGAAGCATTGAGGAAGCTCGAACGCGGAAAGAGCAAGCCTGCGAGTACAGCTTCGACGCCGGCGACGGCATCAGCAGCAGCCACGACAACGAGTCAGCCATCCAATAGTTCACGCTCACAGGCTGCTGCTTCGACATCAGCGTATCGTCCTTATGCTGGCGCCAACAGCCCTGTTGGGCATCATCATCATGGACCAGCTTATAGACGTACCACTACTATGCAGCAGCAGCAGCAGCGGCCGATCACGAGTGTCTATCAGCCATATAATCCAGCTAGGATGGGAAGCAACGGCAACGGCAATACCGGTGCTTTCATACCACCGAGAGATAGGATAGATGCTTCTTCCACGTTGGCAGACTCGAGATATTCAAGGAAATCAAACTCCCCTTCACAAAGCCAGATTTCACAGAGTATACCTATGTCTGGAGAATCTGCAAAGACGAGCAGTGTCGAAGAGAGTTACTACCTCATGAATACTGATGTATGTCCCGATATTTCATCACTTCATTTCGCAGTGCCCTAGATACTGACGCTTGTTATGGATGTATGGTCGCAGAATGACCCCACTGATCCGGTCACTACTTTCCTAACGGTAGTGGAGAACATGGTCGAAGAACTAGGCAATGCAGTTGCTTTTGCTTCTGCTCCATTACATATCGGTCCACCTGTCGCGGAGTCAGTTGGCGTAAGTGCGTCATCTCATTCCCGTCAAAACAGCAGCGGAGAGGGGGGACCATCAAAAGCGGAGTTCAACAAGGGTTCCAGCATTACCAAACAAGCTGGATCATCTAATCAAGTCCTTGAGTCATTCTACGTGGTACCATCCATTAACAGACCTGGTAAAGTAGCACGCGGAGCAACTACAAGCTCCCCATCTGCAGCAGCAGAAGACGGACAAGGCGATAATCTATCCCGCCCTAATTCAGCCATCAACAAGACGCACGAAGAACTAGTAGCTGAGAATGCGACGCTGAAAGAGACACTAGATCATCTTTCCAAGAGACTAGACTGGATCACTAAAGAACGACAGCGTGAGAAAGAAACGTTGAAAGATAGCGTGACGATCTTTGCTAGAGACGTAAGGAGACAAGCTGAAAGATTAGGTCAATCAACCGCCAATCTAGCCGATACGAGAAGACAAATGGCACCTATACCACTAAATTTACATTCACAAGCGCATTACCACACACCTTCAATGTCAGGTAACTCGACGAATGTCGAAGACTTACAAAGAAGACTAGCTCAAGCTCAGGAAGAAACGAGACTAGCCAAAGCAGAAGCGGAAAAACAAGCTGGTGTTGCTCAGAAATATAAAGTTCGATATGATGATCTTAGGAAAGCAATCATTGAGAAGAGAAAAGCGAAAGAGTTGGCAAATGCTGCGGCTGCATCTTCTACTACTACCAAAGCGGGAGAAGAAGTTGCAGTAATTCCTTCGAAAGACGCAAGCGGCAAGGAATCAAGTTCTGCAACAGAGGACAAGGTAGCAAGTGGGACATAAGAGCAACGTGACAGAAGGGTGTAGACTCTCCTTGCATTACTGAGCATGTCTTGCGAACATATCGGGTGACGACTACAACGGAAGATAAGGGAGGCACAAAAAGGGAATGATTGTATGAAGCGGCCTGAACGTCTCTTTGGGAATAAGCTCCAACCAATCTTATTTCGTCGGGAGCTTCGTCGGTCAATCTCAGACGGGACGCCTTTCTACCGCTTCAAATCCAAAATTGTCTCTTTTCAGAGAGGAATCTCCTGCCTACTTTCCGTTTCTTGAGGAAGGAACGTCTCGAACGTCAGTGAGACTCCAGGTTCTCTCTCTTCACCTTTTTCTTCGAACGAATGGAACTCGGAGGAGAACAACAGAATCACAGAAGACTGTGAACGGTTCCACCCCAAAAGCACCATCCTGATAATCGAAGAAAAGGTTACTAAGGGAAAATCCTGGGATCCCAAAACCGCCGATCCGCCGACCCTCCAGGCGAAGCCGAAGACGAAAAAGTAGTATCATGGCATGGAGGGACTTTGTTCGTTCTCGCAGGAAAGAGCCTAAAGTGATATTAAGCGCTGTGATCTCGATTGATGGCAATCCAAGCCATGTCTAATAAGAACGCCCACTGCTGGTAACCTGCATTATGTTTGGTGTGTGACTGGTGCAATACCATACGGCGTGTGTGAAGAAGCACGTTCGGTATGCACTGTCTGCTATGCGCGAGGAATAGTATAAGGAAGGAGGGAATGTGTAGATATGGTCTCCAGATAGTCTTGTATCGATAATTGAGATGGGATATAGTGTGTAGCATGGGGAGACCAGCGGGACAAGCTCCAGAATGCACTGGAATATCGACGTGACCATGTAGCTTTCCTTTGCCAGCGCTAGTCAAGTGCTTTTGCGTTCATAGCCATGGGTGTCCCACCTCGAAAGATTGCCCTTCGGACACGCGTGTTATTGATGGGCATGGAGATCGATGGAGAGATGTCCGCACAATGGGCAGCAGACTTGTAGCAAGATTTGAATGGTGTAGACGGTTTTGCGCTGGTCTAGTCACTGCCAGCTCTTGTATTGTGGTCGTACTGAGACAGCGCGATCATTCGTGAATTGCTCCAAGAAATCAGGCAGCTTCTTGCTTGAGCAGAGCTAGTTAGGTGATAGTAACATTGATGGTGTAGCGGTAGCGATCTGCCTGCAGCTGTATAATGCAGGTGGTAGCTGTTCCTCGTCGTGTTGCATGTATAGCGCGTTGGAGCAGAAACAAGTAGCAGGCGAATTCGACTCTTGCTCTCTCTTCTGCACGCCAACAACGTGTGAATGGACGGCTTGTATGGAGACAAGTACAAGAGACTACCACTACGCAGCCTCTTCATGTTGATATCACCCTGGCATAATCACAGCCTCACCCGATGTCGCGAGCGTAGGTGCAATCTGTCAAGCTGGGAAAGGTGCCACACCAGTTCCAACAGAGGTGGAAGGTTGCCCATCACCGGAAACCACAAAAATCCATCAAATTGCAAACCAATATAGAAGATCAGAGTGTAGTGACAACAAGCATATCTCTTCGCAGATTCCTTCAACCAAAAGTCTAGCTGATGAAACCGCCAAGAGACGGTCAAAAAGGAATGCCTTCCGTAATAGACATGGTCCGGGAAGACAGTCTAACGGGGACCGGAACATGGAAGAAGTACAGCCCGGACAGTCGAAGTATAGCACTATCTCCAAAGTATACTCGATTTATGGGGTAGCCAAAGGAGTCGGCGTTTAATTCCAGGTCCTGCAAGTGTCGTCCATATGCGCAACGCAGCCATAGTCGCAAGTATAGCCCGAGCAGCTCTGACGACCAGTCCACTCTCCGTAGTAGCCGTCATAGTAACTAATAAACATATATTATGTCAGCCTCATATTCATCCGCAGGTATCCCACGTCGGACTGCGAGGGCTCACCAATGCTTAGGACCGCTGTCAAGTCTGTCCGGCAACTTCCAGAACTGCCAGATGGGAGGATCATACTTGAATTCGCAAGACCACTCGTTGTCGCCCCATTTTGACTGTCCTACAAGAGTAAACCGTGCAGAGCTTGGACATTTCCAGCAGTTCCTGGAGGCCACGAGAAAGAAATCAGATGAAAGGTAACAGGTCAACCAAGAATTACCTTGCCAAATTTCTGGAACAGACTCACATGTCGTCCTCACGAGGTCTTTCTTCTCTCGCAACTATGGAAGCAGCATCTTTTGCTGGTAGACCGACAGGGGCGGGGACTGGTGCAGGTGCAGCCTTCGGAGTAGCAGAGACAGCTGCTATGAAGAGAGTAACTGCATAGGTAGCGGAGCTGACGAATTTCATATTGGAATTCGGTAGCTGAGTATGGGGGGATGGCGATGGAGTTCAAGAAGGTGCTTGCGAGATAAAAGATGGACGGAAGCCAAGAAGAGTCAGAGACGCAAACATTCAAAGACAATCGTGCACTCGAATACAGGTCTCCACTGTTGACAGCCGGTACTCCGAACGGGCTGAGGTATCCGTCAGGTCCACTACCTTTGGAGCTGTTTATCATCTCTCTGCCACGCGAGACAAACGAGATTAAATGGCAGGATAACCTACTTTTCGACCCACGATAGACCGTGCCTTCCAAGCGGTGTAGGGGATGAAAAGCTTAAGACTGCAGATCTGACAAGCAGCTTTTGTGTCCGAAGTCACAGTCTCGTCTCGGCCGGAACTTTGTTTGAACAACCTCTGGAATGCGTGAAACACTGGCACGTGCCGGCCCACGCACTTCCAGCAAGGCCGCCGACGGAGGAGCAAGGAAGATAGTCTGTAAACAAGAAACAGCACTGTCACACCAATTTCCATCACATCAAATTCTTTTCAAGACATTATCGTTCGTCTTCTGCATCTCTGCTTCACTTTTATCCTGAGAAAGATACTTGCCGATATCATACAACCATGACGATCAAGCTGCTCGCCGCCACTCTGGGTCTAGCGCTGTTCCTTGGCACAGCACGTGCCTCGGTCTACTGCTCCTGCGATAGCGTAGCTATCCAGAACAATGATCTCACGGTCCAGTATGCTGCTGTGGTGAGTATATGCTCGTGTTCAATTTTCGCGACCAATTCGTGGTTGTCAGGGCCGCTGATGCTGTACGTGTATGGGGAATACCAGGGCGACCCAGATGGATATCAGACCGAGCAAGATCCAGATGATCAGCACTGCTCTGCTCTATGCGACACTACACCAGGATGCAACGTGTACGACATCGAAGCTTCCGAGGTCGAGGATGCGTGAGCTTGTCTGCTTCAGAATAATGGTTACCCCAGAGATAAGAGCCATGTCGCTGAATTATGGCCTTCGTGGTCTTTTGTTTATGACAGCTACAGCCGATGCTATCTCGGCAGAGTATCCGGCAAGCTAGACAATGTTCTAGTTTTCACACCTGGCGAATTCACTCTAGCTTACAAGGGATCTTGCGAGAGGTGTGTCACGCTGTCGCATCTACGTCAATGTATCAAAAACAGTACCCCTGGCTTACACGGCATATTTCCTTAATTCGTTTCATCAGTGAGGACCATGATCACCTACCCCAGGACAGATGCTTCAACTACTACAGCGCTGCTGGTCCTTCTCAAGACGTCAATAGCGCTCGCCGCCGCTCCGAGCAGAAGGCAGTTTGCGACATGTGCTAAGTCGGAATCTTCGTATTCCCAGCAAACCGCTGGTATTTGCGCGATACAACAAAGATTTTAGCGTCTTCTTTCGCTTCTTTTAGCTATGCATAGCTCAGCGCGCCGTTCTCAACTGCGGCGAGCTTATGATTATTTATTGCTTCTTTCGATAAATTTCTAGTCGAACTTATTCTACCTGCACTTGCCTACGCTATGTG
Organism: Cystobasidium sp. 2NF920; assembly: GCA_023628255.1. NCBI lineage: Eukaryota > Fungi > Basidiomycota > Cystobasidiomycetes > Cystobasidiales > Cystobasidiaceae > Cystobasidium > Cystobasidium sp. 2NF920. Next base: position 1,423,715 of record JAMALA010000001.1, read on the forward strand.
TCAGCTTTGTCTTTAAGCGTTGTTGCTAGCTCTCAGCAGTAATGCAGCCGTCCGCTATGGTCGCACTTCCACATCAGCAAACTAGCTCGAAGTCAGCCCGTCTTGCTTGTCGCAAACCAACCCCGCCAGAGACAGAACGGCTGCTGAAAGATATGGTATAGATCATGCATTACTGGTTTGATACATTGCTCAACGGAAGGTAAGAGAGCAGGCAATAGCGCGGATATGTATACTTTCGAAACAACAAAGAATGACTGTAAGGAAACTGTGATAAGAACGACAAAGAGTAACGCAATGCCGAAAAACATGATTAAGAAGGAAGAAGAGAAAAGAAGAAAAGAGACGGAAGAAGTAAGGAGTGATGAGCAAGAAGATAACTGAGTTGAAATGGGACCATATTCTTTGGCAGAAGTTCACTGCTAAACTTCCATCTGTACCAAATTATGATCGCATCAATTCAGAACCTTCTACAGCATCTAGTGAGAATGAGAGAATTGTATCAACCGAAGTGAAAATATGTAGCATGCCATGCCTCTCGAGGTATGCACAGCTGAGAGTACCCACACGGAGAGCAAGAGGAGTGATGTGAAAGAACTTGAAAATGCTGTTTGGAACACCCGCTTCCAATCTGACGATTGGATTGATTGTAGGAGGAACAAGCCTGAAACCTGCGCCAGGTGCTCCGTCCATATAAGATGTAGCGGGCCAGCAGTCAAAGTTCACTTCACTTTGCTCCTTTGCTTCCCCAGAGTTGAGGACCCAGGCAGTGTCACCCGAAAGACATGAAACCATGCATATGGCATGATGTCCTTCTCTCTTAACTTGAAAACCCTTCGTGCACAATCTGCAATGTGACACAATAGTGAAGAGTCCAAATGAGAAGAAAGTCGGTGGGTATTTTACTCTTCCGTCTTCTTCTTCTTCTTCTTTGGAGGTTCTTCAGTCGCTCCACCCTCCGCCGCGGCAGCAGCAGCTTTCTTAGCTTCCTTCTTAGCCTTCTTTCTAGCTTTGCGTTCTTCTTCAGTTTCACCATTCTCCCCTCCTGCACCTAATACAGATCCGACAGTCGTATCTGCCATTGTCATATCTGCTCTTGTCTCATCACCATCACCTCCCATTGTAACATCACCAGCTGTAGATGCATCTCCATCTACGTTCTTTCTTTTCTTATCCTTCTTCTTTTCTTTCTTTTCCTTTGTTGTCGTTGACACAGTCGAGATATCACCCGCTAGTGTCTCAGAAACAGCAACAGCAGCAGCGCTCGTCGAAGCTTCCGGTTGTTGTTGTTCAGATTGCGAAGGAATCAAAGCACCAGGGGTAGAGACGTCTCCAGTAACCGAATAATCGACATATTCCTTCTTCCAAGTCGCAGGAGTAGCTTCATTTGCTCTTCCATATTTATCTAATTGACCTCCTTTGACCATCTTCTTCTTTTCTTGTGCTCGTGGTCCTAGACCCCATCGACGGGGATAAATGTCACGCTCCATTACGACTCGCTTGATTTTAGCTACTACTCCGTGGTCGCATGTTGACATTTCGACGGTTGTCACTGCGGAGGAGAAAAGGAGAGGAGGAGAGAAAAAGAATGAATGGTAAGCAGAGTGTATCCAAATGAGCTAAACTGCCTTTGGAAACAAAGAGTTGTCTGTCGTCATCAAAGGGTGAAATGACTCACTCTGAGCAATTGCAATCGCAATAGCCTCTCCCTTTGTCGTCATCAAGACAACTTCCTCCTCAATTTCGATTCCATTCTCATATCTCAGCAGACCGGGAAGCATAAGTTTAGCACCGTAGCAGATAGCGTTGACCGCTGAGTCTTTGACGACGAGACGTTTGTATGTAGTAAGGAGAGCTTCGAGGGGACGAATGACTCTTCTGAGGTAAGATTCGTCTCTCGTGTTGTCGTACATCCATTGAGCATCCAAGACATCATGCATAGTGACAATATCATCGTTCTCCGACATTGCACCACTTCTGACTCTTCTCAATTCCTGCATGTGACCTCCTACACCTAGCAATAAACCCAAATGAACACATAATGTTCTAATGTAGGTACCAGCTTCACAAGAAACCCAAAAGACAGCCAAGTGTCTTTTATTATCGAATTCAATCAATTTAGATTCGTAAATTGTTCTGATACGTAATTGACGTTTGACGGCTGAGATTAAAGGGGGACGTTGGAATAAAGCTCCAGTTAAAGTCTCCAATGCTCTTGCTAATGTCTTCTCATTCGCAATGGCATCGTGTAATCTCAATACGCAAACGTATTCTTTTCCTGCTCCTTGTTGAGATTTGACCAATCTGGTAGCTCGGTCAATGCATACTGTCAAACATCCTGTCACTTTGGGATCTAATGTTCCGGAATGACCAGTCTTTTCGCAGCGTAGAATTCTTCGGATCCATGCTACTACTTCGTGAGAGGAAGGATTTGAGGGTTTGTCGAGGTTGATGACGCCGGTCCTGGATTTGAACAACGGGGGGAACGAAGAAAGTCAGATAAGAAGACAGACAGTCTGAATAATGAGTGAGACGAAAGAACGCAGGCTCACTTGATGTAGCTTGCAAGATCACGCTTCAAGGGACTTGAACCAGCAGGAATTGGAGTGAAGTGAGCTGATCGGACGAGGAGTCTGGAAGAGGAATAGATGAAAGAGCATTAGCAATGAGAGGGAATCGAGGTTATAACCACCCACTTGTCAAAGTTCTTCAGCAACAAAGGCCACTTTGAAGTATCGAGAGCAGGAGCGACACTCTGTGGCTTGATCATGTATTCATCGCCGGTCAGGGTATTCGTCTGCTGGGATGCACCGATTGGCGCAATAGCTGATGATGAGCTTGCCATGGTGGTCAGGTCCCAAAGAGGCTTCGGCTTCTTGAGGTGGTGTGATGTGGATAGAGCTGCTCCAGAAGGTCGGCCTGGCCTGTGAGAAGATCCAAAAAATTGGCAAGGCGGCGGCTGACCGAAGAAGTGATCGAAGTATGGATGGACATTTCCTCGAAGAAATCCGTCTAAGTCCCGAGAATGAGAAAATCGAGTAAACCCACCCTAAGGTGGAACCACAGCCACAGTGGCTAGGGAAGGCTCACTCCCAGCATGCACGTGACTCAATAAAATGGAAGGAATTCCTCATTATTCTGCATGGAGGTGTAGGGTGCATGGATATCGACAGCAATTGCACACAGTGTCCTATCACCCACCACCCTCAACACCCCTCAAGAGCAACCATGTCTGTACGTAGAGTGTCGCATTCTACACCCATCCATCCATCAAGATAGAGCATCACCTCTCTCTTTCCTCGCTGTTTCGACAGTTTTAGAGCCATTCAAGGAAGGCAGCGAGAATGGTATGGAGTGGAGTGGAGTGGATAAGGAAGGGAGATGATACGGTCAGGGAGATACATGGTTGGCACAGACCTTCTAGCTAGTCGCTCAGACTGCTGCTCTAAGGAGACATGGTCATCTATCACCTTCCTTCCCTTCTCTATTCATTCCTGTCCTACCTCTCTATCCACCACCGTCCTCAGTTTGCTGTTGCAATGTGCTTAAAAAGACAACGAAGGGTTGGGAAACAGCGAGGGAAGGCAGAGAAGCAGTTTTGATTCTGCACGCTCTATCATACTTCCTTAAAACGCACCTTCCTGCCAAAATGCACAATCACAGTAGCTGAGTTGGGTTCCCCTCATTATCTCTTGTGTATAATGTGTGTTATATAGGCCACCAAAAAGACCTCTTCCAAGGCACAGGCTTCTGCCAACAAGAAGTTCTACATTGACTTCTCGGCTCCTGCCAATGACTCCGTTTTCGATGGAGATGCTTATCTTCAATGTGAGTGTGAATGCGCAAGACTTGGGCACCATCTTCTACTTTCCGGATGCGGGTGGAACTGCACTGAACTGGACTCCCTCGTATTTATCTATCTATCTATCCAGTCATGAAGGAGCGCATCAAGGTCGAAGGCAAGGCTGGAAACCTAGGTGATAATGTCACTGTCTCAAAGGAAGGCGATGGCAAGCTCGTCGTCGAGTCCAAGATCCCTCTATCAAAGAGGTGAGCAGGCACTTCTCATCGTGTCACTTCTTTCTTCATTCTTCCTCTAGACAGCACAAAGCTAAACATTATCGCCTGTTTCATTCCCTTTAGATACCTAAAATACCTCACAAAGAAGTTCCTACGAAAGAACAGCATGCGTGACTGGCTACGTGTCGTCGCTACAAAGAAGGACACCTTCACACTGAGATACTTCAACGTCAACACCCAGACTGAGGAGGATGCCGAGTAAATTAAAAACACCCGCGTCAAATTCCATAGCCACGTATCCTACTTTTTTAATACAAAAATTGGGGAAAAAATTCTTGAAGACAATTCATTGGGTTCTCAAGGGGTTTTTTTCAAATTACTTAACTTGCGCTAGCTACAGACGAGGAGGATGAGCTTGAATGGACATGACGTTTCTCTTCAAGTTGTTGTACCTCGAACAGCTCAACCTACTTCACAGTCTAGCTTAGCAATTTCGGTAATTTCATACACATAAGACGCCGACTGCCTTGAGCTGCATGTCAATGCGCTCAAGGCAGTCGCTGTCCACTTTCCCCTTCAACCTGCCTGTATGTATTGCCTGTTCGCCGCCGCTGCATGTGCATTCTTGTTGCTCCGAATGCAGCTCTGATGAGTCTCGGGTCGTCTCTGACTCGCTCGTATTCAGTGAGCAGTTCATGAGTACTTTTTGTTGGCAAGTTACGGCAATCCCTGAATAGTACGGATGAAACATGTTTCTTTCCACGTCTTTCGCCCAACTCCAAGCATATATTCACAACATATTGACTTAAAAATATCGCAATCTCACAATTATACTTCTTACACTCAATATGGATGTCACGCTCTATCCTGCCTCTCATTTATGTTCGTCATTCATTGATATGCAGATTACAGAACTTTCCATATACTTTCCGAGTCTTCTTGGGGGGAAGAAAAAAAAATGAATAAGCAAGCATTCATTCAAATCTTCTTCGCTACTAATGCAGCAGCTGCCCTCTTCTCTTTAGCGGCAGCAAGTCTTGCTTTTCTCTCTTCCTTCATTTGCGCTAGCTTATCTTTGGCAAGACTACTACTGCTAGATGAAGAAGTTGTCGTTGTCGTTGTTGCTGCTGCTGCAGGCGACGACAGCGTTTGCGGCGTGCTTGCAGAGGTGTCGTTGTCTTCTTGAGCTCCCCACCCATTGTCGTTCCCTTCTTCCGCTTGTCCTTGTGTGTCGCCATCACCATCAAATGACCAATCTGCCGCTCCTCCTTCCTCAGCTTCGATTTCCTTCAGCACACTAGCAGCAGCTTTACTGACTCCAGTAGCTTTATTGCCCCCTCCTAGTGAGGATACCTTCTTTCCAGCCATACCATTGAGGCCCCCTGCTTTCTTCCCGGCAACACCACCACTCGTCGAAGCTGCAGGTCTTGTGATTGTATAGCGTGGATGGACGATAGGTTCCGCTGGTACAGGTGGAGGAGCAGGTTGAGCAGATTCAAACTCGTCGAAATCTCCCTCGTCAGCTGCTACATCTATCAGATCGCCTCCCCAATCCCCAGAGCCAGCCATTGGATCTGAATCCAAGATATCGTCCATGCCTCCATTGCCAAACGTAAGCGATGATCTAGCTGATGAGGTTGTTGTGCTGGTGCCGCTGACGTTGATACCCGGTAGATTAGGTTGTGACGCTGATCGTTGTTGTCCTTGAAGCGATGAAGAGGATTGCGCAAGCGAACCGATCCTGTTCGCACTGCTAGTAGATGCATCTCCCCGTGCGCCGGCTTGCGTCTGCTGGGAAGCGGAAGGTGTACTAGCCCTCCTCTCAAGCATCGGAGTAGCCAAGTCTGAATTACCCAATCTCGAACTGAGAGATGTAAACGCCCATCCAGCCAGTGCGACTGCTGCTCCTCCAGCTGATTCGGCAAGCCCGGGCTGGCCTTTGCTGCCGGCAACTGCAGTGTTCGGACTCAAAGATGCACTCTGTTGCTGATCTTCGGGCGACAGAACAGTGTCTGGCATATTTGCCGTGAGTTGTTCCGTCCGCTTGATGAACATGTCGATAGCTTTGAAAGCCTGCAAGCGCACGGTCCTGAGTAGAGGAAGGTAAGCGCAGCTCTGTGCACGTGTATCCAAGTTGTTCCGGAGCCCGACTCACTTCTCCTTGTCCACCAGGCATATACTCATAGCAGGTATGACACGCCCTGCCAAATCTTCCTTCTCGTAGACATCCACCGTCGCCATCAAGCTCATCAAGCCAGCTATCCGAGCATGTACGAAAGGGTCCCGCAACGCTCGCGCGAAAGCAGGCACGAGTACTTTACGAGCGGTGGTAGGTTGAAGATGCTTGCTCAGTCTACCAAGGAGGATACACGTGTTCGTTCGGATGCCAGCTTCTGTATCTGTCTGAGTCTTCGCAAGGTATCGAAGTAGATCATTGTTGAGTATTCTATCGGTAAGCTGGAGATTGCTGGGTTAGTTTTTGAAGCGGATACATCTGTGGCGTCCTGTTTGATCAGCTCACTTTTGGTGCTATCAGAAGTATAGACTTGACCGTGGCTTCTCGGATGACAGGCACGACATCAGAAAAGCCAGTCACCAGATTAGGCCAGATCTTGTCAGTGACAACCTTCTGATCCAACTTGTCTGCATAGCTTGGGAGGCCCTCAAGTAAAGCCATGCGCATCGCTCTATCCGGTGTTGCGAACATCCTTATTAGAGGCTGGACGATAGACGAGGTATAATCGGCTTGAGGAAGAGTATTGCCTAGAGTGAGGATGAGGGGCAGAAGTGCAGGGCCGCCTGGCCCGAACTCGAAAGCTTTGATCAAAGACGGCAGGACTTTGTACATCACAAACTCTGGCGGCAAGCTCTGTGAAGCGTCCTTTATTGTTCTGAGGTATAGCAAATTAGATCAGGTTTTATTGCCGCAGCAGCTAACTTGATACTTACCTTACTAGGGCGGCTCGTTCGCCCTCACTCGCTAATGCGAAACCTTCTAGACCTTCCGCTAATCTGACTAGTCTATTGCTCTTGAAGAAGCCAGCTCCCGCTTGGCCAGTACCGCCTTCATTTCCCATGCCGATCTCCCAAAACGTATCGACTTTCAGTCTTGCTCGCGGATTTGGATTGCCCAATCTCCGATGCGTTGCGAATATGGCTTGGGGGGTCCCACCTTTTGTATTCGGAAGCGATGGCGAAGGATCAGAAATGAAGGACGAAGGAAGAGGTCCATTGAAGAGTATATAGATGAGAAGGTATAGTTGGTATGAATCTAATGCGGATGGGTCCAGGCTGTCGAAAGCATGAGTGTCAGCGTTGTGGCAGACTCCTGCATTAGCAACAATGTATTACGTACTCTTTCAATACGTCACAGCCCGATTTGCGGACCTCCGGGCTCGAGAAACGGCCAATGTCAGGCAGCAGTCCGCCTTGACTCTAGAAGAAATCAGAAACATTGAGAGTCAGCTCTGTTAAATAATCAGGGCTATGTGACAGCTCACATATAATATAGGATTCGAATCTTTCATTGTGCTCAGAACTTCGAAACCACCTAATTTCCATTCTCCACTGGGAGAAGTAAATATAGAAGACGGCCGCAGATTGCCATGCGTGCTCGCGCCCGATGTATTGATGAATCGCAGAGCAGACTGTGTGTGAAACCTGTCAGTACACGAGCCTTCTAGAGCCGTGCTCATGCTCAACTGGTCAACCTACTACTATCCTGCTGAGACCCCATACTTTCCACTCTTCACCTTGACCCGGTTGTTGTCCCTCTGGACCGATTCGAGCCGTCAAGGGCGTGACTGGTTCAGTGACGATATATATGGCTGTGTCCGTGTCGTGCCCATCAATAAAGCGGAGAACATCTGGATGTCGTAGTGACCGTAGCTTTCGCAAGGCATTGCGTGCTAGAGGTAAAAGAGAGCGACGGTCTCGACCTCCACTACTTGGCGAAGGTGTGGAGTCGACTAAAGGCGTTAGGACCGAGCGTCAGCTTTAGAGCGCCTGGAAAGTGGCAGTTGAAGTTGACGAATGCGCACATATGAAGACTGAAACTGGCGTGTTGTCATCCTAGCAGTCCGAATGTATCGATATCCATGTCACGAGTATAGCGATATAGCGTGTGCGCCAGGGACGTGCAAAGAGGTGCGAGCGGAATGATGAAAAGAAAGCTGAGATGAGCCCCGAGTCGCGCCCAAGTAGCTCAAATCCAGGCTACCCACCCTCTTCACACCTTCATGCAAGCTCCATATGCTCTGCCCATCAAAGTCGTGCTTCCTCTCGCCAAGCTGGTACGCGGGCAGTCCAGGTACGCTGTTGCCTTTTGCGAGGACTGCCTGAGCCGCCGAGCTCACGTAGGAGCGGAAGAAATCCAGCTTGACGGCTTGACGAGCTCAGTGAGATTATTCCTGAGGCTACTGCTGCTATTGATGGATTGGTATTGAGTGAAAAGCTGAATGCACTAAAGAGCATAATACATAGACGTGTCGCAGATGGGGATGATCGAGACAGAAACAACGGTCAAAGTAACGAATTAGTCTATTGCTGAGTCCAAGGGGTGTATGTCTATGCTGATCTAACATGCTTGCGTACAATAGGGTATAAGGCCGGCTGTGCCAAGCCTGGAACGAAACATCATTTTATACGTTTTGCCACCGTTGCTATCCTTAGATGCAGGGGATCTCTCTCGCGTGGCTTTCTGCGACACATCCCGTGCATCAGTCTACTAGCTAGTATCCACTCTACCGTGTTCCGCTAGACGAGCGTGCCGTTTCTCTATGCCGCTTCTGAAGCTCTCGCTAAAAGAGTACAAGGGCATCAGTTAAGCCGTCGCTGCCTAAGAATGGAACGATATATCACTCACAGCATCAACCATAGAGACCCATGGGCTATCGGAGAGTGCACGTCAGTTAAGGCCGGGATGGACTAGGATGCCAGAAGCCTACTCAGTGCCGAGCGACTGGCGGACACTCCCAGTCCCTTATACAAGCGCGCAATTCCGCCTTTTCGTAAGCGTCTGAAAATCTGCATAGCGCTCGGTCGATCTTGCACGCCAGACAGTGCATCCCGCTGCACTCGTGTCTTGACTAGGTCGATAGGGTATACTATGAACCAACTTGCGATACCGCACGTGCTGCCGCATACGAACGGTATCAAGGTAGGAGGTATGCCGAAGTTGTTCCGGCGTTCGTCGAGGATATATCGAAGTGAGTCATACGAGGTAAAGTAGAGACTTGTTCCGAGCTGCACAGAAAAATGGCTTCAGCCAACAGCTATTCAAAATCTGGTGATCGTATGGGCCACTGACAGTATCTCGTAACGTATGCAGGAAATAGCCAAAATAGAGACCTCGGAACCCGTTCTCCCGGAAGACCTGATATACACTTGGTTTGCTTAGTAGGTGTAGTCGGTTCGATGACGCTGAACTTACCAGCATTGCACCTGAAATCGTCCCCTGTGGCTGATATGGAACCCCGCGTTTTTTTCTACCATGACGTTATGCGGAGAGTCGCAATAGGTCAGAGATATGGACACGGTTGCAGGATGTAAACACCATCTCACGATATAAGATACTCCAGCTGCGACCGGACTTTGACCAGCTCGAATGCGCATGTTCCTGTGGACAGTAGAAGTCCGCTTGTAGCTCCGCCCAAGAAGCCTAAGGTCGCTTTGCCTTGAAGCGTATTCGGGTTGAGCCAGACTTTTGTCGGATCTTGAAAGTACTAGTGATTCACACGAATGCATCAGCATTTGTGTCAATGCATAACGACATGGCCTATACGACTGACTTTCTTGGTCTCCGAGTAGATCGTGAATGACACAGTTCGCACGAGCGTGATCGTCAACAGCGGCATCGTGAGGCCTAAAAGAGCAAAGCAATGAGATATCGAACGGCGAACATGTATAAAATTGCCTCGCTTACCTCGAAAGAAGCCTTGAAAGCCTTCATAGCGATAGGTCTTCTGTATGCAATCGACAACGCCAGTGTACTTTGAGACTTGCAGACGCGATTTGACCGAGTCCAGGGGAAAGCCAAGTATAGTAGCTACGAAGCTTGCAGATCCAGCACTGACGGTAGTACGGTGCTTGTATATCCACTCCTCGAGCTCATGTGGCAGCTGCATTCGAGGAACCCGCTATCGCTCAAGTGAGCGCTCGTCCAGCCTGGAAACTCGCAATGCGGGAGCTTTTCTTCGCTATGAAGGTATGCTCTAGTCTTCTCGTGCACTTGAACGGATAGAAAGCACCATGGAAGGGCTGTAACGTAAGATGTCTGTCCTATGCTGAACTTGGCAATATAAAGAGCCGGCCCAGGTCGGGCCATCGCGCATATCGTGATCGAGAAAGTGCGGGTGCAGAGGCCGTCAGCTTTCCAGGTCTGCTATCCGAACATTGTGACGATTTCCGTGAGGTGAATGCACTGCATGGATGTGCAGTATACGACTTGTCTACTGCTTCCACACGGTAAGAAGCGTATTTGCAGCTTACTGTATGAATTGCGACTTAGAGTACCTTTGATTCTGCATAAATAGTACAACGACATTACACTGCATCGCACTTCTAAATTTACTGACCATAATATATTGTATACATCGCCATCAGAAGCCTCCCATCCGTTTCTTCTTCTTCGCAGGCCGGCCCCCATGGGCTCCTGGCATCATTTGCGTGAATGGCATAGGCGTTTCTTGCTGCGATGATGCGAGCTTCTGGCTTTGGGCCATTGCGGATCGTCCTTGACGAGGAGTAAGCTCGATTTCTGTGCGTGAGACCGGAGGTGCCGCCGTCGGAGGAGGGGGAAGCTGGGTATTTGCTGGCTGTGGCCGACGAAAAGCAGATAAAGGCTGACTAGCCGATACGTCCACCCCCTGGGCGATACGCGTCTTGAAGGCCTTCAATTGCTTGTTGGCTATTTTTTCGTCCTTGACTTGTTGGCTGTATGGATTGCTGAAAGGTGGTCTGACAAGCGGATCTGCACCTAACGTCCATTCACTTAACAGCGCTCGAGCGGCATCGGATGTAGGGATACTTCCATCTGCTTTGACAGGCTTGAAGAAACCGTATTCAAGCTCTGGGAGGTCTGCTAGGCGATCATACGTGCTCATAGCCTGATCTTGTACTCCTACCGCTGGCGGCTGAGGTGTGTCGGCACTGGAGACGTCTCGGGAGAGACTCAAGTCCACTGCAATTTGTTCACACGCTGTTTGATGTGCTGCGCCAACGGTGGAATATTCAGGGAGGCGGTTGTTGCGCCCATCTACTGTACGAAACCTGTTGCAGGAATATGTCTCTTGCAGATACTTGCTCAAAGACAGAGCATCGGGAGCAATTTCGTCTGGAATCCCTAGCAGCTGATTTGTTATTGTGTAGAGTGTAACGTCATGGCTATACTTTGATAATCGGTCTATCTCGTACAGTAGCGCTTTTGCACTGACCGCCGAGCTGTCGATGGCTTGATTAGAGGTAAATCGACTAGCATTGTCTGTGTTGGCGGTCTCTTGTAGCTCGCGCCGCCATTTGGTTACGATTGTTTCGAGTGGTATCCGCATTACTGCACCATCCGTATCGATAGCGCATATTTCAAGACTGTCGGGACCGTCAATACTTTTGTGAAGACTTGGCTGACTGGAATAAAATCCTGCTCGAGGCATGAAGGGTCAGTGGAAGAAAACATTGCCGGGTATTGTCGGTACAACATACTGTTGTAGAGCATAAAGAGGTGGGCAAGCTTGAAAGCTTTCGGGTCCCGGAGAGGTAGGTGCAAGAGGTGCTGGTCCGCATCAAGACGCTTGTGTTCTAATCTGCCATGCTCGTAGCCATGCGCCATGGTCGGAACTGACTCGATGATGAGCTCACGCTGATACACAGCTCCATCGGCTGCTGACTCTACCAGTATCAGCGACTCCGGCAAGATTTGATCTGTCCTCTTGAGTTGCTTGCTTGGTATGTGTATCGAGTTGATGCCAGACCTGCGTAGATTTGGTATCGGAGGTGGTAAGGTGTACGGCGGGAGCACAAGCTGAAGCGGACCAATGGCTGGTGTTGTGAAGACGGTCATCACTGGGGTCTTGCGGGACCAGAGGAATGTGTGGTATACACCATTGCAGAACTCGGAGTGCAGCGATAGAGTCTTGTCGTCGTCACGATAATGCTGATGCCGCATAACAGGTGCGCCTGGCTTATCCAAGTCCAACCATATGATCTCCTTCGTGGTGCAAATTATTCGATGCGCAGTGTAAGGGTACGAGCGCGTAGGCTGAGCCATATCCAATATACGAGTCTTCTTGTTCGAAAGGCTGAAAAGGGTGATGTCCTCGAGGTGGTCCTGTAGAGCATACTCGTGAGGCACGACTCCGCTGGAATCGAGTGTTCGGCCTACCTCAAGATTGAAGACTCGAACAGCATCCTCGCGGGCAATGACTGCGCTGTTCTCGTCTTTTCCGTAGGTAATTCTTGCGAATGAAGATCGCCCATCTACTCCGCATCCCAATCTGAGCTGCTCCACCGCGGCATAACTGCAAGTATTCAGGTTCAGAATAAATCGGCCCGCCGATAAGGACTTCGTGCTCACGGGGAAGTAAACGGCAACTTGGATGTAGCTTCCGCGCCGAAACGTGTTCTCCAGAGGCCTCCAGTGGAATCAACTATAATGGCTAAGTGATTACGCTTATGCGCCATGAATGGATTGAGGGCAAAATCCGCAACAGTGCTGCCTGCGAAGCATTCCGTGCCCAGATGTAACGGTTCTTTCCATGTGAATTGTGCAATGTCTCCTGAGCCTCTGATTTTATCGAGTCTTGTGAAGGCAAGCACGGTCAAAGTCGACGAGCTCCTCAAGCCGAATATGTTTCCTGGGGACAATGGTGAATGGTCTCGTTCGGCCAAGATTACAGTGGTCCTGTCAGCTTACCTGTTGCATTTGTCCTGATCTTGACATCTAGAATAGGTGTAGGATGCGTTACTATTACGTCGTCCTTTTCGGGTATTGGTGCTGCAGTCCATCCTCTCGACAGATACAGAGTGTCCTGCGGCAACAATACACCTGAGATGCGGGTGAGTCCAGATCTGTGCAGGTGACAGCGCAACCTACTTACTGAATTTGTTTGCCCTCCTGCCAGTAACAGTACCGATTACGTAGAAGTGTGTATTGGCGTTAGGTCCCAAAGGCAGAACGCCTAGTTCGGCACAGAGCGATGAGCCAGGAAATATAGCCTGGTCCGCAGTCGCGTGGCTTTCAGCCAAGCTAGCGTCGAGTAGTATCTCGTGAGGAACGAATGCGTCGAAGTTCCTCGTGTCGAAATATTTTGCCTGAATCGAGGACAGAGCTATTGTAATTAGTGACCGGACCGCATTTACGTCAAATCGCAACTTATGACCGGCTCACCGCAGTGCGGAGTCTGTGTATGGAGAATGGCTCTGACTCTTGAGATCGAACATCCTCCTCTACCGCAGCGTTGTATATCTTCTTAGATGGTATAGCTTCGCGAAGCTGATATTCTGCCGCTGCAAAGATCACATGTGAAATCTGTTCGATCAGCTATGAAAACGTACGCCGCAAAGAACGCCCACACAGCATACCTCCGCGAGAGCCGCAACTCTCTTGCCATTCTAGACGTGAATGTCCAGCATCGCTTTGCGTCTGACCGAGCCAGGCGCCCAGACCAGGTGGTCCTTCGATAGCTCGTGCCGCCGCCGCGGTAGAGCCTCGGTATTCCGAATTGCTATCTTCATCGGTCATTGGCGACAGGAGCGCAGGCCAGAGTCCGGCCAGCCTGAAGCATATGTCATGAAGACTGGTTTGAAGGCGCTACTTTGCTCATACAGCGATAGCTGAAGCTCTTGGAGCAAAGCCGAGCCCGATGCATTCGATCACCCTTCCTGAAAGTCAACTGCATTAGCGAGCGAAGCAGGGATGGGTCTTGTGCAAAAGCGGTGTATTGACTTCTACGAAATCTGTGAATTGAGCAGTGAAGCTTGCAGTCGAGTTAGATTGGCTGTCTACAAGATGCAGCCTAATCCGAAGAACCAGCTGTCATGGTCGACTGCTGGTAAGGCCGGCCTACGCTGCTGAGGCTTTCTCGGAGAAGAAGTATCGGTGCTAGAGAACGCTTGACTGACTAGAATATTGTATGCAGGATCCGTTGAAAAGAATCTGCCTGTCTTATTGGAAGCGCATTCTGCAGTCATCAATGCTCATAAACCGGCTTCGGTGCTTGAAATAGCGTCAGGCTTTGGAGACCACATACTAGCCTACGCTCGGGAACATCCAACCGTCACTTTCCAAGCTACAGAATGCGATGAATATCTCGTCTCGAAGCTTTCTGAAAAGATTCAACAGGCTTCTCTACCGAATGTTCTGCCGGCAGCGAAGCTCGACGTTCTAGATAGTATGTCTCTGGCACGGTGGCGTCAATGAGCACATCATTATACTGACGCATAGACTTCGCGCTTGGCAGAACAGGACTGGGAACGGCTGAGACAGACAATCAAAGAGCCCTTTGAGATGGCGGTAGTCACGAACTTAGTCAATGTAGCACCGTGGTAAGCCGTACTTTGTCTACGCTAACTGGGGTGCTCAAAGCTAAATAGCCAGTACGCAGGTCTGTGACAGAAAGGCTGTTTAAGGCATTAGGCGCTCCCGAGGAGCAAATTCTAAGCCGCTCGAAAGGTACACTATGCTTGTATGCTGCATTGAAGAAAGCCGGCAGATTTCAATCCGAAGCCGACGAAAAGGTAGGCTCGATAAGTCTCTGTCCCTGCAGAAGTTTACTGACAATAGGTCTGCTGCAGTTTGATGCGACCTTGCGAGCACGTACTCCAGAATTTGGCCTACGGAATCTAGACGATATAGTAGCACTAGCAGAGGCACAAGGATTGAAGTTGATATCGGAAGAAGCTCTTGGAGGCGGCACCAACCTCTTCCTCCAGTTCCAGTTCAGTTCGTCTGGATGAATGAATGAGAGTGTCTCATTGCTTTAACAAGTCTACTGCTTCTTCTCGTTATTGTACAAAATTGAGCTGGGCAAGCCAAGCTGCTTAACCATCTGGGGCGTGCAAGCTGGGAAAGGCAAGCTGTTGACGCCATTTCCAATGCCAGGTAGTGGTGTATCACTGATACCAAGCTCCGTTCTACGCTTGCGTTCTCTCGCTTTTGAAACGCACTTCTTGATTGAATCGCTTACTCGAACGAACTTTCCCGGAGGTCCAGGTATGGAACCTCTTAGAAAGACGAGGTTTTCAGATGTGTCTACTCGCATGACGAGTAGGTTTTGGAGTGTTCGCAAACGGTTGCCCATGTGTCCTGCCATCTTCTTGCCTGGGAAAACTCTGCCTGGATCTTGATGCTGTCCTGTACTACCGTGTGAACGATGAGAGATAGAAACACCATGCGACGCTCGGAGACCTTTGAAGCCCCATCTCTTCATGACACCTTGAAAGCCCTTTCCGATGCTGTAGGATGAATTACAGATAATCAAGGTCAGCATCTAAGCTGCTTCTGTAAGTCAGTAAGTTGTCGCTCACGTCTTGCCTTGGACGTCTACAAATTGTCCTGGCACGAAATGTGCCGCGCTGATGTCAGTACCTGGTTTAGGCAAAGAGTGTCAGCAAGAAGTCGAGTCTCTCATGAATTATGACCTGTTCTCACCGGGTTCCAATAATGCATCTTCCGTAACTTTGAACTCCGCCAGCTGGTACTTGGGGTTGACGTTGTTCTTGCGGAACTGCCCTAGCAGGCCATTATGCACATTCTTTGGACTGCGATCCTTGATTCCAACCTGAACAGCATGATACGGTGTCGTTCGTACTGCAGTGACTGCGACTTGCTCAAGCTGAAACCAACGAAGATAGGTGCCCACGGAAAAAGTTCAATACTCGTGATCGTGAAATGGACATCCATGAAGTAGACAATGCCTCACCTGCAGAACAGTGACGGGAGTTCTGACTCCTGCACTATCGTATATCGCAGTCATGCCTAGCTTCTTTGCCAGCACACCCGTCCTTTGTGATTCTGGAGTCCATGTCGAAGTCGAGGCTTCAGGCGAATGCGAATGCGCATCGACGGCCTCTGAGGTTGCTGCTGAAGCCTGAGTCTCGACGGCAGCGGCACTCTTCGAACCTGCACTGAATGTCCTCTGCTGTTGCTGCTGCTGCATCCAGGACAGACTCCTGCAGCACTGTCCTATCCGGCTTCGAGCGGCGAGCATCTTCACTGCTGCTTTGATCTGGATGGACGCAAGCTGTCGGCACGAAACTGAGAAGTGACACTCCTCGTCCGCGAGCTCAGCCTATCTTTGCCTTCTTCTTCCCGCAAATATCCGTCTAGATCAGTACAGTAACAAATCACAACTAATCACGACCGAGACATTCACTGCTGCTACACCGGAATCCCTGGCCGGCGCGCTTCTACGGTTTCTACGTGAACAGCTTTCGGAAGCTCCGTCTGGAGGTTGATCGACAATTGGGAGCCAGCTCGACTACACTTCGTACGAAGTAATACTCTGCGAAGCTGTAAAGTATGGCTACTGTAAAGGTCGCTTCATTAGGTGAGGCTATACCTTCTTGTCGTTCATTGCATAGCTGACAGGTCTCCACAGGTGAGAATGACATACTCGACATTCACGTGAGCTGACGTCCACACAGCCTATCTGATGCTATGCTCTTTGTCGCTTTTCACATATCCATATGACTCGCAGTCATCCGAACGCTTGCGAAACCTATCTCCACCAAGCTGAAACAGCAAGCGCACGAGCACGAGCGGTTCCGTCGTCTGTGCGTAAACATAGCACAGGTATGTGCCAGTCAGAAGTTCAAGTGCGCTAAGTTGGCAGTACTAATTATTCTTCATAGAGAATGCATCGTTGGGAGATTGGCATGCGCGTAAACTTGCTCGGCGAGAACTCCGTTGCGACTGGTCAAAAGCCGCATATCCGAGCACTGAGCGAGACCAAAGCCATAGCGACCGGCGCTGTAAGCCTGTTGAGGAAGTCCGCAGTCACCGTGTCTGACATATTGACTCTCCGCAGAACTTCATATCTGAAGCCTTCCTGTTCAGTGTAGCTATGGCTCTGATACTCGGCGAAGGCTTCCGGTCGAACCGAAAAGAAGGGAAGCGGCGAGACATGGTTGCAGACAGGCTAGATTCTTTAGAAGAGGCAGTGTGAGTCTTACAATATGTGATGGCTGCTGCCTCGCAAGGCTGATGTTGGCCATTCCCAGACAAAGCATACGAGATCAGCAACAAGCTTTACTACTTGAAGCCAAAAGCAATAGCGACCGTAGTTCGAACGTCCTTCAATTGCTAGGAGGAGTGATAGACGTCGAAATGAGGAATTCAGAAATGAAACGCATATTATCGCAAGATCCGGATATTGCTAAAGCATTGGAGAAGCTAGAGTTGGATCAGCAGAAAGCAGGTATAGATGAAAAACATCGGAAAGCACATGTAGCCAAATTGGCGCAGCCGCCAGAACGCCAACCAGATGCGAGTAGCGGTGACAATGCCAATGAGTCGTAAAGACCCTTCCTTTTCGTGGATGCTCGTGGTCCGAGACTGCGGCAGCGGACATATAGTAGTGCTAGCTCACACTGATGCATTCGCCACTGGAAGGTCTCGGAGGTTTCTACTATAAGTGCAAGTGTCTGGTACGATGTAGCGTTGGAGCACTGCCAGTCTAGCTGACACAAGCAATTGTTCTCTAGATGAGTGGGGCTCCGGATAGTTCTCTAATCGTTTACTAGTCCTTGCGAGAGAAATGCCCGGCTTCTCCGCCAGTACTGATTCAACCCCCCGAGCTGGTGCTGCACGTGCCAAAATAAGAGTCCGAAAAGTGACCCAGTGTCATGATGCCGCATTACAGCAAGGAATGCCGCTCTACGTTGCAGCTCGCAGATTACCTGGTAATGCTTGATCTGCTCTTTACTTCCTTATACCTTCTTGTCACCACTTAGCTTTCTTACTCTCTCGATAAATCTTCCTGACTGCGCACCGAAGGATATACAGCACGAATCTCCCGAACTCGCCAAATCCCCCGACGACGTAAAGCCCGGCTATCACCTCCCGAAAGCAGATCACTCGCAGCGTGACAAGCATGAAAGCTGCTTGCCTCTTCTTCACTATTCTGACAACCATCCCAACCTTCGTCACAATGGCATCTGGAAACCCAGTCAAGAAGTCAGGTCTAAACGGTGATGCTTCCCAGTCGCAATCGGAGGATCAAATCAAGGCTTTCGAGACTTTGACCATTGAAGCTCCCGATGGATCTATCAAAGCAAGCTTCATTAGAGCGGGTGCCCATGTCACTAACTTCTATGCGTGAGTCTGACCGTACAAGCTCCAGGTGAAGCCTGTCCACCAAGTGCTGACACACTGCATACTGTCGGATCTGCCACTTTGACGCCACCAGGAAGGACAAGAATGGTCAATTTCGGGATATAGTGCTAGGGTACGATGATCGTTCTATGTATCTCAGTGATCCAGCAAAGCAATACTATGGTGCTACTGTCGGACGCTATGCCAATCGCATCAGGAACAGTGAGTCTACTTCCCTCAATTTAGGTCACGTCATACACACGCTCAAACTTTCCCATAATCTTCCGTTATTAGGCACCTTCACTGTTCCCAGCAGCGGAAAAACATACAAAACAGCAGCAAACGATAACGGCGGCGCCGATACTCTCCATGGCGGTTTCATTGGCTACGATGCTCGAATCTGGTCGCTGGTCGAACAGAGCTCAAATCACCTCAAGTTTTCCCTTATTGATCCCGATGGAAGTCAAGGGTTCCCTGGAACAGTCACTGCCTACGTTACTTATACATTGGAAAACAGCGGCAAATGGGTCATTTCGATGCGCGCATATTCGGACTCCGAGACCCCTATTATGCTTTCGAACCACGCCTACTGGAATTTGGATGCTTATCAAGGCTCAGAAGATTTGTCTACCCATTACATCCAAGTGCATGCAGACAAATATGTAGCTGGAGACTCAATTCTTATCCCTACTGGTGAATTGCCTTCAGTCTCTGGCACTGCTCTGGACTTGCGTCAGCCTATTCAGGTGAAGGCAGCAGTTGAGAAGACAGCTGGAACAGACCTGTGTGGACCTGGCTGCACTGGGTACGTTCTCCTTCTCAAACGGGAAGCTTAAAATCATTGACATCCCCTTGCAGCATTGACCACTGTCTCATATACGAGAAAGGTGGCGACGAAAGTAAAACCCAAGTGAGCTTGTGGTCAACATCTTCCGGAATCAAGATGGACATCAAGACAAACCAGCTTGCCACTCAGGTGAGTTGCTTGCTTACTTCCTCCTTGCAACGCTAGGGCCATTCGGCTGACCGAAGCTCTACGTTACAGGTCTATACCGGCAACGGAATGCAATCAACTCGTGACATCACACGGAAGGCGTCTCAAGGTGGTACGGAAGGCGGTATCTACGTTGATCGATCTTGCGTCGTTCTGGAGCAGCAGTCGTACATCGACGGCATCAATCATCCCGAATGGGGCGTCAAGTCTTTTTACGGTCCGGGAGACGAGTACAAGTGGGATGCAGAGTACAGCTTTTCTGTTGTGCAATAGATGCCAAACAGAAAAGAAGAGTTGCTGTAGCTTCTTTAGATCATTACGAGGTTTATTCTTGGTGTAATATACTGTTACAACGAGCAGACTGCGAACACGCAAACTTGGAAGAAGGTGAAATCAAGCTATGATACACTACTATGATACAGAGCACGTACCGCATAGGTTGTCCCATAGGACTTGCGCTACTGACCTTGGCCTCTCTCCAAAGGCGGCAGTCACTTCAGGCCGCGGGCCACCCCTCCTCTTAATAGTTATCGTTTCTCTTTGTGGCCCGCTAGCTCGCAGGGTTGCTGGCGTACGATGATACCATTTCAGCGTATGGCCTACAATTTCGTAATGGCCATGCGACACGTGGACAGACAAGGCAAGTCTTGGTTTGTGCCGATGCCAAGGGAAGTTAATATGTGCCAGATGGAGGGTAGGACCTTTTCTGAATGAGAAAGAATTTGAACGCGACATAGACCCTCTTGTCGCCTTGGGCTCCGAGTCTTCGCTATCTTCTTCCGTCGCCTCGACGTCCTCTTGTGATACCTCGCCATAATGGACAGCAGGCAGGTAAATCTCCGTAGGTAACTCTTTAAAGCCTTCTTTGAGATCGTCTGGCAATGTCTCGATAACAAGATTGAACTGCGAGCTGGCCACATCGAAATCGATAGAGATAGGTTTTCCAGCCACTGCCGTAGGGTACGGTCGAACAAAGGCTTCGATAGCTCGTGCGCCTCTGTTCAGCTTGGCTTCTTGCTCAGGGGATTCCTCGTGCGAGATGAGATTAGTGGACGACGCTGCAAGCGCAACGGGTACGTCAGTCTGGCACTATTGTAGCTAAACGGCGACTTCTGTCGAGCTCACCAGCTTGCATAGCGGGGTCATCAGTGTTAGGGGCATTCCTCTCGAAGTCGTCTAGGGACCAGACGGATAAATCCTCGCCATTCCAATTTTCTCCCCATCGATAGGTGTTCTCCGGATTGTAAGTCCACATCGTGTAATTGAAGAGGTTGGTGCCGTCACATCCATTGAGACTTGCATCGAGGGCATGCGACTGATTGCGGTAATTCCCGGTTCGATAGGCTTCTTTCTTGTCCAAGTCATACGGGATGCCGATTTCTCCCATCATAGTCGGATAGTTGCCCATGGTATCAAAAGTGTCTTGTCGGAGATATCCCAGCTGATCTCGCATTACCTTTCTTATTGCTGCCGGTCCAACCCGAATAGCCATAGGTAAAGTAGCATATTTGCCTCGTATCAGCCCAATGGCGTCCGCGTTGAACCAGTTCCAATGCTTTGTGATGAGAGTGAGTCCATCGTAGAAGTGAGTAGATAGGCACGCTCTTTTCCTTAGCAGATCCACGAGCTCGCGATTTTCCTTGAATGACGGAGGCACGGTAAATACTTCTGGCAGGACGAACAGGATAGCTTCGGAGTGAACAGATCGAATCATCTTCGCCCAAGCAACAAAATGAGGAAGCCAGAAATCTCTGCTGAAATCTATCTCTCCGCTTTTGCTGCTGAAATAGTCTGTCTTGATAGCTTGCTGGGTAGCAGGGTCCCACAAACCATGAAGCGCCCATATGCAGGTGCCCGCCGGCCAATCTGAGCTGCGCTTCCACCCGTACTTTAGCGAGTAGTCAAAGTCTTGCTGTGGAGATAACCATGCTTTGGCACCCTTAGGGTCGATGAGGACCGTCCCTTCTTTCTTTGCACCCAACGACCCGAACTTCCAACTCTCAACCTCCGTGGCGATACCCATACCTAATTTCATAGCCTCAAAAGCAGTGGGCATAGGTCCAATCTTGGCTAAATTGCTGTCTGGTTGGACTGTGATATTCTCGAGACCGAGCATGCCATGATTGGGCTCATTGATAGAGTCCCATCCAATGACACAGACATCATTTAGGTCGCCGGCATCCCGTATTGCTTCTGCTAGTTTCTTGTAGGCGTTTAAGTAGTGTTGCTGAAGATAGTCTTGGATGTTCATGCCGTCGATTTGACACAGAGGTGCGAAATGCTTCCCGGCGAAGAAGAGGGTCATGAGCGTCATCACCGCTAGGCGGGTATAGTTGGATGCCCAGATCTGTACCGACTCTTATCAGTATTACAGTTTCAGATTATTGGCGGTGACCGACTAACCATGTCTGGGAAGTTCTCAGGATCCGGATTGCCCGGCTCCGGCCACTCGCTGTGTATGACGGCGGCATTAGTCACTGTGAAATTACGTGGGTTCAAGCCACATGCGATGAGTGTCCAATATGGTGCTCCGGATCCTCCTGAGAACCTAGACCACTATGCGTTCATAGCGCATCAGCAACCTCATTTACGCGTGGATGCATTCTTTTGTTTCAAGACGCCGGCTTACTAGGTCCTGGTGAGGATCCATATATATAAGAAAGCCATGCTCTTTGCACTTTCTGAGCATGCGAATGGTATAGTCGATGTAATCTTGGTCATACTGTCCACTATGTGCGCCAAGGTGATCGGTGGGCTAATGTTGTCAGCTTATCTGCAGGAGATGTGACAGCAGCTAGTATGGTAGCTCACGGTCCTTTATGTTCAAGACTCTCCCAGGTGGTCACGTATCTCAGTGTGTTGAAACCCCAGCTCTTGAGACGGCGCAGGTGCTGGTCAGCCGAGTGTTCATCCGCAGGATCCAGGTCGAGATCGAGGACACGGTTGACGAAGGAGATGTCGCCAGACTCTGCGCCTTCCCAGAATCCATCTAGTTGATGCCCCGGTTGCCCTATCGGTGTTTTGGCGGACGAGGCGAGATTGATGCCTCGTAGAAACAGACAGCGGCCTGAGACGTCACGAAAGAAGCCAGTGCTGTCGTCGGCGTGAATGAAGTGGGTATTGGAGGCGATATCCGAGCCCGTAGCTGGCGAGACAAGCGGTGGAGGCGCCATGCCAGCACTCCGCTGCGTCCTTAGCCCTGCAGAGTCTGTATGTCGTCCACTCGCCGCAGTCGCTTGCAGTAATACCTTCATGTCCGGTGAAAGTGGCGCAAGTCTCGTGTGCATCCGTACCGCCACTCGCGACAGCGTTCTCTCCAGTCAGAGCACGCTGTGACATGTCCCCTCTGTAAGATCTTATTGCTACATTGATATATAGATACACGTCTTTATAGCTTTTTTCGACGACAACAACACATGCGGCTAATTCACTAGATAATCGCCAGCGCTCATAGAGGCCTTCGTGCCCGGAACTCAGCGCTTCATGGGATTGGGAGTAATAACCTGCCACTCATTTGCCGTCTCACGGACCTTCAATTCCGGTCGCTTCATCTCGTCATCTTGGCGGTCCATGAGGGAGGAGCCCTGCTTATCAGCAAAAGGCTTCGAGAGCGATGGTGTAATGGACAGTGGTGTTGAGGGCTTGCTTGCAGTATTCACCAGAGGTTTGGTACTTGACAAGCTTGTTGCAGACGGTTTATGACTAGGATCCGGAGGAGGAGGTTTGCGCTTGATTGACAAGGCAGGAGCGGGCTTCTTCCTTGCAACCGGCAGGGACGGTTCGGAGGGATCTTTCGGCTTGTTGAGATACTCCGCATCGAACGGGTTCGTGACTCGGTTATTCCTTTGTTTCTGCTCTTCTTCCACCTTCTGCTGAAGGGAGGCTATGTCCAGGGGATCCCACCACGTCTGGTTTTCAGAGCTTGCTGCAGGCACTGTACAACGTAACCGCGTCAGTGGATGCAGTATGTTTAGAGTTCGAGCAGCTAGCAAACTCACGATCATTCTCATCTTCGTCCATCAAGTCAACCAGCGCATCTCTCATGAAAGACTGAGACTTCGCTTTCTCAGGGGCGAGCTCGAGAAGCAGTTCCCTGGCGATTGCATTCTTTTTGGCGTGATCAACGATGTTGACTTGGGCTTTGAAGAGAGCATACACTGCATTGAACTTGTCAGTCAGCATATCACTGCCTTCACAGGCTCCGGAGCAAGTATTCACCTGGCCGATGATCAGATGTCTTGAGTTCTGCTCGGTTGTACTTGACCAAGTCTAGGCCTCTTCCTTTGTACAGCACACGGTCCGTCCAGGATGGTATACGCTGTTTCTCACTCGAGTCGTACGTTTCGGAATTATTGTCGTATTTGTACGTAGGCCTGAAAACTAACGGACCTTCATTGTAACCCGCAAAAACAATTTGCTGCTTCATGCATTTTGTAAGCTGATTGCCAAGTACAGATTAGCCTCTGAGCGCTCATTCATTTACACAAAGGCAAGAGTACTCACTTGATCCCCTTCGATGAGTCCTGCATAATCATCTATGCCAGCCATGTACCGAACCTGATCATTCGGTAACTGAATGCGATAATTCAGATCGCCGAAATACAGGACATTGTCGTGAGCAGCAATCTTCCGGCCGCGTCGGAAGTGCAGCCCATTTGCGATCGTTGCGTAATCTGTAGAGAGACAAATCTGTCAATCTCAGGCAGTCTCAATTGTATGGAGATCGCACACTTACCCATATTACGCTGTTCGTAGTTGGAGTGACCGGCAGCAAAATGTGCAGTGACGAAGCAGAAGGAGGTATCACAATACTCCAGTCTGATAGCCACAGCGCCCTTGTTGCCTGCGATGCCTTTCAGACCCGTCTGCGTGGTGTCGTGTTAGTCTGGAATACTGCTGAGGCTGAAAGCTTCACTGCTTAGGCTCACCTTTTTAGTAGCAGCTTCTACGTGTTTCACATTATTTGCAACTTCGGTCTTCATGAACATAATCAAGCAAGTTCCAACGAGTTGTTCGGATCTCAGTAAGACATAAGTAGACTTGGCTTTTGGACGTTCTGCGATCTCTTTAGTGATGAAGGCCTCCCATCGTTTGAGCTTTTCGGGATCTGTTGCCATCTACGAGGTGGATATCGGTTAGATATCGCACATTGAGAAGTCGCTAATAAGACTTACAATCTGTTGAGGTGACAGCTCGACCAGCTCTTGGAACCCCAATGCAATGATGTCTGGCTCATGCCCTGGCCACTCACAGCGTGTAAGCTTCTGACCTGTAAAACGGTCTGAGAACTGTAGACATACCAGGTTCTGGGAACAGCCAAGGTAGGTAGCTCTCCTGCCCAGGCGATTTGCCATTGACGTTGAAAGTACCGCAAAAGATAGCACAGCTTGTCTGGGACAGGTACTCCGATTCGCGATGTCGTAAAGCTGACTCTACAGAATCTCTTATCGGGTCTACGACCACTACTTTTTGCTGCCCTGCAAGATTGCCCTATTGTGGTATGTCGCCGGTACTTGTCATTCAGCATTGCTCTATGCAGGAAGAACCTGAAACGACTTACAAGTAGCGCGTCGATGGCCATTTGCTTTCCTTTATCGACGAAATTGGAGATGTACATCCTACTCACGCTCTTCGTCGCGTCGGAAAGCGCGCCAGCGAACGTTCGTTTCCCGCTCCTTGTGAAGCTTGTGTTCAGAGCACCTGTGCCTGCATATATGCGGGAAAGGGCATCACCATTCTGTGAAGGCGGAAAGGCATTAGTAAAGCTGAGAGCAAAGCTTTCTGGTATTGGTCATGCGCACCTCGGCCCACAAAGTCCTGTGAGCACTCAGCAAGATCTCTGAATTCGACCAGCTTGGAACTAGGTTGTGGAGATATTGTTCCAGTGTAAGTCTCGAAAGAATGTCTTGAACTACGTTCGTACGACTGATGTTGCGATGCAATTAGCCAAGCTATCATAGCGCGTCTGATCCAAGTACTCAGCACTTACTCTAAGCAGTCCAAGCAATTGACGCGGAAGACACCTTCCTGTCTAGCAATTAGCCTCTCAAACGCCTCATCCCCTTCACTTGCACCAACTTTCTCCGCGTTCTTTGTATTACTAGCGTGACTAACGCTAGCGAGGCAATAACCAAAGTCATCAATTTTGCCACCAGTCTCAGGATCTCTCCTTATATTATCCCTAACGCTCTCGATTCCCCCCGCTAGCTTAACTTTTGAATGAAAATCAAACTCCGCGTATCCAATCTCACCATCGTTTGATCCTTTGCTGCTTCCATGTTTGATAGTTATTGAATCTTCTTTATCTTCGAAAAGCTGAGCGTTAGCGTTGCGTACATGCTCCCGGAAAGCATTGGATAACAAAGCTTCGTGATCTCTTGATGAGAGGAGGTTTACTATTTCAATGTGCGGATAAGCAGCCAGTAGAGCGGTCATATGCTTGTTGAAAGCGGGTTGAGAAGCTATAGGTGGACGCGTGATCTGGACTTTCTGACCTCCGAACGGTGTCCCTTGCTGTTGCTCCCAGAACACTGTACGTGAAAAGGTATCAGATCAGTATTGCCACGCAATATCTAGAGCATCCCTACTCACGAGGTACGCTTCCCCGGACTTGTACGAAGGAGAAAACACTGTCTCTAGTCCTGAATATCGTTTCGGTCTACGAAAGGTTAAATGGAATGGCAATCCTCTTCAGCGTCTTATGGGCAAGAATGCAAGGCTTTGACCGATTCGAAGTGATATGAACGTACCTCCACAAAGTTCGCAACATTACCATCATCATCTATTCCTCTGGCATTGAATCTAGTTCCAGCTCTAGCGGATCCCAATCTCGATATCAGACTTAAAGTGACTGGATTTCCAGAGAGAGTAAAGTCTGAAACACCAACGAATCCCTGTATGATGGTGACTATAAATGCTGCTTTATCGAAGTCTTGCTTTTCAGACGGTGATAGATTAGACCTGAAGGAGAGTAATGAATCCATCAAGAAGCTGTTCCATACGAATCTTGAATCGTATGGTCTTTCTGAGTCGTCATTGTTGTAAGATGCGTACGGATCATCCTTTGTTGATGATGTGAGGGATGTTGACTCGTCCCTACGACGTAAACGCTCTTCTAGGCGAGTTGAAATATCGTAATTCCCAGATGAGAAGTAAAAGTGACCATTGGAGAGTATTTTACGCATTGCAGTTGCAGGATGGGCAAATGCAGCTGCTTGATCTGCTGCAGATCCACTTGGCGTTGAAGTGCCACTTGAGCTATAATGACTTTGATGATAATGATCTACTGCTTGACCATCGTCCAAGCTACTGCCTCCAGCCGCCGTAGCTGAAGGGTGCAACCCCGCAGCTCCGCCATTCCAGTCGTCCCATGTCGTAGAAGAGACAGAGTAAAATTCGACAGCTTGGATGCGAGACACTTGTTCTTCTGGATTGTACCTTGATGTCAATGACTGAGCATGTGCTATCACAGCCAGGAATATGTCATTGTCCCCTCCGTTGCTACTGTTGCTGCCGTATGTGCCAGTGGATGACGACTGCGATGCAAGCTGGACTAGACCGAGCGATGAATGAACTTGACACAGTAACGAGCATCCTAGGACGTCAAAGTCTGATAT
This sequence comes from Cystobasidium sp. 2NF920, assembly GCA_023628255.1. Taxonomy (NCBI): domain Eukaryota; kingdom Fungi; phylum Basidiomycota; class Cystobasidiomycetes; order Cystobasidiales; family Cystobasidiaceae; genus Cystobasidium; species Cystobasidium sp. 2NF920. The sequence goes on from JAMALA010000001.1 coordinate 1,450,650, forward strand.
CGGGTCGAATGAAAGCTCAATCTGAGGACTTGATGTGCTTGAAGTAGACGCTGTTGGTCTTCTGAATGTCAAGGTGTAGTTGTCACCTGCTAAGATCAGAGCTGTGGCAGGGTGAGTCTGCCTGTATAACAGGAGCATGCCATGCGGATGGCTGCTGCACTCAAGAGTGGCAGTTCGACGGCAGTTGCGAGCTGGCTGCTATGGCTGCTGCTGTTGTACGCTCAATGTAGCTTGATTCCAAAGAGCACAAGAACCACGTCGTCTTTACAAAGGCAATCGAGAAATCGCAAGCACGAGCTTCGAATGCGTCTGACTTGCAGGCAGGCCCGGTGTACGCAGTGCCATGATGTTACAACTGTAGTATCTGTTGACCTGTTCAGGACGCACACTTAGTTGGTTTGTGCGCTGTCTCGGCTCTGTTGTGCTGTCGTCGATATTAGCCAGACCTCGCATTGCATTCCTTCAAGGCTGGGTCACCAAAGCGGGTTAGCAGGGAGGATGTCGCGTAAACAGTCAAGGGCCTTATGTAGGTATAGAATGATGTCTGTTGTACTTTCCTATACCTTGTGCTCGATACACATCACACCATAGCATACCGTACTCAAACACTTCTGCGTCTCGTATAGCTCCCGGCCGAGATAGTCAAACACGGCCGAGAACGGCAACAGAGGCCTTTCAAAGAGAGGCAGGAAAAAGTTAAAAAGCTGGAGAAGTGCAGTGCGGCGACAAGGTGACTTCAACGGGGAGCATGAAGGAATACTATCATGATACTCCTGCCCTCACTTCTGCTTCGATAGCAGGAATTAAGAGTGAGATGGTTTCATTCCCTCCTAGTAGTGATCCTGCTTACACCAGGTGAGTCCCGCTTGTTTTTCTGTGAACCGAGAGACACAGAAGAGGAAGATCCCATATGATCATCACGCTGAGGCTTTATCTGATTATTACCATGTGACAGTCTACCTACGAATGCATCACAGCCAACTACTGCTACTACAACTAGACAACCACTATATAGAAGATCTCCGCTGCTGTTTGTCGGTGGTGGAGTAGCTTTGCTCCTCTTCACTGCTCTCTTAGTAGTCGTCGAACGCCGTCCAAACAATAATCTACACGGGACCGCTACTACTTCTGCAGATGGATCAGCAGGAACACCAGGAAGCAGTGAATATGCCATACAGCAGAAGACAAAGAAGAGAATGTAAGCCGTCATCATGTCATCCAGTTGACTGTTGGTGCCTTCCCTAGCTGATCATGCCGCTTTTCGCTATCATGCCGCTTTTTCCCATCATGCTGCTATCGGCACCTATATATGCAATGCAATGACAGATGCGACCCTCATGACCTGCCAGGCGTCTTACACATAGCCGAGAACATAGACAGCATACGAGGAGCGTTAGAAACGACTTGGCAACCAATCAACCCCGACTCGTGTCCTCCTCAATCCTATACTACCCGAATCGCGTCTTCGAATCTAAGCTCCATACCTACAGCACTATACAACCGTACTATTCTACTGATAGGAGACTCCATAGACCGTGCGAATACTCAGTACACATGTCATCTGTTATCTGGCAACTATACAATCACAAAACCAGGTGATCCACATTGGCCTCAGGAAGACATACCATCTACACTTGAAAAGGGTTGGAAACCAAATGCCTATTCAGAAAGAAGCTATCCTACAATATGTCATATCGAATCTATCGATTTGATGATCATGAATGTGTTTCACTTTGGTCTGGATCAGGAGGATTACTTTACTTGGAAAGATCAATATGGTCCCCCTTATACGGTCGAAGAACGGATACAACAGATTGCATTACCTTTGATTGAGAAGGTTGGAAGGAAGATTGATATACTGGAGTTTAGTTCTGGTGTAAGTTATTGCAGTTCCTGGTCTGAAGCTGGAAGATATTCTTTACCGTCACGGAAGCTTTTTGACTGATCCGCTTGCTCTTATTCGCCTGACAGCTATGGGATCTGGCTCGCTTCGGAAGACAAGACGACTCCCTCCTCACCTCCGAAAGTACGACTACAGTCCGTCATTTAACACTAGAGCGCCTACAATGGTTCAATTCCCGCTTCACCTTCATCCTTCAACTACTCAACGACAAGCTTCCAAGCAGTTTAATCAAACAAAGATATGTTAGACACCTACACAAATCATCAGATGATGATGCTGGTTCTTTTCAGCAGTGGTGGCAAGTAGGTGGAGGTGGTGAAAAGGGAGATAAACATACGTATTACTTCCCTAGTTGGAGGGTTGATGAGCTGAATATGGCTACGCTGGATGCTGTACAGCATGTTAATGAGGAGATATTGGGTGCAAGTGGTGACAGTGCTAGTCTTCTGGGACGCTGGAATATCGATAGTTGGGGCGCGAAGCTGAGTGGGATGGAGTTGTTCGACAAGGGAAACGTGCATCCTCATTATGCTGCTACGTAGGTTTCTGTCAATTCCTCTCCTCCAAGCGCCCAATCTAACAGGTGCTCCCTATAACATCGTACTGCACAGCACCCTTTGGCTTGAACAAATGTTTTACCGACTTCTTAACGGTTCCGGGTCCTGAAGTAGCGACAAGGCCATCAATGAACATTCTCAACGTGCGTTACGCATCGGCATTAAGCAGAGAAGATAGACTATACAAGCAGCGTTTCCACGTTCTGCTGGTGAACCAGCGTGTGTTATGCCACATATGATGATCTCATCCTGGTGAACCTGAGCAAGGTACATACAATCGACAACTGCCACCGAGGTGAAGGCTTGAGTACGAAGTATGCGACACCTACCTTAAGTAGAGGGCATCAGCGTGGAGCTGAAGCTGGTGACTGCTTCGCGTAATTGCGGGTGGCAGACGAAACAGATTGATCCGTTAGAGCTATCCAAACGTCAATCTAAGATGAAAGCCGCTTTCGCCCTTCGAACTAAGATATAGAGAGCTTGTGTGCACGCGAATGTCCTTGCGGGGCTGCTGTTACCGAAATGTGGATAGACATCTTCTCGTGCTTAAACATAGAGGCATATCTCAACTTGTCCGGTATCAGCATATACATATTTGGTGTCGTTCGATCTCGCCAGCGCGCACCAGCGAATTCGCACTTGCCTTTATTGAGTTTGAACCACTTATTTCTGAACATGGCGCCGCATGCCAACCGGACTAGAAAGCCTTCGAAAGCACTACATGAAACAGAGATTGTACCCACGCGCTGCCTAAGGGCAGGTTAGTGCACGGATGAGTGGGAGTCTCTGAGCACGCCCCTGTTGCTAGATGACCATACTGAGGCTGGGCGTCAGGGAATCTGAAGGAAAGTAGTGGGTCGGTAATTGCATAATGAGGGTGGGGCCAGTGCATGTGCTACTTCTACATATCAGGACGGAGCACAGCGAAAACGTATAGCCGTGACCACAGACATGTTAGACACCAAGCTGCCTCATCCACGTCCTACGTAGCTCTTCAGAAATATTGAAAGTTGTGCCTTCGCATGGCACTCCACCCCGGGGAGTCGTAAAATCTCCTGATGCAAACCTGTACAGCGGAATACCGTAGGTGCCGCTCCCAGTCGGCTTGGGAAACGCAACTTCAGGCGGCGACGAGCCCCTAGCCTTTCGGACTTCGCAAGTGATGCCAGTGTTCGCTTGGGATGGAGTGGTGTGACCTGTGCTGGGGTTTGCAGGTCCGGCCCTTGCCGCAATCTTGGTTGTGCGCTGAGTAGTCATTTGAAATGGCAGGAGTCTAGAGTGCTTTGGGATATGGTGCCTCTTCTTCGTAGATGTGTGCGTCCATTTCAAAAGGCAAGGTGCACAAGTGCTCTTGCCCCCATTCAACAGTAATGCAGGGGTCAGAGATAAGTAGGCAGTGGAGATACTTGAGCAATGTAAGCGATGTAAGCAGTGCATGCAGTGTTTGCGGTGTACTCAAGTTCGCGTTACCGTCCATTTTTGGGCTAGTAAGTTGGCCGGTTATCTCGAGGACCAGACGGCATTGACGAGAATTAGCACCGTCTTCACAGAGGCGTGATGAACTTTGAATAGCGGAAAGACGGCAGGGTTGCAGTCCGATTGTCTTGATAGCATTATTGCACATTCGCTCCGGAGATCCGCCCTACACCTGGGCGCCGCGCATTGACGTCTTGCCCGTCATAAAAAAGGCACTTTCGCAGTCGCAAGGTCATAACGGCAGCCCATTGAAGAACGCAGAGGTAAGGCTGTTGTGATTTGACGCTGAAAAGAGGAACGCACGCACACACTATTCGGAACTGCATGTATTCACTTCTAGGTTTCAGCGATAGACAAGCGAATTTCTAGCTCACCTAAAGCAAACTTTTGACAACGCACAGAATAATTTCCACTTCATCGTTGAATTCGGGGACTTAGCTCAGGTTAGTCAATTCGAGGTGCAACATCATATCAACCTATTCTAATCAGCTCTTCATCTCCAGGGGTAGAGCGTAAGCTTGACTTTACATCAATTCATCTCCGACCTTTCGTCCTAATCAACGATCCAATCTTAGGCATGCTTAGCATCTAATCGAATGTGCATGAGGTCGTGGGTTCAATTCCCACAGTCTCCACACGACCATCTTTTTGCCAGCGTGCTGTCTGGATGCATATACCTTGCATCCTGCCTAACTTTTTGCCGCTCCGAGCTCCATTGGACTGCGTCAGAGTCCTAGGCCGGTATTTCGAGTCTTTGGGTGTATCCGATACTTTTTGTGCTGATTGCTCGGGTCTGCCTGAGAGTGACATGCTGCAACTTATTTGAGGTAACGTTTCGGCATGGTGGACTTCGGCTGGGCTATACCGTACTATGATCGAGCGGCTTTCGACGGCTGTAGAAAACCGACCAGAGACTTGCCTGCGATTTCATTTGCTGTCCGAATCGCCCTGGCCTCTTCATAGCCATAAATCAGTGTTCAACATGTCTGCGATGCCCGCAAACGTCTGTCGCGCTGCTTGGAGAGGTGCAAGAAGACCTAATGCCACTCTTCCTCGAACGGCAATCGCAAGACCGACGCGCCGCTTCACACACACGCCTAACTTTCCAGCAGCAGCTTCCTCGTCAAGCAAGTGGAGCAGCATAGCTCTGGCAGCAGGAATCACTGCTTTTAGTGCATATGTAGGTGATCAGATTGGACAGAATGAAGATTTGGCTAAGTATGCTTTTCATCGTCTGCAACAAGCTCATCACGCAAAGAAAGCCAATCGCTGCAGATGCGAATGCGCCACTCGATTCGAATGCTGCTAGACGGAAGATTGGTCGTAAAGAACTGGAGAAGCACAATACAAAGGAAGATTGCTGGGTTGCAATCAATGACCTGATATACGAGTGAGTATATTTACGTTACCGTCTTGATGCGCATGAAGCTGACTTTATAAGCATCACTTTGACAGTGTCACCGACTTCCTGGAGCAACACGTATGTCTACCAGTGTCTTAGATTCATATCCTTGCCGTCTTACTAAATCTGGTCACGTTGAAAAGCCTGGTGGAGCGGAACTAATCCTCGAGCATGCGGGCAAAGACATCAGCAAGCCCTTCGGTCACTTGCATCCGAAAGGAACGCTCGAACATACCCTCTCACCGTTCTCGATAATGGGAGCCGTAGACCCAAAGTCACGCCCTAAAGAGACCGTCCAAGATCAAGACGAGGATGAGATAGAAGAAAGAAGACAGGCCCTACCGCCGGCGGCGAGCGTGCTTAATTTGTCGACATTCGAGAAATACGCCAAGGACCTCCTGGGAGAAGACTCTCGAGCATGGGTCTACATCTCCGGATGGGCAGATGATGGTGTTTGTGAGTACCCAAGTGTGTTATGATAGTTTGATCACTGACTTGCTGCCTGGACGCTATCTCCAGCCTTCCGGACCACAAAAGAAGCATATACCCACGTCCGCTTTCTACCAAGAGTCGGTATTCCGGTTGGTAATTGCAATGCCCAAACCACGCTGCTAGGTGCAGATTCGGTACTCCCCGTCTACATCTCAGCCACTGGCCAGAATCGTGCTGCGCATCCCGATGGAGAGATCAATTCACTTCGATGCGCACACAAGAACGGTCTGATACAAATGCTTTCAGGCGGATCAAGCGTGTCTGTAAAAGAAATCACAGATGAGAGGAGGCGTCTAGCTGAAGAAGACGGAAAGAAACCTGCTACATTCTGGTATCAGTGCTATCTCCGTCGAAATGATAGATCGCGCAACATTGAAGATCTCAAGACTGCCCACGAGGCTAAAGTTGATGCTATCGTACTTACATTAGATGCAGTTGCATTAGGCAACCATGAAAAGAATCGCAATCACCCTGAGAGATTGCTAGCCGCCGGCGAGATCAAAGCAGACATGAAGGGAATCAAGCCTTTACCAATGGGAACGCTAGACGGTAAGCCAGCTCTGCTCGGCTAGTCAGGAGTGTACAGGACTCATGCTTCATCATAACAGCCGACTTATCGTGGAAGGACATCGACTGGATTAAGAAGTATGCACCAGGCATTCCCGTCATAGTGAAAGGAGTTTTATCAGTGGACGATATCGAGCAGGCTTACAAGCATGGAGCATCGGCTGTTGTCTTGTCTAATCATGGTGTAAGCGCATTAAACAGCACGAAGCGTTCGATTATCGCTAATTAGAGCCATTCGCTCCGCAGGGTCGTCAACTGGACTATGCAGTAGGTTCCGCCAATGGCTGGCAATAAGGACTTCACTAATGCTTGCGCTCATAGCCACCACCTCTGGCAGTCCTGGCAAGAACTCATATGGAAAGACCAGATCTGCTGAAGAAGATCGAAGTCTATATCGATGGCGGAGTGACGAGAGGAACTGAGTGAGTACAGCCCTGATGGTCGCCACGGTCACTTTCTGACTCGTCGGATTCGACAACAGTGTCTTGAAGGCCCTGTGTCTCGGCGCCAAGGGAGTCGGTCTTGGACGCGTGCCCTTTTATGCTCAAGCATGCTACGGTGAGGAAGGCATCACGAGAGCTTTCCAAAGTAAGCTGCTTAGTCGTCCTGCGTGCCCTTAACGTAGCTGACTGTTCTTCTTCAGTCATGTCCGACGAAATCATAAATGGCATGCGCTTGCTCGGCTGCAACAGAGTATCAGATCTCAAGCCAGAACTGCTCGAGATCATGCCTGGTCTTCTTGGTCAACAACCGACAGCATATTCATATAAGCAAGACAATCAGTAGAAGACGGTGGTGCCCGTCTGATCCCGTAGAGTACCCAATGATACCTATTTCTGTCTATATGTGCGGAGGGTAAGTAAAGTTATTGCAGAAAATCGTTCATACATCTGCAATCTATCTACTTGCCAGCTCGTACCTCGTCTATAACTTCTCTCAATCGTCTAAAACCTTCGTCTGCTTGTTCGGGTGTAGCAAGACTGTAGCTGACGCGGACACATGAGCTCTTGCTTCCAGACGGCATGAAGGATGTGCCCGGCACAGCCAGCACTCCCTTCTCGACTGCCTTTTCACGGATAACAGTAAATGAGTCGCCTTCACTTCCATCTGTCGTGAGGTGCATATTGATATACAGGAACATGCCAGCTACGGGCGTGACCCAGTCTGCAACGCCATCAAGGTGCTTCTTAGCTGCTGCTTCGAACATGTCTCGTTTCTTGCGGTAGAATTCGGCAACATTGTTGCAGTGCTGCATAAAGCCTTCCGTTCCCCAATGCTCAAGTAGGCCAAGGACCATCATCTGTGTCGTCGACGGGCATTGCAGGCTGTAATTAGATGACGAATCAGCCACAAGCGTTGGCATACCTGCACAGCTGACGACATACTTTGTATTGGCGGTAATGAGATCCAAGCGATCTAAGAAGTCCTTAGGAGCAGTCGCAAAGCCGAGTCGCATTCCACTTGACAGAATCTTGCTGAAACTGTCGAAGCGCAAGACACGTCCGACTTCCTGATTTACTTCTGGCTCAAGCTCGAAGTAGGATCTAGCCTTCTTGCTGGGCTCTCCGAAATATAGGAAGGCATATGCATCATCCTCCATTATGAGTATATTATGCTCCTTAGCAAGCTTCAGACTGTATTCAATGAAATGTCAGCTGGCTTGGGATGCTGACTTTATCGAGAAACGAGTGCGAATGCGAACTTACATCTCGATCTTGCGAGATTCAGGTATCGAGGCTCCGGTTGGGTTCGATCCCATTGGTATGGTATATAGCACCTTAGGGCGCTTTTGATTTGGTCTATCTTGTTCCCAACTCTCCAAGATCTTCCTTAGATGATCGGGTGACAACCCTTGTTCATCAGCAGTCACCTCTGCAGGTAACAAGAGAGTGCATCAGTACATACTCCTCACACAGACGTGTCACTAGTCTTGGCAGCTTACCTATCAGATCGGCGTGATTAGGCGAGATGGCGCCCAGTGTGCCTCTGCGTTAAGACAAACGAATTGCAAACGCGTCAAAGGGGGCGATCCCATGTCGCAAAAGTGTAACAGACACAGTGGTGAGGAATTGGAAAGTAGTGAACGAGAAAGAGAGAAAAAAAGAGAGAAAGAGAGAAATTGGCGCGAACCTTGCGTTAGCGCTTCTGTATAGATCTTTATAGGATGCTATAAGGCGAGAATAGCCTTCGGCGTACGAGTAGGCTGGTGATTCCATAAGGACTGCATCTCCGTCGTCGACTAGCAATTGGAATGCCTGCCAGCCAAAATTGTCAGCTTCTCTGTTCGCCAAATGGAAGTGAATAATCGAATGTAATCCTTACCTTTGACAAGAGATCTTGCGAACCGATTCCGAGACTTATACGCCAGTTCTCAGCTTCTTGATTTCGGTTGTGCACTTTGCCTTGGAAGGCTTCCAGCCACTGCACAGGCAGGAGATATTATCAGCAAGTATATTTAGCGAGGCCACAAGAGTGTTTGTGACATACCTTCACTAGTCCGGGCAATCCAGCGGTGGCGCCGTATTGCAGTGCTTCGGCAAGTCGGTCTCCCGTTATAGATATCTCATGAGATTCGGACACTCCATTACTCGAGCTTTCGCCTTCACCTTCGACACCAGGCTTGATCTTCATGGTTATAGACTCGAATGGAAAGGTAGAGGGGTTAGGCTTGCCGGCTAGGAAGGATATCATGCTGCGATTATTGCGTTTATCTAGTCAGGTCAGGTGCCGGCACGATGGAGGAGTCCACATCTGAGACGGAAGGTAGAGACACACCCTGGTCGCTGCTCCAGAGGGAACAGCCCTCGAATGGCAGATGGTTGCCATACATTTGAGCGCTGTGTCGTAGTATAGACGTGTGCATGTCCAGATAATTCCGCGTTGTGGTGGTGGAGTCACGGGTGAGCGAGCGGGTGTGTGTGTATATATGTATGCAAGTCAGCGCGTGTAAACCTGGAAACACACAAGACAGGTCGAGAGAATGTTATCTACCTCTGAAAAGAACTGCTTGATAGGCACTTGCTTCATCGTGTATGAAGGCACTGTATAGTCGGGAAGCAAGTCATGTAGCATTTCGCTTCATCGATTGCCTTCTGGCCTCGTGACAACCACACCTCGCAATCTATTTAGCGAGAAGGCTGCAAGCATGGCGGCAAGCAGGCCTTCGATGAGAGTGTTGTCATCTCACGATGCTCTGAAATGCCTCACTAGGCAGCTCAACTCTCTCGATGTCAGATCTGGTAGCTGTTCTATCGCTGCTGGTGGGATACGAAACTTTTCCAAGAGCTGCAATGCTCAAGCGGAAGAGCAGCAGGCGCAAGCATCGACAAGCGAGAGCTCATCACTACCTCCATTACCTTCTACCAGTCAAAGCAGTAAACCGTCTCTGGCTAGCATCATCAAGGCTTCTCCTGCTGCTGCTCCTTCAGCTTCTTCACCGCAATCTCGAGCTCCCAGACTTCCAGTCACTCCTCCAACACCAGGTCGAAGATCAGTAGCATTCGGCAGGGGCAGACAATCTTATAGATCAGGTGCTCCATATCGCTTGCATGCACACTGCTCGAAACACAATACCATCCTTGCTTTGACGAAAGACCTACCACCTTCGAGCGAAGAACTTATGGCGAGCAAGGATGCACCTGCCTTGCTCGGCGCACTGTCACGGGGTCAGACGGTAGAGCAGAAGCCTGTAGATGCCAAAATACTTGGACAGACTGTATTGAGAGTCAGTCCTGGTATGCTTGGCCTCAAGAAAGCTCAGCGCGGGACGTTTGAAGCTGCTTCGAGAGCGAGTGTGCAGATGTTTAATCTGATTGCACAGCTAGGGTGTGTCTTTCTTGCACGTATGTCGGGTAGTTTCACAAAGACTGATGATATACTGGTTCGCAGCTCGAAAGAGAGAACGAACAAAGAAGGACAGAGAATCAAAGATGAACAAGTGGGATCAGTAGAACTCATCCTGAAAGGATTCGGTCAAGGCAGAGAAGCATTAGTGGCGGCCATCAACAGCTCACAAGGAGATGAAGTCAGAAGGAAGATATACAGAATAACAGATGCTACACCCATCAAGATTGGAGGTACGAGACCCAAGAAGAGAAGAAAGCTTTCGCCTCCATTGGATCTGAGCAGAAGGCGTAAATAGTTGCTTTTTGCTTCCATTCTGTATTTGATGAGACTCGAGCACGATTCGCTGTAATGACATTTTATATGAACACGGAGACTCTCCGTTCAACTAGTCATCATACTTCCTTGCGAATGCCTCACCCTTGCCGTATACATTTGCTTCTTACAAAGTCCACATTCGCACCTCTTTCCTCGATCAACTCTTCTATCCAGACGCATACAGGCAGGATTGCCAATTTGTCGCTGAACACCGTCAAGACGACGAGAGCGCTCTGCAGGGTCTGCAGCAGCATATCAGTACGCTCATACTCCTCAGCGTTGTATAGGGCCTTGCTACCTCGCTCGGCGCTCTATCACTCCGTGAAGCCATCAACTCGCCGCATATCATCGACAAATTTCCCATTGCAACGAAGTCGAGAACTGCACAATCACACCATGGCAGCTGTCAATGGCAAGGATGCAGCAGCTACACCTGAACCTGCTCAACAAGGGCAGGTATCAGCTGCTGTTGCTGCTTTCAAAGCCATGGAGGGCAAAGAGACCATGAAATTGGAAAACGTGAGTATGGCTTTTGCCTTGTTCCGTGCCTTTGATACCATAGAATCTTGGCTGACTCGACACTGTATTTGGATTGGAATGACACAGACAGCAAAGCGTGACTTCCTGATTGACCTCGAGAAGAAGTACCAGAAAGAATGGGAAGAGGTGCGTCTAATCTTCTGCATTTGATGATTCATGCTGATGCATGATCGCGTGTGTACTTTCGGAAACCTCCAGAACAAAATGTTCGAGATCAACTCGCCAGCAACGGAGGGTGAGTGTTCACACACCTATTGCTATCAACTAGACTAGCTCATGCAATACTCTTCGCTTGCCCTCTGTTAGATGAATCCCTCAAAGACTTGTCAGGCGAAGAACTTCGCAAGAAATACCCCCAATTCTTCGGAACGTCAGTAGCGCCCCCTGGCTCACCAAATAACCTCTTCTGAGCTGATTAAATTCTGTTATCAGTTTCCCTTACCCATACATGAACGGAAGTCTGCATCTTGGTCACGGCTTCACCATCAGCAAGATCGAATTCGCAACTGGGTTCGAGTAAGTATTGTGGATTGCACAGCTTCTATCATATGCATGTTGCTAATACTGATTTATCTACAGGCGCATGCTTGGAAAGCGAGCCCTGTTCCCTGTCGGATTTCACTGCACTGGTATGCCCATCAAGGCAGCCGCTGACAAGCTCGTTCGGGAGATGGAAATGTTCGGTGCCGATTTCGAGAAGTACCGTGATCCGGATGCTGTAGAAGTCAACAGCGTACAAGAAGTACCCGTCAGTACTCAACCCGCTTCCAATGCCGATGCCACAGCACCCACTACCTCAGCTACCACCTCCAATATCGATAAATCCAAGAAGTCCAAAGTCAATGCTAAATCTACCGGTCTTACCTATCAATTCCAAATCATGGAAGCCATCGGAATTCCCCGTTCGGAAATCAAGAACTTCGCAGATCCTCAATATTGGGTTTCATACTTCCCTCCTATCGCCAGAGCTGATCTCTCAGCACTTGGTGCTAGAGTAGACTGGAGACGTTCTTTCATCACTACCGATGCGAACCCATACTATGACTCTTTCGTCAGATGGCAAATCAACAAGTTGAGAGAGATGAACTACATCAAGTACGGAAAGAGACATACCATCTACTCACCAAAGGATGGACAGCCTTGCATGGACCACGATAGAGCGTCCGGTGAAGCTGTTGGGCCACAGGAGTACACCGGTCTAAAGATGGAAGTACTCGAATGGAGTGAAGCGACAAAGAACCTCGGCCAAGTCCTAGCTGGGAAGAAGCCTTATCTGATTGCTGCTACCTTGAGATCGGAGACTACCTATGCTCAGATCAATGCTTGGGTAGGAACAGCGATCACATACGGCATGTATGAGGCAGCCGATGGCGAGTCAGTCTACATCATGACCGAGCGAGCTGCGCGAAACATGGCCTTCCAGGATATTTTGAAGGAATCTGGAAAGTGGACCTCCCTTGGTGAAGTCAAGGGCAGCGACCTTGTCGGAACAAAGGTCTCACCACCGAACTCCATCGTTCGCGAGGTATACGTCCTACCCATGGACAACGTCTCAGCTGCCAAGGTAAGGCATACCGTGCTCGCTCGCATATTCTGTCACCTCTGCCTGTGCCTGATCTCAAGACTGACGCGCTCTTCATCCTCAGGGTACCGGTATCGTTACGTCATGCCCTTCCGATTCACCAGATGATTACGCTACATACATGGACCTACGCAAGAAGCCTGAGTACTACAAGATTGACCCTGCGTGGGTTGCCATCGAGCCAGTTGCTGTCCTGTCTACTCCTCAATACGGCGAATTCACAGCCGTCGAGCTCTGCAAGCAGTTCAAGATCAACTCGCAAAAGGATGTCAAGCAGCTCGCTGAAGCCAAGGAGATCGCTTATAGCAAAGGCTTCTATGAGGGTACTATGGTTGTAGGAAAGTACAAAGGCATGCCTGTTCAGGAAGCTAAGCCTAAAGTCAGGGAAGACCTATTGTCTGCTGGCCTTGCTATCGATTATCAAGAACCTATGAGTCTGATCATGAGCCGAAGTGGAGACGAGTGCGTTGTTGCTCTTCAAGATCAGTGGTATATGGATTATGGTTCAGACGAGTGGAAGCCAAAGGCCGAGAAGTAAGCTCGTTCTTCTAGTCTGCTAAAGGACGTAATCACTGACATCTGTCCCGCGTATCAGGCTGCTTGCCAACATGGAGACCTACCAGAAAGAGACAAGACACGCCTTCGAGGGTGTTCTCAACTGGCTCCGTCAATGGGCTTGCGCACGCTCATTTGGTCTAGGTACTCGTGTACCATTCGACAAGACTCAGCTTGTCGAGTCCCTTTCCGACTCTACCATCTACATGGCATATTATACGATTGCCCATCTGCTACAAGGCGGTGTCGTCAACGGTAGTCAGGTCGGTCCTCTAGGCATCAAGGCTGAAGACTTGACCGATGATACTTGGGACTACATCTTTGGCCGAGGTGACTTCCCAAAGGATGCTAAGATCACCCGGGAGCAAGGAGAGGCTCTTCGACGAGAGTACAACTAGTAAGTGCACCCCACTACTCTATACATGCAGGTCATGCTGACTCCCTGTATCCTAGCTTCTACCCTATGGATATCCGATCCTCAGGAAAGGATCTCATTCCCAACCATCTCACCTTCTGCATTTATGTGCACGCCGCCCTGTTCCCGGAATCTATGTGGCCCAGAAGCATGCGTGCCAACGGCCATCTTCTGCTCAATAGCAAGAAAATGTCAAAGTCGACAGGAAACTTCCTGACCTTGAAGGAATCCGTACAGAAGTTCGGTGCTGATGCCACCCGTCTGGCCTTGGCTACTGCTGGTGACGGTATCGAGGACGCCAACTTCGATGAGGAGGTAGCGAACGCTTCCATTCTTCGTCTGTACAAGTTGGCAGATTGGTGCAAGGTCAGTCGAGGCCGACAACACGACGAAGGTTCGTTACCTGACCCTTTGTCTTCTAATAGGAACAAGTTGCCACCAAAGATAACATGCGAACCGGCGAAAAGAATTTCTGGGATGTCGCCTTCGAGTCCGAGTGCAATGCTCTTCTCGTCAAGACGAAGCAATATTACCAGGAAGCATGTTACAAGGACGCTATGAAGTACGGATTCTTCGAGCTTCAGCGTGTGCGTGACGAGTACATCGTCGCTGTAGAGGAAGAAAAGGTCCACCGCGATCTTATCTTCTGGTGGATGCGCATTCAAGCACTTACCGTCACGCCTGTGGCACCGCACTTTGCCGAACTCATCTGGAAAGAGGTCCTGGGAGAGTCAAAGTCTGTTCAGACAGCTCTATATCCAGAGCCGTCGGCGCCTGTCAATCAATCGGCACTCGACGCCGTCACATACGTCAAGTCTCTTGTCACATCAATGCGACAAGCCGAGCTTGGATTCGTCAAGAAAAAAGCAAAGGGCAAGGGAGCTGGTGGCTTCGATCCAGCAAAGCCAAAGGGTGTCAAGCTGTTTATTGCCAAGGACTTCCCAGCATGGCAGACACAGTGCATTGAAGCTATTCGGGAGGCATATGACATCGAGAAGAAGGAACTCAATAATGCGAAACTGAAGGAAGTACTAGGCTCAAAGGGCATGCTAAAGGAGAAACGCGCGATGCCTTTCTGCATTGCTTTCACTGTGAGTTGCCCTGTCCAGCTCTCAGGCTTGGGCTCTGACTGAATCGCCCCCTTTCATGTCTTCGCAGAAAAAGCTCCAGACAGGAGAAGCGTCTTTCGACCGAGCCACTACCTTCGACGAAAGCAAGACTGTAGATACGGTCTATTCATACATCAAGAAGCAGCTCAAGCTAGATGAGCTCGACGTAGTCACTGTAGAAGAAGGCCAACAAAAAGCGGCAGAACTTGGAGCGGAAGCCGTCAGCAAAGGCTACGATCCAAGAATTATCGAGAGTGCTGAACCAGGTGCACCTGCTTGTGAGTGTCTCAGGCGTGCCCTGTTAAAACCAGATGATGACTGACTTGTTCCCACTTTTGCAGCCGTATACTACAATATCTAGAGCGGTATTGTTTTCCTGTATCATTAGATAGCAGTCTGCGTTTGAAAAGAAGTAATGAGCGCAAGCCCCATAGCGGATCTACGACGGTGAAGAGCAGCACAGATGGCTCGACAGCAATGCCTTCATCACGCGACGCAGAGCGCGTTTCAGAGCGACAGGAGGAACACGAAATGGGTGAAGCAGGAAACACTACAACTGCTCATGTTCCAGCATCAAAATGAAAAACTTCTCTTACTGCTACTTCATCGTCAAGCACTCCATCAGAAGCAGTCCGCGGAAGAAAGTACAGCGACACGAAAGCCCTCACTGCGAAATCTTCCGGAGTCGTGCAATGCCGTGATGTGCAAAAAGTGTTGACTCATTTTGCTAACAACAACGATTAACTGCTATGAACGATGTGATTCATGGACATTGGGGTGTATGCTGAAATGCTCGCTACTCAAACTGAAACTTCCACTGCCGTTTGCTCATCACCCTGTAGGGTGACAAGCTCGGACCAACTGCTATCTAGTCCTTCTCTAACTATACTGCCTTTTCCTGCTAGCCATCTATCCACTCTCTGTCTATCGATATCTTCTAGCTCCTCAGCCGATAAGCCTTCCACGCCGTCGAGCACCTCAACATCGCCCTTTCCTTCGAGGGCGAGTACCGACCAACCGATGATCATCATCCCAGGCGGTCTTTGTTCGCCCACTCTCTCCATCGCGCTGACTATGCCTTCTAATGTCGAGGCGACAAGTCTTTGGTCTGGAGACGAGGCTTTCTCGATGATAGCGATAGGACAATAAGGTGGATATGCAGCACCTTGACGACCTCCTCCCTCCCTACCGTTTCCTTCTGTTCCATCAGGGGAGATGAGCGCATTGACGACGCCTTCGAGTCTAGCAACGCCCATCAGCACCGTCAAAGTGCGCGAACGCTCGTAAGCCGGCAGCTTGACACCCTTGCCCTTCCTTCCAACTCCAGTCGTCACTGTTACACTCTCGCTTACACCTCTCTGTGTAACCGGAATGCCCGCCATAAGTGGTGCAGCGAATGCGGAAGAGATGCCTGGGATGACTACAGCTTCGAAGCCCCGTTCACGGAAGAAGAGGACCTCCTCGCCACCTCGACCATACACGTAAGGATCACCTTGCTTTAAGCGCACCACGACTTCGCCTTTCAAAGCGCCTTGATATGCTAGATCCATCAGCTCGTTCTGAGCACCTTCAGCGTTGCCTGGGAACTTCTTGGCGATCATCAGAGGTATCGAGGGTGGAATTAAGGAAATGATCTCGGATGGCACAAGCTTGTCGGACAAGATCAAGGTTGCGTGCTTTGTGAGTAAGGTATGTGCGGCCATGGTGAGCAGAGCTGGCGACCCAGGACCTGATCCTAGGAGGAAGATCTTGCCTTTCTTATCCTTGGTGGGGACTGTGTCGCTTGCAATGTCTAGACCATGTCGAGGAGTCGTATCGGATCCTGCGTTAGCAGACGAAGTCGCGTCTCCTGCAGGTGTCGAGCTGTTCAGAGCGTTGCCAGCTGTGCTGATACTACTTTTTAGACTTGAAGACGACTGTGTCGTGCCGTTCTGGCCTTCCTGTATTGAAGCAGCTGCCTTATCCTTTGCGTATAGACTGATCACACGCTTGCCTTCATCTTCAGTCATATTTGCGAGCTTGTCTACAGGCCAGTATTCGGCTAGATATTGATAGATATGCATCAGCTCTAGACCTATAACAAGCTATCAAAGGTCATACGTACATATTTGAGCTATGAAGCGCATTCTGGTCAAGTTTGGCGGTATGATCTCTTTCGCTGCATCTCCAGCAGCCAGTACGAAATCGATATTGTCTGCTTGAGCTAAAGGGCGCAATGGAGGCGTCGCAGGTGGAGTGAGAGGCATTTGTGATGGATGTAGAGGGCGGCGGGGAGCGAGGTCTAGCGGAGGCAGATGCTTCTTGGCCATCCGATTTGGCGATGTGCACTTCGATAGCGGCGATGAAGTCGATGCTTTTGCAGCAAGAATTTGTGGAACTGGCTTGTTGAGTAATGTGGAAGACCATCCTTCTTCCCTCTCTCCTTGCTCGACGTCCTCTACAGCATCTAGAGACCAGTCGTTGCTTGCTGATTGTCTCTCCTCATGATCTATACGTCTCGCTTGCTGTCGCAATTTACCAATTCGCGCAACTGCACTTCCGACTCCCTTAGGCAGCTTGCTCACGACTTCTCTACGTATTCTAGAAGCCAGTCTGCATGAATTGCCATTTGTGGTGATAGCTATCTGCAGCGGACTGGCAGTATTCGTATTTGTGGAGGAGCCGCCATGAGCCGAAGGGAGGAGGGGAAAGCGATGGGTAGCTGGGAAGTGAAAGTCTGACAGTGCAGGGTAGTCTGCTACATTGACTGGTATACGAAGCCTGTAGAAAGCTTTTCGTAGAGCGAGAGCGGAAGCGGGTGATCGGGGTGTGATTGATAATGAGGCAGAAGAAGCGGAGGAGATAGTATCGGTGATACAGACTAATTGGACATCGTCCAAGATATGTTCAGGTATAGAATCCTCAATATAAGTTGACCAAGCTTGCTCATCTTCAGAATCCATAGGATCCGAGCCTGCTGCGTCGAGTAATGCAATTTGGCCACTCGAGATTCGATAGTCGAGCTCTGGATCGTGAATCTTGCTTGAACATGGTAACAGGGCGACGTCGAGACCAGCCTCAAGACATGCGAAGGACCGAACAGCGGCTAGTCTTCCTGGACCAATTACAAGAGCTGTTCGGCGAGCTGGAAGCGAGAAGGTTGATGTTGATATTGAGGCTTGAGGCGGGGTGAAAGCTAATAACAGGGAAGCTCCACCTTCCGGAGCTGGCCAGACCGTACTAGTAACAGACATACTATCTGATGCAGGTGAGTTTGCTTGCTCAAGAAGCAGATGAAGTGCGAGGCTTCATTCAGGAAAATACACACTCTTTACGATCACGTTTTTTCCTAGAGCCGGCAATCGCGGGTGGCGCCATTTGGCGTTGGTTTCCGCTATGCGACGGCCAGCTCAGTGGGTAAGTCTAGCGACACAGTCGCAATACATGTATCAATGTTACCACGAGCAAGTATTGCCTCATAAGCTGTACTTCGAAAATGCTACATAAAGCCTGTCCTACGATGCGGACCGCCGATGCCTCCATAACCACGAGATGAAAAATTTGCCAAACGCCTTCTATATATTGACAATATCGAACGTTCGCTTACGATTCAGCACACCAACGTTTCTTCACTGTAGCCAACTGTTTCGCACATGGCCTTGGGCTGTCCTAGTTTAGCCCTAACTGCCTGTATCAACATATCCCCTCAGCGCTCGTCAGCCCGACACATGTAATATCTGCTAAGTATGCTAAGGAAGTGGTCTCAACCCTTATAGCTTTAACGCAGATTGACGAGACACTATGTGTGTTTATGAGGCCCGCTTGCTGTGCATTATGCGTTCGTTGTACGCTCTCTACAGGGACACCGCCCGGTTCCCCTTAGCGTTCATCAAGGCTCGTGAACGTGTCTCGAGCTGCCTCTCTGACCGGCTCCGAGCAAAGATAGCTTCGTCTCCATACTTCACCAGATCTCCCTCTATTGCAGCTTACCAATCCTAACGAAGTAACCATGCCAGATCCCATAGTATTCAACCGTCCGGTTGTCCCAATCCTGAAAGACGGTAGTCAACCACTAATAGAGACGCCGCGGTTCTTCGACGGCCAAAACTACCAGATTTTGCTCATTGACGGAGACGAAGGCTTGGAAAAGAGCATCACGAGTGCTTGGAAAACCATATACAAGCGACCTGCATACGGCAAAGCTTCAGTATCCCCCCTGAACAGTGGCCAAAGTCAGTCAGGAGCTCCTACCCAGCCCAAGGTGGCAGGAAGGAGACTGATTGTCGTGCATGCCAACAATCAGAAAAAGGTATGCCACATAAGTGAATTGCTGACGGGCGATAATCTGCCCAGTGAGCTGCACAAAATCGCCGGAAACTTTTCTACGATGAAGCTCGGTGTAAGAGGACTCAAAAGGCGTTTGGGCATCTAGTAGTGACAACAGATTTGAGTCAGGTTTGGATCGTTGTGCTAGACCCTCGCGCTTGAATGGGCCGTGGACAAGGGCCATTGCATGTCGATCTTTTGTCTTGCCAGCTTGCCTACGTGTTTGCAGTGATGCCTCGACCTCTTGTTGTCAGGCCCATGATCTGACCAGGCAGTATCGCGTACATTTCTTCATCGGACTAGACGACCAGTCATTGCTTGTTGCTGGAAGTACTGCCTCTGCAGACGGGCCTGGTAGAGCTGAACGGTACGTCGAGTTGACGGTATTGAGTCTTGCTATACGGCGAAGCGGCATGATATATAGCGAACGAACTTGAGAACGATACTTATGGTTGGGCCTTCGTGGCATATACCAGGCGACTTCGCTTGTCGTGATTCGGGGCCAGTGAGAAGCAAGCATTATAGCTTTTATGGTTCTGGTGTATATGTGTGCTACCGTAGCCGGTGAACCTCGGGCCGTACCGAGAGGTGGGTTTCCGATGCTGGTGGTGCATGTTAGTATCGCATGAGAGAGCCTAGCCGTTGTGCAGCATTGGATTTGATCGTAAAGATATAGACGACGATGCTGTCGCGGTGTTGACAAGTGACGGTATACAGGTAGATCTAGAAGGACCAGACCAGCAGGGCGTCAAGGCCACACGGAGCGAGCTCTTGGGCAGGCCGGGCTGTCAACTGCCAGTAAACACATCATCCGGCGTAAAATCCGATTCGGAGTCGCGGCAGGAAGGGCGAAAGTTTTCCCCTGGCTGCCGATTGGCTGGGAAGCTCGAGAAAGCGGAGGCCGGAGTGTGCGAGAGTGGCGAATCGAAGAAGACAGACAACGGTAGATGCGGGAAGGAGAAGATTTCATTGTTCATGCGGAGCTATCTCCGATTTTATTTGAGTGGTTCATAATTGGCTTGTCTTGTGTCTCTCTCTTCCTCTTACTTAAGTAGTAGAGTCGTGGAGCTCCTTGTTTCTCTTCTTCCCTTACTCCCTCTACCTTCCTTCTTTCCTTTACCGCAGTAGAAGACAAGCAAGCATGAAGTTCACTGCTGCTGCCTTGGTTGCTGCCAGCGCTGCTTTGGTTGCCGGTGAGCTTGCTTGGCTTCACGTTCTTACAGTGCTATAGTATACTAATTATGCCTTCTGTCATGCAGCCCACGGCCCAAAGACACCTGAAGAGATCAAAGAGTACCAAGCTCTTCAATCTCAAATCTACCACTGTGCTCCTGCAGTCAAGGTGAGAGAGCTTTCTTAGGGAAGGGATGCTTGTGAGGACCCATCAGACTGACATTTAACGACACCCAGGCATACTCTGATGCCCGCAAAGCAGCATGGAGACAGCGAATGCTAGGCGCTGATGCCCTAGCCGACAAGAACCTCTTCATCCAAGGTTCTTTCGATGATCTCGGCCTAGATGGCTCCGATAAGACCGAAACTCCCAAGCTCTTGTCGTGCGACACCGTTGAAGAGGTCAAGATCAAGAACAACACATGCGTTCTTGCTCCTATCGTCACACAGGGACCTTAGTGAGTGTCGTCGTTCTCGCCGAGACAAAGCGCGTCCTCAAGAACTAACCATTCATACATCGCTTCTCCAGCTACC
Source organism: Cystobasidium sp. 2NF920 (assembly GCA_023628255.1). Lineage (NCBI taxonomy): Eukaryota > Fungi > Basidiomycota > Cystobasidiomycetes > Cystobasidiales > Cystobasidiaceae > Cystobasidium > Cystobasidium sp. 2NF920. Next base: position 1,471,421 of record JAMALA010000001.1, read on the forward strand.
ACACATGGGGACACCCAATCAGACAGAACATGGCTGAATGGCAACCCGGTATCCTCTTCCTCATGGACATTGGTATCATCGATGTAGAGACATGCGAGCCTCTACCCGATGTTCTCGTCGATATCTGGCATGCTAATGCCACCGGTCACTATGCGTGAGTAGCTTCACCTCAATGACGAAAGCTATTGCAAGCCGAGTTTATCTGAAGAACCACATGCTGATACCCTCCTATACTCTTTCCCTCACCTTGCAGCGGACACGGATACCCAGCTCCTGAACTCGTCAACGAAGAGCCTCAACGCGGAGGAGCCCGTGCTGGTCTCCTCAGCGCTTTCCCACGCACCAACGACCGGGAAACCTTCCTACGAGCCGCCTACCCAACCGACAAGAATGGAGTAGCTCAATTCACCTCCATTTTCCCTGGATACTACACTGGCCGAGCCACACACGTTCACGTCAAAGTACACACCGAATGGACTCCTCTACCACACAACAACTCCTTCGAAATCGGAACAACCGCATACACTGGCCAACTCTTCGTTGAAGACGAAATCAACTTGCAGGTTGACAAAGTCTGGCCTTATGCCACTAACCCAATTGCAAACAAGTGGGGCAGAACTAGAAACTGGAGAGATAGCTTGAACATCTTCGATGATTCTCATGAGAACGGTCACCAGCCAACCTTTGAAGTCTTGCCTCTTAATGGAGTCCTTCAAGAAGGTATGATTGGGTAAGTTATCATTTTGGAAAACTCTCTTTTGATATTGCTAGACATTGTACTGACATATAACACTTCACAGATACATGACTCTCGGTATCAACAGAACACACGTCATGTCCAAGGCTCCTTGGAAGCCATAGTTGGATTAGATCCGGAGGCAGTCAATCCATTCCACTGGGCAGGCATAGCGGGAAGACACTAGCCTTTCTCCTTGCAACGATAGTGCAAGCAGAAGCGGCGTAAAGTAAAATCAGATTCACAACTGTTCATACGACTTGTTCAGAATCGCAGCTAGCAGCATCTTATATGTTTGTGTCGTCGTACGTAGTTGTTTGGTCCGTCTGCGTAGTTGTGAAAAACGGAAGAAGAAGAAGAACTTATGGGTTTATAGGTGCAATTGATAATGATGAACCAAACTTTTGAAGACTGAAGTCATTGCCAAGGGTACGAGATGGGATGGGAAGCCTCTATGAGATAGCTGAGAACGAACAAATTAATGTTTTCTTTGCAGCTTGAAGTTGCTAATATGTACATAGCAAAAACGTGGTGACTGCTAATTCAGCAAAGGATTGATCGTGAAAGTCGCATTTTTAGCGACACCGTGGCATCGTAGAGTAATCGGCAAGGTGCGCGGGATTACAAGCCGAAACTTGCAAGGTGAAAGTCGACTCGCTATGGCATCTGGTGGAGCGCATGGCTTACCTGAGCCAGCAACATAGAAGCCAAAGGTGTTTCACAATATCAATACAATCGAAACAACCCAGCTTACGCTTGCAAAATCCTTGAAACATTTCTAGGTAGCCTGTACAGGCTGACAAGCTCCATCTACCAAGTATTGCATCAAGCACCTTCTACTTCTCTTCTGTCGCACTAGTAGACTACCTTTCGAGTCAACACACAACCCACTCCGGTTAGAAGAAAATGTCCGGGCAACTCGCTGGTGTTCTTGTCCTATTCCGACATGGGGATCGTCAAGGTGTAAGTTCACTATCCTAGCTTGCTGTAGTCCTGGCTGGCGGCTGACAAGTCATTCCTAAATCTCCACTATTGTCACCTACATCACAACTCGTTTTCGACTCCTTAGTTCTATCAAAGTCCTACATCCTACAGCCCAACAGACACAGACATCACTGCCTTAGGCGAGGTACAGGAATTCCAGGTCAGGACCAGCTCTCAACCTCCACCTGTCGGTGTACAAAAAAAGGCTGATCGACTTTCGGTTCGGTATCCTGCACTTTCGCTGTACATCGTACTCTCGGACTCTACGCTTATACACAACCTCCAATGACTCGTATCACTCCTCATACACGAATGGCTTACCTCCAAATGCTTTCCTACTCTGCACTGACTACATAGCTCGGGTCGCTTCTTCGAAGCCGATATGTCGAAGCCAATGCTCCATACGCAATTGAGGGCATCAACAGCACGGTCTTCGACATGACACAAGTGAACTTCAAGTGAGTAGCGAATGAGAATTCTGCTACAAGTTGATGATGACAGCTGACGCTCTGCCGATCCGTACGCTCCACCTAGAGCCGACGCAGGCGGAGAAGGATCTGTCATTTACGACTCCACAGTTGCTGTCACTCAGGGTTTATGGCCTCCAACTCCGAACTCCAACACCACTCTAGCAAACGGCACGACTATAGTTTCGCCCTTCAATGGCTATCAATACGTCGGCGTGACCAGTATCGACCCTGAAGAGGACTATACGCTTGAAGCATGGACCGAATGCCCTGCTTATACAGCCGATAATGCGGCTTGGTACAAGACAGACGCATTCAAAGCCAAAGCTGCTGAGAATCAAGGCTTCTTGAACAGTCTATCAAGCGTCGTAGGCTCGCGCAATGTTTCACTTGAGAACATGTGGAATATCTTCGATTATATCAACGTAAATTATGTAAGTCAACCTAGCCAAATTCTATGAACAGCCGGCAATGGAAACCTTTTGGCTAACACTCCTGTGACTGGACAGATCCACAGTGCTGCGTTCATGGCATCTACAGGAGCAAGCACATGGCAGCAGGCACGAGATTTAGCTAATTGGCAGTAAGTCAAATTGGGCTGGCTCGATGTACGTCACTGACGTTTACGCATGCACAGCGAATACACCAGCTTCTCTGATTCAGAACCTGGTGCTATCGGAAACATTGCAGGTCGAGGTATCCTGCCTGTCATCTTCGAGAGTCTCAATGACATCGCCAATACTTCAACGCCGACCAAGATGTACGGTGTTGGCATATCCTACAAGCCTTTCATTTCTCTCTTCAACATGACTGGTATCGCTGCCGAGCAGCCTGAAGTCGCCGGGGTAGTCAACTATGCGGCTGCGCTCGCTTTTGAGCTGAGAAAGGACACAGTGTCCCAACGATACAGCTTGTCTCTCCTCTTTAAGAATGGAACGGATGATGCCGACTTCAGAACCATGAATATGGCGGGAGGGGAAAGCTCTGTCTGGCTGGACGACTTCGAGAAAACACTCAGTGTAAGTTGCTAAAGTATCTGCTTTTCTGGTGACTCTGTGCTGATAGCCACACTTCATATCTGCTTTTCAGCCATACGCCATCACAAGTCTCGGTCAGTGGTGTAATGAATGCGATAACACTGAAACGCGAGGCTGCTCCACCATCAATGCCCTGAACGAAACTACAAGTTTCCAAGGCATCGATTCTACCATAGGAAGGCAGCACGTCTCCCCTCTTGCGTCTGGCTTTATCGGTGGGTAGAGACCGTCCTTTCGCAATAATATACGTTTTACTGATACATAGACCCTCTTGACAGGCGCGGGTGTCACTCTGGCCCTAGTTGCGGGTGTTCTGGGAGCCCTCTGGCTACTCGGCATGGCTTCTTTCGGGAAGAAAGGCATGCGACAAAAAGCAAAACATGCTCGTCCTGAATCGTATTCCCTTCCGGCATACGATCACAAGAGTGCTGCTCATGTTCTCAATGCTGATGGGCCATCTGTATGAGCATGCAGGATCGTCTGCTCTAGTTCGGGATGGAGACATGAAGATGGGGAAGGCGTACCAGCATTCTTAAGGGACATTTATCGTGGCCGGACTTGTAATCATTAAAACAATGTAAATTTGGCATCTTCAAACAATACGTATCTTGGGCTTCCCGGGATTTATGGCATTGTACACATACGTTCAGGGTTGTACTTGCGACAAGCAAGCAAAGTGCTGTCTGAACAGCATCATCCTCTGAACACCGAGGTGATCGGGCTCTCGCTGGAGCAGCCGACAACGCATGTGACTGCGGTGTCTAGCACACCAACATCTTCAGAGTGAGCGCTCACTCGGATGGATGGTAGTCTATCTGGGGGCCATACTGGCCGGCCCATCAAGCGAGGTCGAGGCGCCAATGCTGCTGGGGCCAGCTCGGCCTTCGCATCATCAAGTCGCGGTCGAGGTGGAGCAGCACTAGGTGGCAGCAGCTCATTCAAACGCAAGCTAGCGGGGACACCGCTGTTCAGGCCTGACGATGGCAGTGATGCTACTGGAGGCACGAGTGAAGACAGTGGAGATGATCTGCCAGACTTGCAGGAGATCCTCGCTAGAAAGGCTGCGAAGACGAGCAAGGGTAGCAAACTAGCGAAGGACGATTCTCTCTACGATGCTGGAGCCGAGAAAGCTAGAAAGACTCGCTTCGAAACTGTTGCTACAGAGAACAGATATCTTCAGGTAGGCATTCCGTCGATGCATGCTTCAGCTGCGTGCTGAATTGGGCTACATTATGGGACATACTATACCTGACAACAGCTCAAACCGCTACGAGAGAAGGAACGACGGGAAGCTATAGCCTCAGGCTTGATACCTGACCCTCTTAAACCTCAAAAACTCGATGAAGCAATCACCTTTGAAGCAACATGTACGGAAATGTGTCCCGAGTTCGAGAGAGAGGAGAGAGAGTATCAAAAGAATGTGGACAGATGGGAGATGGTGAGGCAGCGGTCAGCTTGAGAGGTTTCGGCGCTGGCTCTGATTCTCGTATTCATCAGACCCCGGGCACGAACCGCATCGACCGACAAAGAGCTGTCAAAGCGTTCCATCGTCCGGCAGCGGGCAATGACCAACCTTTGCCATCTGACGTCCGCCCGCCAGAAGTACTGAAGGTCAGTGCAGGTTCATAAAGATGGAAGAAACCCATGCTGATACTCGACCTTTGTTGATTAGAGAACTTTAGATTATTTGTTTCACGACATCATCGCTCAGGATCCAGACCTAGCAGACTCCCACCCTTTCCTACGAGACCGGACAAGAGCCATTCGTCAAGATTTTACCCTGCAGAACGACAGAGGAAGTCTTGCTATCGAATGTCATGAGCGCATCGCAAGATACCACATTCTCTGCTTGCATGTGCTGCGGGAAAGCGAAAACTTCAGTGAAAGTCAAGAACTCGAGCAGTTACGGAAAGGTCAGTAGAGGTCTGCCATTCACAGCATTGTGACATCTGGCCTGATGTCTCTGCTTCCAACCCTTGTCAGTGCTTCAATCGTTGAACGAGTTCTACGAAGATGCTCGCCATGAAGGAAGAGATTGCCCACACGAGGCCGAATTCAGGGCATATTACCTCATCACACATCTCCGCGATTCTGATACGATCCGTCAAGTGGAGCTGCTTCCCCGCGAAATCTTCAGCAATGCGCATCTGCAAGCTGCATTACGACTACACGCCCTGGCGCAACGAAACAATGAGACCAGAGGCGAACGTGGTCGTCGGCCAGCCAACTCCGAAGCCAGTCTCAATGCATTCTCCCGCTTCTTCAAGGCTATTGCAAGAGACGACACCCCTTACCTGCTAGCATGTCTTGCAGAGACACATTTTACCGACATCAGGCGAGGAGCATTAGTCTGCCTGCGAAAGGCATACATGGCTCAGCATCCCGAGTGTCCCATGTCCAAGCTGACTAGATTGCTGGGTTGTGACGACAATATCCAATGTGCTGAAATTGCCGAACATTTTGGCTTTGCCGTCAGCTATGACGCGCACGAGTTAGCACCGACACCCATCGCAGTCATCCTACACAGGGGTGTCACCATGAAAGGTAAGATTGAGGCGTCATTACATAAAACACAAGACTTCCCGCTGAATGCCTTTTCTACATTAGAATACCCGCCTACTGTCATCAAGCAGACCTCCCACAAACTGGTCGGCGCTAAACAAGGCGATGCTTCCATTCAATCTGTCATTGACGGCGAATTCTACTCTTCGCACGTACATATCGCTCGACCTAAGAAGCACATCACAAAGAAGCCATCTATCTCAAGGAGGAGCGAGAAATCAACATCTCCTCGAGCTTCTCTGAAGATACCGCCTCAGACTTCAGCTTTTGCGATCAAACCGCCGGCTGTTGCGACTCCTCCCATCTCCGTACCTTCTTCACCCTCCCTTGCCAATAAGAAGGCTCCACTAGCACCGACCAGTAAGGGCCTGAATGCAAGAGCATCTGCTTTTCAACCTTCGTCTTTTGGTCCGCCTTCGCCGGCTGCCTTGCCCATGACAACAGCGCCCGCTCCTGTGGCACCAAGACCAGCTTCTCTGAATGTATCGAGCGTGGAACCATTCGTTCAACCTAAGGTATCGCCAGCATTAGTGCCATCTCCGACGGCAGGCCAGTCTTCTGGCCGACAATCGCAACAGTCTTTGCGCCATTCAAGTGCCAGCATTGTCTCCAGACCTGCAGTTTCACCGGTAACTACCGCACCGGGAAAATCAAGTGTGGTAGATGTATTGGCAGGAAGGCTGCTAGACGTTTTATTGCAAGACTGCTTCAATCTCCCTTTACGCAATATCGCAGCAGATGGCCTGGGACAAGCACACGCTGAACAGCGTGCCATGCTTGACTCAGAAAGGCAAAGAGTGGTCGATACCTGTGCAGGTGGTCTACTTGAAAGCCTTTTCGATGCATACGGGGAAGAGGCAGCTCAGACAGCCGCCTTTCAATGCATCTGCGACAGGCGTTGCCTCAAGAATAGCTTCGGTCGATGGCAACGAAGTCTAGTGAAGGTCCGGGCGGCCAAGGTAGCCAAGGAGGCTCGCAAGCGCAAATTCGATTCACTCTCCACCAGACTTGGAGCAAGTTCGCATTCAGATGCTTCATATTCGGGATCACATTTCGCTGGATCGCCGGAGCTATCCTTCAGGGACCTGGAGCCAGATCCATTCATAGACGACAACGCCGGCACCATGCAGGTAGAGACATCACCGAATACACATCCAAACTCTTCTTTCTGGCTTCGGGATACTCTGGGCATTCTCATATGTGATTTAGCAAACAAGACATTCAGCACTTTCCGCATCTCTAAACCGCCGCAATGGACTGTGCTTGTTGTGGTTCCCTCATTGACGGAAAGTATAGCAAGTTGGTATCGATGTAAGCTCGGCATGGAACCTTCGGAAGATCAGCGTACAGATCGCATGCCACATGTGGAGGTAGAGTATGTACTCCTGACCCCGGACGACCTGCACGATGAGGTAAGAAGTTGATTACAGCTCAAGCGCTGATGCTGCCCACCTGACATTCCAATTTCTCTAGGACTTGCAGACCGTCGGGCTGGTTATAATGAATTTCATGGACAACACGGCCGTCTTATCGAATTTCGCAGAAGATTTGGAAAAGAGGCTATTATCGAATTCACGGTACCAGCCGAAGATGTTGCAAATCGACTGGAAAAGCGGCATCTCTCGAAAAGTATGTGAAGATGTCTAAAGTAGGCGACAGCGGTCTAACCGACATCGTTGGCCGCAGTTGAAATCCTCGAAACAATGTCTAGCCGATATGAATGACTCCAATGCAGGTCTGGTCCTTCCTCTGACAGACATGTTACAGCAAGTCAACCTCAACAACTCTGTCGGAAATAGGCTTTCCGCCTCGCAAGTTGCTTCATGTTTCCTTGAGATATGGAGGTCCTGCAGCCAGACTTTACTGGCTGCCGTCCAGACCAATCACAGTAAGCAATCATGTAGCTACGTCTCCACGCTCGAGCTAAGACGGTCCACGAAGGCATGTCACTGCTGGGTCGCATCCTTTCTGTCTGCATAGGGGTGCTGCGCGACCTTCCGGAGCACATCAAGCCTTTCATACAATTGCCTGAAGATGCCGATGAGCTACTGCCTCCGACGTTTGAGCAAGCATCAAGGTGAGATTCAGCACGCTCCGCTGGGTAGACATACTGATCGAGCTGTTACGTTTGACTATGTCCAGCTCCGACAGCCTCACCGAGTCGATGCAGTCTTATCTCGAGCGCGCAGACTTTCAAGCTAGTACATCGCTCAGATTGCTCCGGGTCCGCTTGAAGCGCTTCGAGGCCACACGTATGTCCCAGAGACTGTCAGTAGATGTGACCCTGCTGACATTGTGCATCTGACAGCAGCGCTGGCGACCGAATTGTGCGACACTCTGGCGAGGATGGTGCTGGACAATCTTTCGGTCTTTGCCGTCGACAAGGAAGCAACACTAGAGGAACTACAGACTGCTCTGCTGTGGTGGAAGGATACGGTCGTTGACCAAACCGCCGATCTGCTGCAAGAAATAGTGAAATTGAGCGCATTGCCGGCCAAGAAACGCCAGCGCGAATATGTCATTCAGAGCACGGACGAGTAAGCTACCTGCTTCACAGCACTCTCTTATTGCAAGTAACGACACAGCTGATTGGATGTCACAACCATTACAGGCTGGACGACGACAGTGGTGTTACGAAGCGAGTTCGTGCGAGTACATCGGCAGAAACGAAAGCATGGATACCGGAGAGACTTGATTCGCTCAATGCCCTCGTTGCCCAAACTCGTGCGCTGCTGGCAGAGAAGTAATCTTAGCAACCCTGTATCGGACTACCAGTCTGGCATCGAAATATGCATTTTCCCGCAAATGGAAAGCCTTTGGGCCTTGGCCAATGCATAGTACGTTGACGAGATGGACAGGACCAACCCCAATGTCACGATTTTTAGCGCTCCTCGACTCTTGTCCTGCTCGTCTCAAACGATCTTCGCATTTTCAAGCAATCTGAACTGAGCGGACTCATCCTCGCTCATCTTCGGTATTTAGTCAACCAACCAAATCACTGTAGGGATGTCGGAATCCAATCGTTTCTTTATTTCTTTACAGAGGCAGATCATCAAGCCAATGTAGACAAGATTGAATCGTCCCATGGGGCAATGGTACGTTTATAGAAGGACACTCTATTACTGATAAGAGCTAACGCAGGAACATTCTGCAGTACAAGCGAGAAATAACAGTAGTCTCAGGCGTGAAGTTGGCCAAGATCATTGCTCTTAGCGGCTACAATGTGGCATATGGCAATTTCGTCATATTAGGTAGCGAGCGCCGAATCTTTGGCAAGAGATTGCTTGCTAGATACCAGCGGGCAGTACCCGCGACCGACTAGCAGGCAATGCATCCCTCTGGCCGAGAAGCCTTGAAACAAAAATATGGCGGACAAACACTTTCGAATGGTTATAAGGCGTGTGTCGTCGTGCGAAACAGGAAAGGCATTTGTTATGTTGCCGAAATTCCAGATGGCGAGGTGCCTGTTAGCGTATTGCAGCAGCACAAAGCGCTTGGCAGGTATTTGACGTACAAGGCATGAACCTGTATGCCATTCTCTTTGTAAAATCTGGCATATCAGCATGCTGCCATTTTATCGCCATTGAATCATAGAGCCGACCCATTTTGCAACTAGCTTGCCAACGATTCTATCGGTGGGCTTGACTTATAATGGCTTTCAGCGAATTGTCTGAGCCATGTGGCTTATTGTAGGCAGATATGACTTGCTCACGACCTGCAATAATCTTGCATGCCGGCCATCGACTGGTTATGGATGTAAACTGGTCATCGATGAGGCACCATGTTGGGCAAACGCTCTCTTCTGTCACTGACAACGGCAAGCGAGACCTAAACCAGCCAGATGGCCCTGCCTTCCCTGACCGAAGCCTGTAGTCATACGAGTTCGCTGGAGATTGCCTTGTCGGTGCTATTCGAGCCCTCATCTTCGCTCAAGCAGCATCTCGTTCCATCGTTATCATCGAAGCTTGGACGTGATCAAGATAAGCGGCCATCGACATATGCGGGCCTCGTAGACTTGAGTGAGCAGGAGATATCGACATGGTCAGATGAGGAGAAGGCAGATTTCATTGGAGGTCACCCTCGGATTGGGGAGGTCGCCAACCTGAGCAAGCTGAGTGCGGCGGAGCAAGCTGGCAAAGCAACGCCGCCTGAGGTGCTGGCGAAACTGTCTGTGAGTACTGGCAATGCGGAAGCTAGCATTCATGCGAAAGGTACTGATAAATACGCTTTATATGAGTAGTCCCTCAATGCTCTGTATGAGTCTAGATACCCCAAGCTCCGCTACATCACCTTTGTAGCAGGACGGACTCGCGCACAAGTGGCTGAAGACCTGGAGAAGTTCCTGATGCAGCCTACACGACAGAAGGACGACGAAGGAGCATCTGCACCTCCTACGCAAACATATGAAGTTGGTAGTGCTGAGTGGAAGGCAGAACTGGAGAGGGCTCTCAAGGATATCTTCCTCATTGCAAAGGCTAGACTGAAGGGTATGGGAGTAGAATGACAACATCATGGACCATACACTGCATATGTACAATTTAGAGAGTTGAAAGCATTACACAAGTCAGTATGAGTGCAGGGGAGCAGATCGTGGAGCCAGGGAAGAAGTGTGTCATTCAGGCAGTCTTCGGCTACGCGAAGCTGCAGCCCGAGTTTATCTGTCATCGACGAGGCGCAGTCTTGCATTGGACAGCATCCAAGGATACAATCCATACGCAACTGCCCTCGCTCATAGAACAAGGATGACGTCCAGGTGCTTTCATCGTGAATAGATTATTGATTGTACGGAGTGGGAGAAGGAGAGTGTGATAGCTAGGCGACAACTCACTGCAACGGAACGGCTTGTTTTCAGTCGCCATCGAGCATGTCGGCAGGGTGAAGCATCATGAGCTCATGTTCGCGTTAAGTCGATCTGTGTCATGTGGATAGTCGCTGTCATCTTTGTGATGTGGTATAAGAGTCACTCCTGGATTGTTGAAGTGTGCACCGGCTCAGTGCATGCAGCGCTCTCGATCATCCATCCGTCGACCATTAAGACCTTGTGTGCATAACCTTGAGACCTGCCAACCACACGCGCCCAGGCAATTCTGCTTCCCTTACGCCATCATTGCAGGATATAGGCTCAGGCCACTGACCTACATCGCGACGAGAAGCTAACCCGTCTCACAGCAAATCAGCAAATCAGCACTGCGACCACGGCACCTCCAAGGCGGGCGGTCTGATTCTACAAGGACATCGATAGCAACATTGCCCATGGCACGAATACACAGGGAAAGCGCATTGTATACTCTAGCCACTTCACAGGTATCAATACTGTCACCACACATGTCTGCCTAACCACTATACCGAAAATGACCATTCTGTCTGTCGGTGAGATCGCGCAAACCGTTCAAGACATCGCTGTTGTCATGAGCTTTGGTGTAAGAGGGGTCGGTGAGAGCTAATTTGTCACGTCGCTTATTCTCCCGTAACATGACGAACCAGGAAGCCCAGGCAAGAGCTATATACGCGGACATCATGACTAGCGTATAGAGGATGCCAGTGTGATAGCGAGGGGCCTCTGATGCCAAGAAAGTTTGCGGTGCGATGTGGTTGGCCTGTTTGACGGTACAAGGACATGAGAATTTGTCTGATGTCACCGACGAGACCGACTCAATCGACTCACTATGCAATATAACGTGAAGGTTAAAGAAGTGACCACTTGTTTCTTCGTGAATCCAGTAAAGTTGCATCCTATTACCGACATGATGTTTGCATAATTACCGCCAGTAGTCGATGTCAATATTACGCCCCCGAGACGAACGGTTTGCTTGCTTGGCACAGCGGGGACGGCGAGCAGGATTATCATGCCGATTATGGAGAGGAAGGTGTAAGTCGCAGACAAAGGCTGCTTCTTGTTTCTGAGGAAAACGAAATATGTAGCCGGAACGGTGACTGCCAGTGTAGAAAACGTATGCACTGCCTGGTTGGGAGCGGTGTAAACTGGTTACAGGGAAATGTTAGCGGAATTTGTGAAAGAGCCTTTCGTCATTGTCAGTCGCACTCACGCTGTGCTTTCAAAGCCGTATAGCCCAGACCTTTGATGATGAGGCCTGCCGAAAAAAAAAACAGGATGAGTACAGGATGTCGTGCCAATGCCTTTATATCTGGCAGATCACGCTTACCGACAAAGTTGACCGTAATGTTTCCCATGGCCATACAGAAGAACATCTGCATACTGACCATCCAGACGCGGTAATCTGTTAAGGCTTCTTTGGCTTGCTCCCACTTGAAGTGACCTGAGGAGAAGTCAGCAGGTCAGAAAGGCGCAAAGCATAAAGTCAGGGTGTCGTTGTTATTCAGACTTACTGTTCTTGATACCAATTTGTGTAGCGGCATTGCGATGTACGGCAATAGCTTTTTCTCGGGCATTGAGCCACGATACACCCTGTTTATTGTAGTCAGTACAGCTGGCATGAACCTAACGTGCTCAGATGCGGTGCTTACTGTAGGGTTGTCGGGCAGCAAGAAGAACTGCGTTGAGCAAGCTATATGTCAGATGGTGGCAAACCGACCATTTCCATTTCGTTGACAACTCACCAATAGAACGCCAGTAATAGTACTGAGCAAACCTAACAATAAGAAGATGTATTGCCAAGGTAAGATGGTTGTTGTTGTGATGTGTCCCAATCCATAGTAAATGAGCAGCATTGGAATGGGCAGGAAGCCGTTCATGACCGTCCATATGCCGAACCGGGCAGGCATCTCGCTTGGACTGTACCACATAGTGGTGACTAGAGGTCCCACATGTCAGTGATGTACAAGCGCTGACGATGAACCAGCTGAGTGCTCACTGAGTAGGAGACCAGGCACTAGCGCCGCTTCAAAGAAGCCTAACAAGAAGCGTAAGGCCATGATGGCACCAAAGTTGTTGACGCCAATCATGCCTAAGAGAGTGCAGCCCCACTGTATGCAAGGCGAATATTAGACATTGGCGACTCTTCTCCACTGTACCAGCCTTTGACTTACTGCGAAATATGCCAAGCCCAGAACTCGACCGGCGTGAAAACGTTGAACAATACGTCCCATGATAGGAGCACCAATGAGATAGCCCTGAAGATTTCGCACCAGAAGTCAGCCTAGTCCAAAACAGTGGAACATACCGTTACATACGAAGTAGAAAATCTGGACAGGGGGGAGATCAAGCGGCGCAAAGTCAGCTTTTGCAAGTGGAAGGAGCAGAGAACGCCAACGCAGGTCTCTCAGCCTACAGAGGAACACCAAGAATACTCCTGTCCAACAAGCATGATATCTTCCCGCATACCATACGTGGCTGCAGCACCCATGGCACCTTTGTCCACGAACTGAAGACCACAAGCCCATGCACAAAGCGGCATTAGACGGAGGTCGATCTTCCAAACCAACTTGTCATGTTCTAAGGGATATGTAGATCAATGTCAGCGAAACTGATCATTACATTTAATTACCCATACGGACCTTCTTTGGTATATTGCAAGTCGGCATCCGTTAAAGCCTGCCAGACGCCAAATAAATCATAATCAGACACCGGTAGAGAGACACGAGACATTTTATATAACAAGTTCGCCATACCTGAGCACCAACATCGAGATCCTCCCGTTTCTCATCTGGGTCGAATTTGAAAGCGGTAGTGCCTGGAAGCTCGGGGACTGACTGGGCCTCGTCTACTTCCTTTTTCTCCTGGAAGGATTCTTGCCTGACTGATGGGACTACCATTGTGACTGTCTCTGGCTGAAGTCAGTTGAAGGAAGTACGAAACAATCAGATGTAGCGAACGAAAGAACGAGTAGAAGGAAGATTGGGGCCCCGCCTTTAAGCAAAATCAAGTGCCAGCGCGCACTGTTGAGAAGGGAGCAGCCGTTGCCACCATTCTCAAAGGTAGGATCTGCAAAGTCTATCGTTCACCGAGGTATAATGTCTACGAACAGAACGTCTGCGCCTGCAGATCATCACTGCAGACCATGGAAATGCGGAGGTCCCCGTATATATTTCTAGAAACCGGTGCCAAGCGATGGCATTTGCAGCAAGCTCGGTGTCGTCCGATGCAGACTGGGTGGCATTATTGTTTTCCATAATGTAGGTACCGGCACCATGGAATAGCAGTGATCCGAAAGAATGGTACTTCCGGTAAGTCTAGGTAGAAGCGAACAAAAGAAAGCATAAATCTACATTTGCGGAGAAGAACAGCAAGGGGGTCCGCCGGGTAGCCTCGAAAACCCAATTGCAACTCACTATCAATGCCGGTGGTGCAAAGTATGCCGATTTCTGTAAATGAGCGATGAACGAGCAACGGGGCCGACATAGAGACACTGTAGTCGGCTTGAGAAGAGCTACCATATCTGTGAGATTATGATTGCAATGGTCCAAGTCAAGATACTTAAGGCTTCAAGGCTTGAGGCAGCTTACCAGTCCTTTACCCAGTTCTTTATCTTCTTTGATTTGCACCGTGCTCACAGCGGCGCAGTACTCTCGTGTATTGTGTAAGGAGGCAGTGAAGACGGGAACTTTCTGCCCAACCAAAGACTGTATGCATGTCATGAATACGGAGTTGACGTGAACGCATCTCTCGTCTTTGTTTTTTCTGCAATGGCAAGAAACACATGCCTGCCCAGCCACTTGCTTGCACAACACTCTTCAGACTACTTCCTACGGGCAGACACACCTGAGCGGTCACACCGTCACATGCATACACCCCATAGTCGCAATAGTCTGCCATATGGGCGACAATCATTGGCCTGGGTATCGCATGTGAATAGCTCCACCGTCGCGGCTTGTCAAGAAGCACGTGATGGAGAAACCTTCTACACGAGCAGCTGGTTGTGTTGTAATGGTCAGGCAGTGCACCGCAAGGTGCCATCACAGGCCTTACGATGAGCTCAAGCAGGCTCATGCAAAGTTCCAGGTATACCTTAGAAGCCCACGGTGTGCGAATGTGACCAGCAGGTATTACTGTGCTGGGACCGGCCGATCAGTCACTGGCTTGCCAGCCACCCGTTGAGGGCTATGTATCTGGCGCAGGACGGGCTGAGGCTGCTGTCAACTGCAGGGATACAAGCATGTTGACGCAATCTCGCAAACGACGGCGGAAGCCATGTACATGCCCCTCACCGACATTGCTGGTCCTTCTCGCTTCTCTGGCGCTTCTTGCTGGCGGAGTTCGTGGCAAAACAACGACAACTGAGGGAGCAGAACAAGCATTCGAAACAGTTCCTGTCAGTCGCTATGCTTCTGGAGAAGATCAGAGCACTCAACTACGCGTCAATGCAGTCTCTAAATCCTCCAACTCGACTACTTCAACCGGTCGCTACGGTCACGCAGCCGTCTTTCAGCAATACCAGAACAAGATCTTGTTTATCGGTGGCCAGGTCGGCACGAGCGGGACCTACGTGACGAACGATGTGCTTTCGCTGGATCTGACCAAGCCATACACTCCATATTCAACTCTTTCAGGCTTCACTGAGACAACGAACCCTGCTCTTGTCCCCGAGCTATCCGTGGGACTCCCTCCAAATGCATGGTGTGCATACTCAGGGGACGCGCAAGAACGGATATGGCTTATAGGAGGAGTGACCCAGGATTGCGAAAGTGATGCAGTTGCATATGTACTGCAAGAAGCGTCAACGTGGGATCCAGTAGATCTAGGCAACTATCGACCTCCTCGGAGAAGACAAGCGAAAGCGGTATCAGTGGCGAATGGAACGGAAGAAACAAGTATATACGTCTTCGGTGGTGTTGCAGAACCATACACTTGCAGCTTGGAGACTGTAGGGTATCTGGCGATGGACATTTGGAATACCACCTCTACTACTACTACGCCTCTCGTCGATTCAAAATCATGGAAGCCACCTAGCACGACTCCTCAGCTTGAAAGACAATGGCAGAATTTCGAGCCTGCTATCAGTGATTATGCTGCCGTCAGTCTCGCAAGCCAGCAAGCAATCGTCTACATCGGGGGTCAAGATGCAAGCGGCAGGCTAGCTGCCATGGAAGAGATTCTGGTCTTCAATACGTCGACCAATGCTTGGAGCAGACAGGTGAGCCATACTCCATAGTACGTGTCTCTGCGCTTTCACTGATTCTTGAACCCTCCCAGTCCGTAACAGGTGAAGTGCCGCCGTCCGCGATGGGTCATTCAGCTATTCTACTTGAAGACTCCAGAATTGTCGTATTCGGCGGAGTCGGCGAGGATGGCATTGCCTCTTCCAAGCTACGCGTGCTGAGCCTTACCGTCGACGGAATCTGGACCTGGTCCGCACCCGACGTATCCACGAGCGACATCTTGTCACCTAAAAGAGCCTGGCATACGGCAACGTTGGTGAATGACGGAGTAATCGTAACCGCATTCGGCCTAGATGGCAGTACTGGCGAAACTGCAAACGATATCCTTTTTCTCAAGACTACAGACACTACTTCAGGCTGGAAATGGTCTCGCTCCAATCCCCTCGCTTCAAACAGTACACCCGCCACCGACGCGTCTACATCAGTCTATACTCCTAACTCACGCGTTCTCGTCAATGCAGCCGCTGGGAATGATGAAGAGCCTAGCTCGCCATCAGGCAATACCATCAAGCCTTCGGTCGCACAGCATGCAATGGCAGTAGGACGCACCTCACTCGCCTTGACTAGGCCGGAATTTCCATATGTTGCTGCCACAGAAGCTTCGTACGAAACAGAAGCCGGGCATACCGCATCATCATCAGCCTACATCGCTTCGTCGACGACTCGCTCTACGCACATGCCAGCGGCCTCTGCTTCCTCGGCGAGCCAAGACTCCCAACCCGCATCGAAGAGCAGCGTCATCGCAGGAACTGTGACTGCCGCATTCGTGGTCGCTCTTCTAGCCGGCGCGGCAGCTCTTTATGTTCGCAAGAGAGCTTCTGCTCAAGACGCCGATAAAGCCACCGCAGAGATGGATAGCACAGATCCGAGCGCTCCACCCGTCTCACAACTTCTCTACACCCGCGCTGCGCCAAAACGCATGCTCAGCCTCGGTAGCGCGTTCTCCGTGCATACTACGCGCAACTTGCATGATATGCACGACGGTCTTACCTTTGAGCGAGTCACGGCAAGAGAGGCGCAAGATGCAGTTGACGATTTCGGCAGACTGTCGCCTACTTCGGATACTGCTACCGTCCTGGGTCCCACAGCGCACGCCATGACACACGTCTTGTCAGTAGACTCCTCGGAGACTCAAGCTTCAGTCGCCTCATATCCATTCCTGACGAGCGTCCCAAGAGAAACCGAGCTCACTTCAGCCAACTCACATGAAGGACACGACCTGGGTCTGAATCTGATACGAAGCTACTCGGCAGGCAGCCAAGAAAGCACGGAAACGATCACACCTCAATTTGCGAGATGGCCTTCATCCATTGATGTGCTAGATACGCGAGATGAGATAACTCAACCGCGACCGAGTGTCGACATAGCGGAGCACGCCCGCTTGAATCCATTCGACGACTTCAACGCTGTAAGCTTCCCGAATTCCGGTTTTGCTACCCGGTGTCCGCTGACCTCCACACGTCCCTACTCAGGTCCGCCCCGATACGCCTGGTCGGCAACGAGATATGACCTTCTTGCCGCCGAGCTTGCGCCCGGGAGCTCAGTAACATAGTTCTTTTTTGTGCATTTTCGCTCATTTGTATCTAATGGCTCGCAGTACTTACATAGGTTGTCTAATTATAGTCAAGTGTTGTTGTACCAACAGCGTGGGCTTGAAAGACGGTTCTAGCCAAATGGACAAGTGCCCGGAGTAATATACCTCAGGATGCCTGACTCAGATTTATTCGGCTCTAGTCTGCTAGTAAACAAAATAATCGACACTGGCATATGCGACGAATACTATTGATGCTACACATGTTGCTACAGAAAAGGAGCGTTTGGCACTACTGACTGTTGTTTCAGCAGAAACACCTGACCACCTCCTACGCTCGACCAGGTTTATAACTCCCATATCGTTACATTTTACGTTTCCCCACCTATCTTTAGCTCTCGTTACCAAGTCTTCACCGTCGTCGAATGCATTATGAATCCACGTTGGGTCATCTCCTCCCTGCACGTTATGGAAGGCTATTTGTTCCGTGAAAGGCGTTGCATAGGATTGGTTCATTGTGATCCCTTCCAGCGGGCATTGAAAAGGTGTCGAGATGAGAGGCGGACAAGATGCCCGCACTAAACTGCAGACATCGATACAAGGCGGTATTTCCGAGTATGGGAAGGTAGCGTCTGGCAGGAAACTCGTCCGTGAGTCTTCGGCACTCGTTCGAGGGAAAGTGCGAATAGCATCGTCTTGGTAATTGGGACTAGAGTCGTAGTCTGTACATCTTGGCATGCGAATGGAGCAAAGCCATGAACGGTATGCGGTAAGGCATTGTGAGCAGGTTCGCACTGGAGAGTACATCCCTTGTTTCCGCCGCAATTCACCGTCACAAGGGAAGAGATTGAGGGTAAGATTGAAGTTGCTTATGACCGGAGCGATCGCATCGCTATATAGATCCAAGAGGTCGGTGTCGCTCATCGAAGGCGGCGCAGGTACACTATACGCGACGTCCGGACAGAAGGGCACGTCAACCAACAAGCGGCAGCGGTTGTCTGTACAGAAGCAATGATAAGCGAAAATCGCTTGCACAGGCCAGATAGAACTTACCCTGCTTGGTCTCGAAGTACTGTCTCTGATACAGCCTGGAAGTGCCATTATCATTCTCTGCAATCCCCCATAGGCTGTAATTTGCCGCTATATCTAGCTCGCTAGCCGTATATTGCACCTTTCGACCGCCTTGAGAAGTCTCGCCCAAGGAACCGCCTTCTTCTTTTGTCAACTCGACCACGCCTCGAGTTGTCATAGTATTTGCAACTGTTCCAGCTGTACGAAGCGAGCGTATGTAGCACGTGGAATTGCTCAAGTCGGTTCGCACGAGATCTGTCGGGACGACGAAAGGTTGGTATAGAGGAGGACCATCAGACTCGGCAGACGCGTAGGTTGGAGAAGTGAAGAGTGCTGTAGTATTGTCGGAATCTTCGAATGCAAACAAGGGGAGCTTGTCCAGTGTGTGCCAAGGCGGATCTGGCTTTGCTGTTATTCCGAGTTCGAAGGTATAGTCTTCGTTATCATTTCCAGTGTTTATCGCGACTGTCAAAACTTCCGACTGTCTTGTCACCGGTATTGTCATGTTGGCGAAGCCGCCACGTATAGCTTTCCCATAGGTAACGGACGAGTTCGTGTAAGCCGTGAATGTTGTTCTGTCAGACTGATTGTAGGAGGATGGAGCATCGCAGAGGTTGAGTGTGAGCTGTATGGGAGAAGTGAAGAGGCTGGCGGAGATGGAGTATTCGACTGCTGCGATTGACGAGTTGGCGGTGAAGCTGAGCAGTGCAGGCAGAGAGGTGACGGCGACAGCGACAGAGGCCATGCCATGGATGTATGGTACTGAAGAGGAAGGTGAAGAGTCGTCAGTTCCACCGGTCTATCATAGTTGAAGTAGTGGTATCATGGGAAAGGTGAGCTGTGTGCAGTTGATGCTACCTGGATTTCATGCATACATAGAAATCCTCGATCATCCTGACCGTCTAGGCAGCCATGGTGGCCAACTTCTGGCTTATCACACCTTCACTCAGTTGAACGCATGTATACTTTTGACTCCACGCTCTGATATAGCGCGTCCTGGGTCATCAAGATGGGCGACAATCCTCGGGACCTCCTGCTGGAGATGGGCATGAACCTGGACGACATCAACAAGGCCGTCAAGCATTTTGGGCCTGGCATGACTACCGAAACTGCCGTCGACTGGATATTGAATGGCTGCCCTGGATATGTGGACTATGCTCCCCCACACCTGTCCCAGGCCTCGCATCCAGCTCCAAATACGCAGGTCGTGCCATATGCAGGAACTCATCCCCACCAGCAGCCGTCGTCAAATACTGGTCAGTCGGCCTTGCAGCCCCACAATACTTACCGAAGTGCGCAGCAGAGTAATAACGATGGTTGGCTTCACGCGTTTCAAGATCACAACAAAAATCTCACAGAAAACGACATAGCTAGCTCGATGCTAGCACTGAAAGACACCAATAACGAGGGGCAGAACACCGCTGGCAACAGCAATAACAATAATAGGTGCAGAAGCGACAGCATGATCACTCAGCCTGCATACGATCCTTGGGAGTTGCATGATTCTGACATTGGTCGCGGTTACAGCAAAATTCCTCCCACAGAAGACGTCCCTTCCTCGACTTATGCCCCAACATCGAACTACGATAACGTACCGACAATTGATCTATCTCAGGCAGATGGAAACGGCAGCAAGGGCCTTTCGGCGCCTCGCACATCGCCAATAGACCCTTCAATGAAGTCAGACGGCAACAGTAACGTCGCAACTCAAGGCCCACAGGAAGAAGGTGATGCGGATCTGAAACGTGCCATCGAGCTTTCTCTGCAGGAGTCAACGAACAATGCCGCAGGTTCTACGGATATGAGCAGAGCAGCATCGAGAACTCGAGCACAACAAGAGGAGGAAGAGCTGAACCAAGCCATGTCACAAAGTATGCTCTACGCCGATCAGCAAGCCAGCGCATCGTTCACAAAGGACCAACATTCTTTAGACACGAAGCCAAGAGAAGACCCGGACGTGCCAGTAGTACTCACCAGCCCCTCATCGTTCTTGGCGTATCTACCATCGATGCTACACACTTTTTACTACAACCCGACCTTCCGGCAAATGGTTCTCAACCTGGACATTGATTACATGCAGACTCCATCGTTTGAGAATTATTCAGGGGATAAACCAATTCTTACAAGGTCTCTGCTGCCACCACAAGCTCCAGACTACCTCGTCAAGCTTGCAGCATTACAGAGACTTTTCATCTTTATGTTCCAATCAAGGCGGACCAAGACAGGCCTGACGGACATTATGGACGCTTTCGGTATCAAGGTACCCAATGTGACGAGAGACAGGAACCCTCTCAGTGATATGAAAGGTGAGACTCTGGGTGTGCTTGGTCCCTGCGTGTATTGATTGTCGATTCCGCTAGCATTGCACGACTCGGTTGGCAACGCATGGCTACAGTACACACAAGCATGGCTCGAGGATCAAGTCAGTAAGAAAACGATCTCACAAGAGGAAGCTTCCAGCACCTCAGAACAAGCAAAGTCTGTTCTCTTCTCTCAGGGTATATTCCTTCCAGATATCAGCGATACAGCGCTTGAGACAGAGCCTGAGCCGGCTTTCTTCGGTGAGGGCAATCCAGCTCTTCAGTGGAGCTCATGTGCTGCTCTGCAGACCGTTCCGCCTGAGCTCAACGACACGTACTCTGCCCTGGATGAGTACTTTGGTCACGAGGTGCGTGTGAGATTTGTCGGCATACACTGGAACGCATGCTAATCGAGGTCTTTTTTTCCAGCGGACCGCCTTCATTGTCAAGCCAGGCAAAGCTCTGTATATCTATAATCAGCGATTAGGAAAAAGTTCGGCTCCAGTATCAGCAATTGGGCCAGCCCCACCACCGTATAGTACGCTGGCACAAGCCGACGAGACTCCGATGCCTTTCAAAGTCGAGCCTGTGCTGTATCTGGACCGATATGCATGGAAGAACAGAGAGCAAGTGATGGAGATGCGCCGTAATATACGAGCTGGACAAGAACAGCTACACAAGCTTTTGGCACATCGTGAACGTCTCCTGACCAGCTCAAAAAATGGTAAACCTCTCGTGACAGTTCCTACGACAACAGAAAACGGCGACATGGGACAGAATGAAGTCAAGAGTACAGAAGGAAAGGCAGTACTGCAACAGGCTATTGCTAGACTTGAAGAGTTGGCGGATACAGTCGAAGACTCAGATAGACAAAAAAGCCAAGCCATCCTTGTGCAGAAGCTGAAGGCTATCGTGACCATGATGCAGGGTCAGATTCAGAAGCTGAACGAAGAGATTGCGCAAACACGTCAGCAGATATCAGCCTCACGAGAGCTAGGCAAACAAGAGATAGGCCCTTATGAGCTACGCACGGTGGTAATGTGGAATGGCTTTATGGGTCGTGACTCGATGTACACCTATGTCCGCTCCGGTACTGCTACTGCTGAGATTGACGGACAAACGATAAAAAACCCGAAGTGGTGGAAGGTAGGAGGAGAAGAGGTATTCGAGGTCTCAAAAGACGATGTTCTGAACGATGTTACGGGCATTCATATGTTAGGAGGTGGAAGTATAGCACAGTCATACGTCAGCGTGCAAGATTCCGACGAGATGGCCGCCACTGGCATGCCTGACGTTCTGGTGCAAGCTATCGAAGCGGACAATGCAACGTATCTAGCTGAAGTGGAGAAGAATGCACCTAAACAAGACGTAAATCCGGTTACTACAACTGACGGCGAAGGTATGGCGATGGATGCAGCTCCAGCGAACAACAAGGACGATACAATGCAAACGGATGAGCCAGCAACTGCTGTGACAACAATTGAACCGATCAAGGAAACCTTGAATCTAAAAGGTGGAGCAAGTAGAAGACGGATGAGTATCTCATCTGATACTGGCTCAATAGCGAGTACTTCGAGAGTACGCTTGGACGACTGGGACGACGAGGAGGGAAGCGAAGGCTACGTCGAGACAGTGGAGCTCGGTTTCCCAGTCAAGCTGAAGAAGGCCTTCAAGGTAGTAAGAGACGTCGGAAAGCTCGGTGGCAAGCCAGTGAGTACAGGAGTCGCTTTTGTCCTGACGTGACCGCTAATGTTATCTGCCACAGACATGGCTGGATCCCGCTCTTCCACTCAAGCCGGAGATGGTCAGGTGCGAAACGTGCAAATTTCGGATGGAGTACTTGCTTCAGATGAATTGTCCGCTTGATGAGCTGCCTCAAGCTATATATCGTACATTTTACGTTTACACCTGTCGGAAGTCCTCCTGCCTCAAGAATGCAACATCGCAAGGGTGAGTCAAGCCAATACTTTCGCACAATAATTGCGGCATAGTTGCTGATCCTGTAATACACGACTTGCTCTGAACAGAGTCAAAGTATATCGCGTCCAGCTACCTGACAAGAATGCCTACTACGAGCTGCAAAACGAGGCTGAACAATCCAGGGCGCAAAAGTTCCGAGACAAGCAATGTGAGCCGAAGTCCCAGCAAGCTTACATTGTGATTGAAAGCTGAAGAATCCTTACTTGTTCAGATGCGCAACTGTGTCCGACTTGCAAAATGAAGCATTCGGACCCTTGTCCTTGTAAACCTTGGAATGAGTGGCTCATTGAGACGGGGGCAGAGGATGTCGAAGATGAAGAAGAGGCACCTATCACTGCAGACGGTGAGTACGATGAGAATAGGACGCAGAGGCTCGCTGCTAATGACCCGAAGATTTGGCGATGATGTGCACGAGTAGTCGTGCACATCATCGCCAAATCTTCGGGTCAATTGAAAGGTCCCATGCGTAAATAGGCGTTCGTGTCAGATACACTGACAGGATTCCTTTCGCACCTTCAGAAGTAGAGGAGCGCATGAAGAACGCTACGTTGTACAAAGAGGAGCTCTCAGCAGAAGACACAGCAGAGCCCGATACGAGGACAGCTGTGGATGGTGCATTCCTGAAGTTCCAAGAAAGACTGTACAACGAGCCTGATCAGGTCTTAAGGTACTACTATCGCGAAAAGGAGACCGAACCGCTCTGGGTTTCGGATGAGAAGAAGTCACGTCCGACGAGTATACCTAAATGCAGCTGTGGAGCGGAGCGGAAAGTCGAATTTCAGATTATGCCACCTATTCTGTCTATACTGGGAGTGGACGATCTGGATAAGGACTCGCTGGATTTCGGCACCATCATTGTGTACACATGCACAGACTCGGTGAGCATTTGCCTCTGGCTAGACTTTTAAGTGAAGCATACTGACACTGCTGTATCGACAGTGCACCGTCAGCAAACCACCGCCAGAAAGCATCTTCGAAGGCGAGCAGGCTATCTTTACGCCACCTTCAGGCTGGGCTGAAGAGGTGGGATTTGTGCAGAACTTCAGTCAGCAGGGAGTCAAGTTTCAGGGCGTGTAACTCAGCAAGCAAGCAAGCAAGTACATAGTAATACAACTACAAAACACGGTAATGAGATATACTGTGCCTTGCCTCATCTTGCACCTTGCCCCAACATCCTGAGTAGGCGGGGGTGGTCGAAGACGTGGCACTTTTTGAACGGGGCGGAGCTCGAGTATGCACGATGGAAAGGCAAGGCAAGGAAAAGTGAAAGAGTGCGCTGAAGCTGTATTCCGTGTTGCATCCATATCGCCAGCAAGGAGCACATCCACTGCTTGCTCTTCCCTTTTGCGACTCTTGCTCCGCTCACTTGCTTCAAAGGCAGGGCGCGCTCAACTGCTGGAACTTGAAGCGCGTCTCTCTCTGCTTCTGATCAACCCGGATTTACACTGCAACACTTCAATCTACACCAAGATGAGGGGAGCAAGACTATTCACTACAGTGTCAGCACTCCTGGCTGCCTGCGTCGCCGCCAGCGATGTCCTCGACCTCACAAAGGATACCTTCCACACGGCAGTCACGCCTGAGGACCTGATGCTCGTCGAGTTCTTTGCACGTAAGTGAGAGCAGGACTGCGATGCAAGAATAGCAAGCACACTGACACTCATGCTGCTGCCTCTTATAGCCTGGGTATGCCGTCAATCAGGTCGCACAACGCGTCGCTTCCTTGCTGATCTTTGGTCCTATCCTGCATAATCCACGTGGCGCTGCATCCGAAACCAACACCACAACACGACATCGTCTCATACTCTCTCCTGAATGGATTCTTTCCCCTCAGTGTGGCCATTGCTCGTTTGATTCCCTCGGAAGTACCAAACTTGCTCCCTGCTGATCCTTGGTCTTCTTACCCACAGGCAAAGCCCTCGCACCCAACTATGAGACAGCAGCAACCGAGCTAAAAGAGCAGAACATCAAGCTCGCAAAGGTTGATTGCACAGTCGAAAACGACCTATGCTCGGCATATGGCGTCAGTGGTAAGTAGATTTCTCGCGAATCTCTGTGGTCCTGCGAACAGCAGACTGACCAAGCTCAATTGCCAATGCAGGTTACCCGTACGTAGCTTAGCATTCGCCATATCTTTGTCACCGCGAAAGGACGCTGATAGAGACTCTCACTCTCAGAACCCTTAAGGTCTTCCGAAAAGGCGAGCCAACAGACTATAGCGGCAGCAGAAAGTCCGATGGCATCATCAGCTACATGAAGAAGTAGGTACCCATTTCACGCAGAGCATTAACTACAGGGCGTATGGATTGCGAGGGTGACAGGGTCATGCATTGCCATCTGCCTGCCTAAGCGCGTCTAGAACGATGTCAGCACGCTTAGGTAGGCAGATCGCAATGCTTGACTCTGGCCGACTAGCTTCTCGCCGTCTGTCATACATAGCCATGGAGTCTGGATAGTATGGCTGATTCTGTTACCAATCTTTCTTCCTTCCAGGCAAGCTCTCCCCGCTGTTTCCGAAGTCACCGCCGAAAACCACGTACAATTCCAAGGAGCCGACAAAATCGTTATGATTGCCTACCTCGATGAATCCGATTCCCACAACAAGGGTATCTTCAACAGCTTCGCCGAGTCGTACCGTGACGACTACATGTTTGGTCTCACCACGGACCCAACTGCCATCTCACAAGCTGGTGTCGCTCCTCCCGCTGTTGTCCTATACAAGACGTTCGACGAGGGACGCAACGACTTCACCGCTTCCTTCACCCCTCAAGGACTCGTCGAATTCGTTCACGAGCACTCCGTACCTCTACTTGATGAGATCTCACCTGAAAACTTCGCTACGTACGCCGAGGCTGGAATTCCACTCGCTTACATCTTCGTCCCATCCGATGACCCCGAGAGACCTGCCCTAGTCAAGAGCATCGAGCCAGTCGCTCGTGACTACAAGGGAAAGATCAACTTTGTCTGGATCGACACCAACAAGGTATGTTCACTAACATTGCAAGTTCTATAAGCTTAGAGAGCTGATGTGTACCGCTCCGATTAGTTCTCCGACCACGCCAAGTCTTTGAACCTACCCGAACCAAAGTGGCCTTCTTTCGCCATTCAGCAGATCCAGGAATCAACCAAGTTCCCAATGCCACAAACACAGGAAGTCAACGCCAAGACCGTCGGTGACTTTGTTGCCAAGTTCGCAAAGGGAGAAATCTCACCTAGCATCAAGAGCCAACCTGTTCCCAAGACTCAGGATGAAGCCGTCTACAAAGTCGTCGCCGATACTTTCGAGGATGTCGTTCTCAAGGAGAACAAGAAGGACGTATTCATCGAGCTATACGCTAGCTGGTGCTCTCACTGTACGTTACACGGGACTCCTTTATGATTCATCGAAATTGAATGAGACTGATTCTTCTTTGCTACTATAGGCAAGCGCCTCGCTCCCATCTGGGAAGAGCTCGGCGAGAAGTTCGCCAACTCAAAGGATGAAATTCTCATCGCCAAGATGGACGCTAACGAGAACGATATCCCACCCGCCGCTGGATTCCGAGTCCAAGGTTTCCCAACCATCAAGTTCAAGGCAGCTGGATCAAGCCAGTTCGTTGATTATGAAGGCGATAGATCTCTCGAATCTTTCTTGGAGTACATCGAAACCAACTCAGTCAATAAGGCTAAGCCCAACGCTGCCCCTAAGGCTTCGACTCCAGTTGCCGCCGGAGACCGCCACGATGAGCTTTGTAAGTCAGGAACAGTGACACACCTGGCCAGTTTCCTCTTATTGACGCTTTATTCATCTTAGAAATGCATGGGCATGTTATGGCTAATTTATCGTCTGCAAGTGTGGCTTCGACTGCTTGCAAAGATAAATAGCTTCGATAGTGCACAAATCCCTTATTAGAAAGTTTGAGCGGACTGTCGAAGTCCATGCGACTCTCGTCTGACTGTTTAGCTTATGTTAGTTCTGAAGCAATGAAGAACGAGGCTTGAACGAGGGCGCTACTGGAGCATGAGGACAGAGGAGCGAATCGCTGATAGCTACGTGTATTGCTTTCAAGTGCACTTTAAACTGACGCCCGACACCTCTGGACTACATCGGCGGGCGCGTATGAATCACTGGGTACCGACAAGAGACTGTTGAGCTAAAGTCGGAACGGTCCACCTTGTTCTCCGAACGTCACATTCTGGGGGATTGTCTGGTTGACACATTGTCCATTGGCGATATCCAATCCGAACAGGTCTGCTGGGTGGGTATAGAAGAAATATTGCGAGCTATTCAAGCTCTGGAAGCTACTGGTATCGTAAGGGAGCTTGTCGTCGGAGTCGGTAGCTGATGTGTTGCGGATGAAGATGCAAGCGAGTTGCTCTGGGTATGTCTGAGCGATTTGAGGGTAGGCCGTCAAGAGTGTTGAAGAACTGGTATCACCGACGAGAACTACGAAGGCATTGAGGTGTCAGTCGATGAGAAGATCTCTCCGAATGCCTGGCATCACTTACCGAACTTTCGCTGCGGGAAAGTCTGGAACAAGCGCGTCAAGGATTGCTGGCGGGCATCGAGGACTTGAGATGGCTCAGTCAGATTGATAGGTCTCATGTCAAGCGATCCGAGGGGATAATTGCTGAACAAGTATGACACGTATGTTCGTGTCAATTCAAGCGGTGTGGTGGTATCGTAGCTGAAATTTCATGACGTGACTTAGCTACTTCTGCAGGTCAAACGAAACCAAGGCCGGACCTGAACCTACTGGAATGAGACATTGGGAAGAGTATTATCCCAATTGGCGAAGACTTCTGGCGTCTCGTCATAGTTGACATATGGCTCCGCGAAGGAGTTTTTCAGACCTGTAGTGGGGACGTAGACTTTGGTGACTCGCAAGACGTCATCAATCTGGAAGGCAAGACATATCAGTCAACGAAGCAACAAAGAAGGAGAGGATAAAACGTACGTCAGACACAACTGAAATACCAGTATCCGGCACCAGAATTGTGGTGCTGTTGCCTGGTCCAGTGACGTTCTGAGCATATAGCTGCACCACGACAGTTCCGTTGATTTGGCTTGCATTGCCAGTCATGTTTGCCAGGCCTGGCACGACCATGAACTGGTCAATCTCGCCAAAGTCGTCTGCTGCTTGCAATGCGAGAGGGCTTCCGACGGGTCGGCCATTGACTTCGACTTGGACGGTCAAGTTGTTCAAGCCTGGAATTGGCACAGATGCCAAGTCTGTTGTGCGGTTGGTAAGGAGAGCTTGTTCAGTGCTGTTCAGGGTGGAGTTGTCGATGCCGAGCAGGTCGAAAATCTTGCTTAGGTCGGAGTCGTTGACGTCTCCAGGTAGCTTGTAAGCGAAAGCATTGAAGCGAACATTCCAGCCTTGTTGGGTGAAGTTGGAGTATGATGGTACGAGGAGGGCTGAGACTGGCTCTGAGGCTAAAGTACTGTTATCAACCCCAAGTGCCTCTTCAATGGCAGATGGTGAAGGGATCGACAGAACCGCAGACGCGAAGACCGATGAGAAGACACCTTCGGCGGAGGAAGCTACCGCTGAAACATCGGAAGCAGCGGCGGAGGTCACTGAGCTGACTGCTGATCCTGCTTCTGAAGTAGCAGAAGCTAGAGCTGAGGTGATTTGAGGCGCTGGTGCAGCATGCACTCTGTCCAGGACGGCACAAAGACCTAGGAAAGTCACGTGTGAGATTGAAATTGGAGAGCGCATGATGGAGTCGGAACTTCAGGAAGGAGGAAGGATAGAGGGTACAGAGCAAAGGCAAGGAGAGCTTGAATCTGCTGTCCGCACATGAGCCTACAGTCTACTGGACTTCCAGGTGAGCTTGCGTCGGGTTGTTCTCGAAATAGTTTTTGGCTACGTATGGGACCGTCACTTCACTAAAAATACTCTTCACGTCGACGTAGAAGGCAACTACTGACGTCCCGGCACCAAGCTGCGCAAAGAGCGTGTCGGGAGAAGCGATGGTGACGCAAACTGTCGTGACGGTAGCCCTTAGCCTACACAGCTGTAACATGCCGCCTTCGCTTCTAGATTTGCAGCACTTCACATTGACCCCGCTTCCCATCCGACATGCCGAAAAGGCTGCACGTGTTTAGTATGCCGGCAGTCAAGCAACAATCAGCGTGAACGAGCACGACCAATGCATAATGATACAGGCAGACGTCGGGAACCCCAAGACATTGAGTGACCCCAGCATTTCGGCCGCCAAGTCGTGTCTGTGGCCGTTGAGCGCGACAGCAGCTCACTCTGGAGGCCCCGATCAACCTAGCTTCTTGCCGGCGTTAGCCGCTTCTTACTCTGTTCAAAGCTTCTTGACAAGGCGCTTCTGGCATTGCCTTCCGCCATTTCACCATCTTGTCTTCCCAATACCTGTTACCATATCAATATAACATGTCCGAAAGTAAAGGTATCGCCATTGTCACTGGTGCCAGCGCAGGTAAGCAGACCGTCCATTCTATCGGCCGATCAAACCCGCTTTCATAGGGAGACATGCAAACCTCACTCCGCAATGCTCTACGATGTGATTCAGGTATCGGCAGAGCCAGTGCTATAGCTCTTGGAAAAGAAGGCTGGACTGTCGTGGTCACTGCTCGTGATGAGGCTAAGCTCAAGGACACCGCTTCCCAAATCGAAAAGAGTCACGTTATAGCCGGCGACCTGGTGAGTCTGCTGCCATGTTGCTTTCACTACGGTATCTATCTTCTTGCCTGACATGTGATATAGACCAGTCCTGGCTTTGTAGAGAACCTGTTCAAGGAGACAGCGGAGAAGTTCGGTAGGTCGTTTCTAGCTCACGTGTCAGGTAGCCCAGCTGAGATCTACCTCTCATAAATCTGTGCAGGCCGAGTCGACCTTGTGTTCAATGTAAGTCCATTGGACTATACCATTAATAAGCTATCTGGGTTCGCAGCTGACTTTTTCTCAATCATACAGAATGCCGGCATGTCAATTGGTGCCCCATCGATCGAGGAGGTCAAGCTTGAAGACTTCGAAAGAACAATTGCCGTCAATCTAGTCGCTCCCTTCAATTGCATCAAACAGGCCTTCTTGCAGATGAAGAAGCAGTCACCTCAAGGTGGTCGCATTATCAATAATGGCAGTATATCCGCTGTCACGCCACGACCTGGTTCAGCGGCATATACCTCCGCCAAGCATGGCATCACCGGTCTGACGAAGGTAAGGAGTTGGCAAGTCGAGATTAGCCTAATATACTGCTGAGATGTCTCTGTGCCTACGCGCTCTTTTGCTCCTTCCATTTGATACAGACCGCAGCTCTCGACGGCCGAAAGTACAACATCGCTGTCTCGCAAATTGACATCGGTAAGCAGCACGTAGACTGCCTTGCAGCCGCGTCAATCAAGCTCTGACTGATGTCGTGATTGTTCTCCATGCAGGCAATGCCGCTACCGATATGGGCGCAAAGGTATCCAGCGGAAGTCCGCAAGCCGATGGCAGCATCAAGAACGAGCCAACATTCGACGTCAAGCATGTCGCAAGCTCGGTTGTATACATGGCCAGCTTACCTCTTGGTGCCAACGTCTTGTCACATACAATGTGAGTCGCATTCAGTCAAGCATATATGACATGGTTAGACTGTTCTGATCATCGATGTTACCCGTATGCAGAATGGCCACAAATATGCCTTCTTGGGTCGGACGTGGCTAGTGTATCGTGCTTCCTATTTTGCCAATAATCCTGTCCAGACAGCATGCGCAATGTACTTTTTTCGTGTCCATCAGAGCCGAGAACAGACTTGACAGTTGTTATATTATGGTTTTGCTCCACTCTCCCTTCGTACCTCTGAAGAGGCACAAAGGCTAGGTTGAATTGCAGTCACCAATACTAACTTGCAGCTACATGACATCGCTTTGCGTGTTATAATGCATCCACACCGGCGCGCGAAGGTATCGATCTCCAGGCAGCTCCGAGCGTCACTTGCAAAGTATTGAATCACGCCAGAAGGGGCACTGGGAGCATAGCAGGCAGAGAAGTAGGACGAGCAACTGTAAAGAGTAATGAAAACGCTGATACCAAGATGAGATTGGTGCAGAGTCGAAATGGTCCATCGATCATCTACCTTGTACTCCCTTTGTTTTGGTTCTCGCTGTCTCTGCCAGAAGGCAATCGAGGAGCTTTGAAGTCACGAGAATTCACGAAGACCGGCATACTGCAGCCAGAGAACGACAGCAGGGTGGACGTCGGTCACATCTAGGATAGCTTGAAAGAGCTTGAGTAACATCCTGGAGTCCGTTCATGGCTCATCGTCATGAGCGAGGCGCTAGAGAGGCCGTCACGGCCGCGGTGGGCGAGAGGGGCAGGTAAGCAGGAAATGTATTGCAGCGGAGACCCATGCAGACAAGGTCGAGCTAATGTACTTGATTGACTGCGTTCCTTATAGACGGACGGGCGCTGCTATGCCACGGCATGGCGATATTCCTCTGACGCAGGACGGTTTCGAAGATCCAGACGCCTTCTTCAAGAGTCCCGCAGCGGCATCTCCCAAAGGCAAGAATCGCACGAGGGCATCTCCTATACCTGGCCCATCCAATACATACTCGCAAAGCCAGTCCCAACAGCTTCTTTCCAGTGCCAGTAAACGCCATCAACGGCGACCGGATGTCACGCATGAGATCGGAGTGAGAGGCCGGTATGTGGAAGACGTGACCTTGTCTTGAAAGCAAGTTACTGACAAGCTGGACACATTATGTTGACCGGGCTCCCAGTAAAACGGGCATGCCAATAGCTCCAAATGGCCGGATAGCTCGAACTTCTGATGGTATGGAAGATATGGATGCCTTCTTTGCTGGTAATCCAGCCAGTATACCTCCATTACAGCGAGCAAAGCGGATATCGCAGATACTTGAAGAACAAGAGGAGTACGAGGACGAGGAAGATCAGACTGCGAATTACAACGGACGCGGGAGAGTCTCTGCCGCCACTTCGAGAAAAACGCTAGTCGAGGAAGAGGAGGAGTATGAAGAAGTATCTGAGGAAGAGGAGGATCAAGTACTGTTTGGAGATGAGGAGCAATCCGGAAACGAAGAGTATGATGAGTCTCGAAGGAATACAATTGGTGTCTCCACTGTCCATCGCGGCAGAAGACAGAGTGGGCGCTCGGACGTATATGATGTCGAAGCCAGTCTTGTTGAAGGAGATCAGTACGACGAGTACGGAGAGGACGACGGAGGAACCAAATCCATGTCACTAGAAGGAAGTAAGAGGACCTCCTTTGGCAATTCACTTGGGCTGTCTAGCTGATGTATGCTCGTCCGGCAGGCTCCTTCTTCAACAAGAGTAACCGGACCATCAATACCAGTGGCCAAGTCCCTGTCGCTGCGAAAAGCCGACTTTCGACGCGCTCGGATGTATATGACAATGTTCCATCCTCTCCCAGCCGCATGCAGCGTTCATCACCCTCGTCATCGGGAACACCACGAGCCGCTCGAAATGCAGTTGCTTCGACATCAAGACAACGCATTGACCCTATACAAGAGCCGTCTTCTACGGATGACGAAGGAGAACAGATACAAAGTACCTTGACACGCTCGGCACAAGCAAAACGGCGGAGAAGTAGTGTGCAGACTGGACAGCACTCCTCTTCCCCGTCGAGGGACAGCAAAGGTAAAGGTCGCCAGAGCCTCTTCAGGGAACCCAGCTCGGATCAGAATCACTCCCGCGCAAACGTTACGGGCAGGACAGAAGCTGGATATGAGAATGATAACAACGATAACGATGACTATGAAGAGCAGGATGGCTTTCAGCCGGCGCTCATTGATGATGAGGCAGGGTACAATAAATTACAGCAACCGTACGGTGATTACCCGGAACCTGAGGATGACGAGGAGCTTGATCTACGACAAGAGGAACGCGCGCCCTCTCGGCGGCGAGCGTATAGCGACGATGATGAACAAATCGATACGCGACGGCGGCAGCAGCCAGAAAGCGACGAAGAGGAACCCTATCAGGATATTGGGCAAGACGACGATGACGGCAATGATTCGGAGGAACTGCCCCCACCGCTTAGCGAGCCAGGCAAGAAATCTAGTCGTGCCGCAGCGAACGACTCAGGTCACATTGAGGAGGAAGAGGAAGATGCTCGCGCACGAAGCAAAGGGAAAACATCTCAGAAACCACCGTCAAAGCCCCGTAAGAAATATGGGAGACCTGACGTAGAACATCCTGAGGGGGTACGTCGGTCTCGTCGGGACAGAACAAGTCCCGTGGCCTTCTGGAGGAACGAGCATGTCATCTATCAAAGACGCGACTCCCCATCTGGTGCTGCTTATTATGAGAAAGTCGGTGTGGCAGACAGGCCTACGGGACCCGTCCGGTCACTGGTGAACAAGCACAAGAGGTCACGCTCGGCTAGCGCAGGTCCGAACAAGAGGGCGAAGACCAGAAGTGTTTCTGTTGCGACGGACAATGAGGGAGAGGTGAACAGACAAGGTATAGATCAAGATTGGGCAAAGTGGGATGAGGAGACTGATCCAGATGGCATTGTCTGGGACTATGTAGACGGAAAAGAACTCCAGCGACGTATGTCTTCCTACCTGCAGGCTTCCTTTACTTGGGACCGGCTGACAACCTCCCTCGTCGACTTGTAGGCATCGCCTTCACGGCCACCATGCAGGATCCAAAAGCCACGAAGCACGGTTATAAGTTCCAGCGTGTGTTCACAGATGGCGAATTCTTAGGCGCGGGTCTGCTGATCATCCCGCCTGGAGAGAAGAAGCCGCTCAAACCTGCTAAAGACAACACTTATGTGATTACCTCTAGAGCACCCGTTGAAAGCATAATGTTCATGGCTGACCTTCTTATTACCATCTGCAGGTATTATTCTGCCACCAAGGCGCAGTCCGAGTTCTCGTACATCGTACAGAGTTTTCCGTTGCTAAAGGAGGGTTCTTTCTCATTCCTCGGGGCAACTCGTACCAAATCAACAATCTTACCGATATTGACGCAATCTTAGTATTTATGCAAGCTAAAGAAGTCGAAGCAGTAATGGAAGCGCAGGAAGAACAGTAGCGTTTGGTCAAATCTAGTCAAGATCACGCCATAAGTATGTTTATAGCAGTGAAGGATAGAGAGGTGCTGTCGTTGTAATGTTCATGCTTCTATGCTACATTAGGATATCGTGCCACTAGACCAATGCAACACGAAGTCTTGCAGACTTGCAATTTTGCTGTATAACGTCAACGGAGCGCTATGATAGTAGTACTGTAGGCTCAGTTCGTACGCCGTCCAAATCTGAATCGATTAAACCGACTTTGGCAGTAGAAATGCCGCTCCTGCGAGAGGCGTACATACATGAATGCTGTCTTTGCGGAAGACGCGCTCAAGCGGCAGGCGAATCGAGCCATACCTGATTGTCTGGATTCTTGTACTCGCATGCTATACACACGGTGCCTGTATAGAACATCTGGATCCCACTTTTTATCGCTAGATTAGAGGATACGGTATCAGACAAGAGTCTTAGGAGTTTCCCATATCTGCTCACAATCGCAGGATCGACAATAATGCTGCACGACGGTCTCTTTGGCAGAACTTGCTGCGATCTCTCGATGATCTGGAAAGTCGCACAGTTCAAGAAAGCGCTTCCAGGTCACATTTTCCGAGTAGATAGCATTGATGTGTCGGCAGGTCTGGGCGAGCAATGTGGACGAGCGGGGTCCCGTTTGTACCAGGATCTCCGTCAGAATCTCGTCGGGCAGACTAAGCAAGCTGGGTTGTACAGACAACTGACGAGTCCAACCAGGCTTCAGTGACTATATGCAGTTGCAAGATGCACGCAATAGACTAACCCGTGCTGCGGTTCCTTGCATTTTGCTGCTTGACTAGTGCGGCTGTCGAAGCTCCGGTAGCTGATTCGAGAGACCGCTGCAGAGGCAGTCGGTGCTACTAAAGGGGCATGTCGTTTCTTGCACTTTGATAGCAGACTGAGTTTTGCGCTTTCTCGCTTGGAGAGAAGAAGAGCTCTATCGGTCTGCTACTGATGGTGTGCATGGGGCCGATCGCTCTGTGGCACCGCGAGAGCAAAGGTGAATCAGCAAGACAGGATTGTCTTCATTCTTCGTCCAACTCGTCAAGCTCTGTTCATTGCAGCAGCTCTGACCAGTTGAAGAAGGCCACTCGACGTAACCAAGGATAGAGAAGCTATGGCAAAGCGAGTGTCGGGCAATTCGACTGCAGAGGACAGCGATGCCTCGACAGCACGCAAGCGAGTCAGAGCAAAGGGAGGTGCCTCGTCGTCGAATGCTGCATCAAGAGCAAACTCGGACGATGAAGTAGCTACAGGAGAAGAGGACGAGGATCTTGAATTTGAATTTCGCTCTGCAGGAGAGTCGACAGACACCGCTGGCGAGGAGTCAGATGCGTATGGCAGTGAGGATGAGGATGATGGAAAGCGGTCTGCCAAATCGAAGCAGGGCGGCAAGTCTGCAAAAGGGAAAGGAAAAGCAAGAAGTACTTCTCGTATAGTGCTGTCTTCGGCCAGCAAGGCGCTCTATTCAGAAGCTGCCAGTCAGCCTGGCGCAGTTGCTCGAATGCCACCTGGGGTTTCCGATCCATCGTCATTGGTATCTTCACTCTTTCCACCGCATCACGATGCTGCATACTTGCCTCTCAAACCAGATCACGCTTCTAGACCGCTGTATATTGCACCATCTATACCGCCGCTCATCATTCTCGAAGCTTTTCATCCGCTATCAGTGCAAGCCCAAGATTTCCTCACTGCGATTGCCGAGCCTGTATCACGACCAAAGCATGTTCATGAATATAAGCTCACAAAGCATTCCTTGTATGCTGCCGTCAGTATTGGTCTGGAGCCGGAGGATATCATTGCCGTTCTGTCAAGATTGTCGAAGGTCAAGATACCTTTGGAAACAGTCGAGTATATCAGAGAGGCGACAAAGTCCTTTGGCAAAGTCAGACTGGTTCTCAAGGATACGAAGTACTACGTAGAGAGTGGGTATGCGGATACTTTGAGATTGCTTCTTCGCGACCCTGTCATAAACAAGGCAAGAGCGATAGAAGAGGGAGCTACAGAAGACTTGGAGACTGCAACTGCGCCGAAGAAGAGTAGTCTTGTCATTCCGGGAACTAAGTACGCAGGTGCTGGTGCTGCTGGCGAAAATGTCACAGACGGTGGTGGACAGGCGAATGGAGATACTGGGCAAGGGAACCTCGACAACGCACGCGAGGATGACCTTTTCACGGCGAACATTGGCCTAGATGCCGATGAAGATGCAGACGACGATGACAATGTTCATCGATTCCAAATCAAATCAGAAGAGATGGAGAATGTCAAAAAGCGGTGCAACGACCTCGAATATCCAATGCTGCAGGAATACGACTTCAGGGCAGATTCAGTCAACCCAAATTTGGAGATAGCACTCAAACCTGCGACACAGATTCGTCCTTACCAGGAGAAGTCGCTGAGAAAGATGTTCTCGAATGAGTAAGTAAATCGAGAGATATAGATACAAAGGACTGTGTTGACGCTTTGAATCAGTCGTGCTCGTTCAGGCATCATTGTGCTGCCTTGCGGAGCAGGCAAGACTTTGGTTGGCATCGTAGCCGCAAGAACTATCCGCAAGTCGTGTCTGATTCTCTGCACGTCTGGTGTATCAGTCATGCAGTGGAAAGCCGAGTTCCTGCGCTGGACGAATATGGATGAACGAGATATTGCTGTTTTCACAGCCGACCACAAGCAGAAATTCCAGGGTGCAAGCGGTATTGTCGTGTCGACCTACTCTATGGTTGCAAACAGGACGAAGAGAAGTCACGACTCGCAGAAGATGATGGACTTTCTTACAAGCAGAGAATGGGGTTTGCTGTTGTTAGACGAAGTGCACGTCGTGCCTGCTGCCATGTTTAGGCGTGTCATCACGACCATCAAAGCGCACACAAAATTGGGTCTGACAGGTAGGTAATTTTCAAATTTGTGTGTATAAACCTCGTCTTACCGATGCCCCTCAGCCACTCTCGTTCGAGAGGACGACAAGATTGATGATTTGAACTACCTCATTGGGCCCAAGCTATACGAAGCCAATTGGATGGATCTTGCCAAAGATGGCCATATCGCCAACGTGCAATGTGCTGAAGTTTGGTGCCCGATGACGCCTGAGTTCTATCGAGAGTATCTCCGAGAGAAGTCACGGAAGCGTATGCTATTGTATTGCATGAATCCCAACAAGTATCAAGCCTGCCAGTTCCTGATCAACTATCATGAGGCCAGAGGAGACAAGATCATCGTCTTTTCCGACAATGTCTACGCTCTGGAGGCTTATGCAAAGAAGTTGAAGAAAGCTTATATTCATGGTGGCACAGCTCAGATCGAGCGAATGCGTATTTTGCAAAACTTCCAGCATAATCCCCTCAGTAAGCTTTCAAATGTAGCCACCTCCATCATGACGTGCTAATGTGATACATATGTAAATCAGTCAACACCATTTTCCTTTCAAAAGTCGGCGACACTTCTATCGACTTGCCGGAAGCAACCTGCCTTATCCAAATATCCTCGCACTTCGGGTCTCGACGTCAAGAAGCCCAGCGGCTGGGTCGCATTCTTCGAGCAAAGCGCAGGAATGACGAAGGCTTCAATGCCTTCTTCTATTCTCTGGTGTCTCGAGAGTGAGCTGGCTTTGTCGAGCTTGACCAGGGTATTCAGTCGAGCTAATTACTGTGCCAATAGCACGCAGGAGGTGTATTACAGTACGAAGCGTCAGCAGTTCCTGATTGATCAAGGCGTAAGTGCTATGCAGCCTGGCTGTCGAACTGCGCTTATGTCGGACTCCTGCAGTACGCTTTCAAAGTCATCACTCATCTCGATGGTTTGGAGCACACGCCCGACCTTGTATACAGATCAAAAGACGAGCAGATTGCTCTGCTCCAATCGGTCTTGCTCGCCAACGAGACCGATGCAGAGCTTGGTACCGATGTGCAAGCTTCTTTCGGAGATCTACCGGGCACTGTCACAAGCAAAGACTTTGGTCGAGCAGGAGGTCGTCGGCCGGAAGGTGCTGCTGCACCCAAGCGCATCACTGGCAGCCTTGGAGCACTTAGTGGCGCTCAGGCTATGAGCTACATTGAGCGGTATGTCTAAAGCCGCCTAGCATTCAATCTCGCACCCAAACTGACTATTCGATATAGAAATCGGTCGGAGAATAAGGCATTGGCTAAAGCAGCGAAGGATCGTTCTCAGCCACGTCATGCGCTCTTCCAAAAGCGAGCAAAGGTTGGTAGAAACAATAGCGCTGCGATGGATGGGACCATACTAACCATAAGCATGTTCACAGATCCAAAAGGACAAGGATAGAGAAAAGAGGAGGGCGGCAGAGGATGACTAGAGTACTAACAAAATATGACCGATATCGTTTCGTTGATCCCCACATGTAGCCGAGTGAAGCAATGTCATCTGTAACATGGAGGGAGTGTTTCCTTATTACCTCGCTCTATCCCAGTCCAAACTCTTCGAATGTCGGTGACAGCACTCACGGTAATCGCTTGTACTCACGTCACCCTTCGTAGAGAGGTCGGGACGCTGTTACAGCAACCCAATCAGTGACCCAGCTACTCAATGTCAATTTCTAAAATGTAAGTGTGCCTACACTACATACTAGCAATACAGCAATGTCAGAGGAGGCTAAATTCTGTGCTTTCTGAGAAAATTAGACCGCCCATAGGTGAGCCATTTTTGTTTTTGGGAGACCGCACCAGGTTGGCCCGTTAGGTCATTGCACGGTAGATGAGGGCGGTCGGCAACACGCACAGTAGCCTCCATGTGCTGCCGAGGAGCGCGACGGTATCAGGTGCTATTCAAAAAGGCCGCTCATCGCATTGCCAAGGACAAGAGCTGACTCTGCTGCGGTCCATCACTGCAGGAACCCGTTTCGGACAGGCGACAGTGAGAGATATCTGATAAAAAATGCGGGTTCGATCAAGGTCGCGGACCATCCGTAGTCAAATTTAGATCGGAATCTACAAAGAATTGTGACAATCAGATGAAAAGGCACGCAGTCCGAACATGATGCAGCAGGAAATCAAATTCTGCGAGTCTGTGGCCTTTCCATAGAATTACGATGCTGCAGAGATTTCTCTCTTCTCTTTCTTCTTCAATATTCGAGCCAGCCATACAGGGGTGAATTAACCATTTTACGGGGCCAACTCGATCAGCACCATGTCCGCTTCTCAAGGGCTTTCGAAACCAGGCTGGAATATGCCGAGTCTGACTTCAGATGCTGTTCAACCAAGCTCTCGAGCCAGCGAAGAAGAGAAGACGCAAGATGGCGCAGATTCCACACATGGGGATGCAGCAAAGCTGTCCGACCCAGAGACCGGTGTTCCCCTGTCGGAAGTCTCTATCAGTGATACTGAAGTTGTGGACCCAACGGAACAAGCAGGTGTACAAAAGGTAGAAGCCATCACTTTGACCTGGTCCAAGAAGTCTCTGCGCCTGATCTACATCAAGTGAGTCGGTCAATTGCTTGACAATCGAGCCTGCTTGCTTACTGACGTCCGTCATTGTGCAACCCCTCATCAGCATGTGGCTCCTCTACGCTGTGAATGCCTTCCAATCCAACGTGACTGCAAATTTATCAGCCTACGTAACGAGTGACTTCGAAGAACACTCTCTGCTGCCTGTAGCATACATTGTTTCAAGTGCCATCAGCGCAGCAGTCTACCTTCCCATCGCCAAGATTCTTGATATTTGGGGACGAGCAGAAGGCTTTACCTTCATGGCTACGGTAGCGACTTTGGGCCTAATTCTTATGGCATCCTGCCACTCCATTCAAACTTTTGCAGCTGCACAAGTGTTTTGTGAGTTCCTTAACTCATGGTCGTTACCGGGGCTAACACGAACTTGCTGCAGACTCTGTTGGATTCGGTGGCATGATCTACTGTATCGATGTCATTACTGCTGATACATCCACCCTCAAGAACCGAGGGCTTGCTTATGCATTCACCGCTTCTCCTTGGATCATTACTGCTTTCGCTGGACCGCCAGCGTCAGAAAGTGCTTATGTCCACATCTACTGGAGATGGGGCTTCGGTATCTTCGCAATCATTCTCCCCTTCGTTGCTGCACCCTTCATCTATATTCTGAAGAAGACGGAAAGGAAGGCCAAGGAGAAACTCGCAGATGCAAATGTAGCAAGCGAGAAGAAACCGCAGCGCACCTTGGTACAGTCTGTATGGTTCTACCTCATCGAATTTGATGGTGAGTCGCCCTTGTCTGGCGATAATCAAAATGCCATACTGAATGGTTCCTTCCAGCTGCTGGAGTACTACTGTTCGCATCTGGATTGGTCATCTTCCTTCTTCCTTTCTCCATTGCGGACTCAGCACCCAATGGATGGTCATCAGGTTACATCATCGCTATGCTGGTAAGGTCATTTGACCTTGATTTTTGGCTTAGCTGACCATTCTCCTTTTACAAGGTCCTTGGTTTCGTTTTGTTGGTTTCCTTTGCCTTCTTCGAGCGCTATTTCGCAAAGATACCGTTCCTGCCATTCCAGCTCTTGACAAAGAGGACCATCTTCGCAACATTGATGTTAGATGCTACAGTACAAGTCGCGTAAGGGCTATGACTCCTCCTACCTTGTCTCAAAATTGCCACTCACGCGTCTTCCGTGTTTAGATATTACTGCTGGAATGACTACTACACAAGCTTCCTGCAGGTAAGTCAAAAGCATTGCTGCCGAGAGATCAAAATTCGCTAACTCGGAATCTCTGTATCAACAGGTCGTTTACGACGTTTCCATTACCAATGCTGGATACGTCGGGAGCACCTACGATGTCGTTTCTGGCGTATGGCTCTTCTTCGCTGGGGCTCTCATTGCCAAGACTGGCCGCTTCAAATGGCTCTTCGTTGCCGCATCGTGCATCTATATCTTCGGACTGGGCCTGATGATCCACTTCAGAACACCAAATACCAGTATCGGATGGCTCTTCATGTGCCAAGCCTTCATCGCTTTGGGAGCTGGTACCATTACCCTAGTCCAGCAAGTATCCGTCCTCGCTGCTTCAGATCATCAACACACAGCTGCAGTATTAGCTCTACTCAATGTCTTTGGATGGCTAGGAGGGTCTATCGGTTCGACCATTTCGGGTGCCATCTGGACGAATACCTTCGAGAATGCTCTCATTAGACATCTGCCAGATCTCGACTTGGAGACCATCGAAAGTATTTACAACGATCTTACAGTGCAGCTCGAGTATCCAGTGGGCGACCCGACAAGAACAGGCATTATTGGCGCATATGGAGACGCTCAGCGATATATGCTTATCACCGGTACCTGCATCTGTGCCACAACACTCTTTTGGGCTTTACTGGTCAAGAACATCAATGTATCCAAGATCAGACAGATGAAGGGCACGTTATTTTGAGAAAAATGTTTTATCAGATGTCTATTGTATGTCTTGTTTATTACCAGACTACAGTATGTTCGTACAGCTACATAGATAGTGGTACAGTAGTACTTTACAGTCGAAATCTTGCCGTAATAGTGACATTACAGTCGTAATCTTCCCACACAGTTCCTCTCGTACACTTTTCTGACGTTAATATACGTTCACAATAATCCCCTCATAGTCTCCCTTGCTATACACTGGTTCATTGCGATTGACTTCTCAAAGTAGATGGCGGACATGATGAGCTGCGAGCAACCACTGATACTGTTGCTTCGTTCGCCGATAATACCGATGTTCTTGTGGCCGATTGATCTAGCACTGCACCTGCTTCACGAGCTTGAGCAATTACCTCAAGGTAGTCGCGATAATCGTCTTCTGTGTCGAAAACAAAATCTCCTAGGCAGCAACGGGTGCAACGGCATGTTCTACAGGGTAAGGATACATTATCAGTCATTGTTACCCAGTCAAGCGTGACAGCCTAGAATCTAGCGAAACTCACGAACTACACACTGACGACGGAGCGAAAAGGGTTGCTTTGTCCGATGAAGGTCTCTTTGTGTTGAAGTATGACTCCTCAGTCGTGATAGAGCTTAAGGTAGGTGACCAGGAGGATGTACTCGATGCAGAAGGGGAGGAAGTGGAGGATGAGCTGGACTTGGAGGAAGACGTCGAAGCAGTTGATGGACTTCGCGACACTGTAGGCTGTTGGAAGTAGAATAGCTTGGAAGTACTGCCGGGGTATGAGGAGGCTGTGTACGACATAATTGCAGGCCTGCAATAGCTATTGAGTCGCTTAGATCACGTGAACGACGGTGGGAGCAAAGTAGGTCGCTAACGAGGACTGTAGAATACCTTGACCTGTTTGCGATGTAGATGAGGAATTGAAATTGGAATGATAACAAGAGAAGGAACACTGGCAAGCTCAACATGCTGCTTACTCGCCTTCGATCCTTGCGCTGCCGACCGGACGCGCTGATTTACTCGCGGCGAGTCAGCAAACTGCTACGAAGCTGGCGGGTGTCTGGTCACCCTGATTGACAGACAAGCTGACTCGTGCAGGCAGTCAGATCACACTGGCTGATGTGAGACAGCCAACAAACCTTATACACCCGGCAGGTGCTATACGATAGTAATGGGGGCTGTCCAGGATCAGTGGTACAGCAGAATGGAGGTCTAGACTTACGAACAGTACCATCGTCGAGGGTGATAGACAATAAAGTACAGTAGCGTAATCTGGGCAGCGTTCGCAGATCCAACCAGCATGATTAGCTAACTGATCGCCAGATGTATTCCAGACTGCCTTTCCAGTATTCGAGGGTTATATGTCGTTAATAGCAGCTTACAGTAGCTTAGTGACGGTCTCCGATGCGTTAGTAGCTGTCATACGCAGTGCTTCGCCCGTCATTATTGCGGCGTTGCGACATGCTTTTGTGCATGGTGTGTCCGCTGCCGGCATCACTGTCGCTTAATTTAGAGGCGCGCATCTCCGAACGTCGGAGAAGACTGCGGCGTGTACTGTCAGCTTCTGCTACGGCACATGTCGCAGGATCAATTGACACACCAGAGAGCCCAGGTGTTGCCTGGACGGTTGGTCAGAGCCTACTGGGCGCAAGCTGCGCACGACTGCAGTTGTTCCAGTACAGTTCCAGTGTTCATCTCGCTTTTGTTGCGCGCAGCCAGCATGGTGCCCCCCCCCCCCACCCCGGCCCGCACGGTGGACGAGCCATTAGACTGCAGTATGTAGAGGCGACTGCAGTTGTAAAGGCACCTTGTGACTGGGTCTGCATCCTCACAAAGCAACACCGAAAGCATGCACTCCTACAACTTGACCCGTGGTCTCGATCATCCTCGCGTCCACAAGCGAGACCTGCTCATGAGCAGGTTACATTCGTCCATGCGAAATCCCACCTGCAGAGGCGCTCCCAGATCACCTCCAGTCCAGAAGTAAGAGTATCAAGGTAATCTTTGGGCCATGGAGGTGCCGCTAGACGATCTGATTCTGGTCGAAGCCACTCCTGAGCAATGGCACGCAACTCAAGCCCACAACTTCGAGGCGTGGGGCAATGGCTTCTCCCTGCCAGACTACCAGAGGAGAGAGAACGAATTCTGCCGCTTGTCTGACTTTGGACGACTTAGACATCACAAAGGATGGTGTGTTCATCGCGGCAGTTACGCCTCGTGAAAAGCAGCATTGATACTGAGGGATATGCCACGAACAGGATTCTGGTACCGCGTGCACAGCCAGATACTTTGGAACTGATAGCATCGTCATGTGAGACATTCGAAAGACCGATCTTCATCAAGGACCCAGCCAATCCAGAGGGTCGCAAGCAGACTTGTGCGAGCATTTGTTCAGTAGTGTGTCTGTTCCGCCAAGGAGCTTGACAGATGCCAAATACTAAGTCTTGTTCGTTTGCGCCCGCACTCAGTACACGCCAGCGTGAGGGCTTTCATCCTACGTGAGCAATATGAGATGAACTAACGGAAGACATCACGACGTATTAGCAAGAATCGACGACGTGGCTACGCCCAGCACATGTTGACTCTACTTCACGAAAGGCTA
This sequence comes from Cystobasidium sp. 2NF920, assembly GCA_023628255.1. Taxonomy (NCBI): domain Eukaryota; kingdom Fungi; phylum Basidiomycota; class Cystobasidiomycetes; order Cystobasidiales; family Cystobasidiaceae; genus Cystobasidium; species Cystobasidium sp. 2NF920. Next base: position 1,515,136 of record JAMALA010000001.1, read on the forward strand.
GCAGAGCTCGGTATAATGTCGGTTCTCTACAGTGACGTAGGCGACTACTACTCAAGAGTCAAACGACATCGTTCGGATCCGGCATTGGCTACAGGCTGGGACATTACGGGAGCCTATCATGTGGTCTGGCCTGTTGAAAAGGATTCCCTGACGGTAACGAACTCAGAAAATACTGTTTTTCACAAGCTACAGGAGGAAGACCTCGACAAGATATGTAAACGAGATGCTGAGCTACTTTGCAAAGAAGTCAAGGCAAGCTCTGCCGGATCAGCTTTCGCGATACTGCCGACCAAGGACCAGATGGACTGGCCCATACTGCGCGCCAAATTCTACGATAACTTCCGACATCCTGCTTCCCGCAACCATTTTCCCCACATAGACGACTGGGGTTGTCAGTCAGGCAACCCGGAGTCCCCAGAATGGGCATTTGCGATCTGGTCATACAATTTCAACGAGCGAGCTCTGACTATACTGCGACTACGATGTACAACGGCAGAACAGCTCAGGGAAATTGTACGAAGAGCACATAAAGCTGCCTCGGCCCAGGGTATGGATCTCGTTACGGCTTGGAATGTCGACGAGAGGGTCCTAGCAGGAACTGGGTGGCAAAACGTCGAAAGCAAGGAGCATCTACCGGCGATGGCGTGGTATGGGACAGGCGAGCGGCCTGTATGGCTTTGCAACGAGGTGAGCTTGTACACTGCCTACTTCGCTTTGAAGTTGCTTACTCCTGTCACTAATGAAACTGCACTTAGCACTGGGCATGGGTTTGAGTCCGCTCACACCTATACTGTCTAACCAATTTCCTCTGCAACAAGCGCGCCATGACGCATGTACCCTGCAATACAGCTTACTCTACGCAGCCTCAAAGCAGAGCTTCTGGCAATCTGATCGCATGCCCTGCTGAAGAGAAAGGTCTGGCTGCCGGCGCGCGTTGGGCGCAAGTGACCTCGGCAGCGCCGGCGGCCTGAAAGGCGATCGCTGTGCCGTTGCCAGCCGACAGTCGCCAACGTCCACTCTTCCACCGCTACCAACAAGACCGTGTTATCTCCGCGAATGTGACACATGCCAATAGAAGCTATGGCCACAGCGCATCCATCCTCGCAGAACGGTCTCATTCTGGTCAAGACCACCCCGGCACAGTGGCGGGAAATTCAGGAATACCACGCCCACTTATGGGGCTGCGGAGTCAGTTTAGAAGACTACCAGCAACGCAAGACATTGCTATGTGTAGACTCAGAGTTCTCCAAGAAGGGAAACTTTACAGGCTGGTAGCTCACTCCCTTTCGTTGACTGGTTCACCCATCAGCTGAGCTTGATGCGACTTTGACATGTCAGGGCGCTAGTACCGAAAGACGATCCGCAAACGCTAGAAGGGCTTGCAAGCTTCTGTGATACATATGAGAGGCATGTATTCGTTAAGAATGAGACTCATCCCGATGGCAAAGAGCTCAAGTGCACATGTATTGTATCGGTGGTGAGCTGTCCACGAGCATTCTGGCTGTCCTTAAGCTGACATACTTTGTCTTAGTTCACGCCTGAGTGAGTATATTCTATATGTGACTTCCATCGCATTCCTCTCTCATGCTTCACATCTGACAGGGCTCATCGTGGCAAGGGCTACGCACGGCATATGCTGACATTGTTGCACGAAGAGATGGCCAAGAATTCGATAATGTCAATTCTGTATAGCGATATCGGCGATTACTACTCGACTGTTAAGCGAAAGCATCCTGATCCGACAAAGCAGATTGGATGGGAGACTATCAGCCCATTGCATACTGTGTGGACGGTCGACGAGGCCCTCCCAAAACAGGTTCCGGAATCGGCACAGTCGCGGTTCACTAAACTCGAAGAGTCGGAATTCGGCACGGTCTGTGAACATGACGCACTTCTTCTGAAAACAAAAGTACAAGCTTGCGAAAGACCAGCTTTCACAGTCGTTCCGACCACAGACCAAATAGACTGGCAGCTCCGCCGGACGAGGTTCTTCGACGATCTTCGACACCCGTCCTCGCGTTATAAGTACCCCAAGCTGGATGACTGGGGTTGTCAGCAAGGTCAGCCAGGTGACGAAGACTGGGCATTTGCCATCTGGCACTACGACGTTATCGTCAACGAACTGAATATACTGCGACTACGATGCAACACACCCGAGCAGCTGCTAGCAATACTGCAGCGAGCGCAACAAGCAGCAGCCAAACAGGGAATGAAAACTATAACGGCGTGGAATGTGGACGAGAAGCTACTTGGAGGGACTGGGTGGAAGAACGTGAAAAGGCAGGACCACCTGTCGGCTGTAGCTTGGTATGGGAAGGGCGAATTGCCTGGATGGATATGCAATGAGGTCAGTGTGAACAGCTTGTCAAGGGGTGTCAAGATAGCTGACGTGTTTCCATGATCTATATTGATCCATTGCCGGGAGTAGAACTGGGTCAGATGCTGATTGTTAAAATAGTATTATGACCAATTCGCATTTTAAGTCACGAGAGCAGCTGAATTACTTTCCTCATGGACTGTAAGAAGATCTCTGAGGAAAGTAATTCAGTGTACTCTCTGGTGACTTAGGCATTTTACTCTTCAACAAGTCAATGTAGAAAAACGTTTCGCACTCATCGTTCATTGAGGCAAGACTGATAGCCCGGACTTGTACGATAAATCAGTGGGCCTGTATGAACGGAGACTTTGTCTTTTGTAAGCTGCGAAACATGGTAACCACTATACAAGATTGCGCGGAATGCAAGTTCTTTCGCATACACATATGATGGTTGCTTGCGATGTGTTAGCACTTGTACATTTGATATCTTGACTTGGTCACAGTGTAGTGCTCTACGATGTGTCTCGGATAATTCGTTGGAGTCAAACTGCCCCGTGGCTACTTCGGCCCGCATGAAAGAGGCACGTGTGTGGCGGCTCCCGCAAGCTGGGACATCGTGCTGGACCACCTGCAGGAGTGCATCGTGGTTGAGTGGACCACCTTCGTACCAAATTATTTGACCCCATGCATGCCTTGGCTCGCTAGACTGACGTGTTCGCTGTGCATCTGCTTGCCCACGTTTGGCTTGTCATGCTCAATGACGGGTGATCGAGAAACACCGAGGCTGAATTCAATTATTTCGTTCGAATGGTGCATTCTTCAGCAGCGACCATACCACAAACATAGCAGAACAGACGCTCCGCAGCGAACCTCACGAACTAGGTGAATTAGCTGGGAGCACTCAGAAGAGACGGAAGTTCGCAGTCAGACACGGGGCACGGCGAACTCGCCATGCAGCGCGCTCTCCAGGCTCATCAAGAAGCAGAACTCGCAGAGGCAGCAAGAGCATTGGTGCTGGATGGCTCTCACAGCAATGGCTTGCTCAAGCATACTTTGAAGGTCTCCAGTGCGAACAGTGTCAGCTCGGACTCGCAATCAGGCGCTTCGACGAATACAGCAGGCTCCGTGTCGGGAGATGCCAGTGGCTCTGGTTCAAGCTCGTCCAGTGGCAGCGCCAAAGGCACGGGAATGAACACTCCGTTGGCTCATGGTTCCAGTTATGGAGCTACCAGCCAGCCTATACCTCTTTCATTCGCTGCCACGCGGGAGCACGTCAATGGCTCTCACCTTCCACCGCCGGGAACGCTACATCTCTCGCCAGGTCCAAGCACCTCCAGCGGAAGACCACTGTTTGGCAGCAACTATGAACTTGGATCAAGTTTTGTTGATAATGATCTCTCGGCGTCACCGTATGCTAGTGGTCCCTATGCTGAAGTCTTAGGCGGTAAGCTCGACTGAATATTTCGCCACCATTGCCTGTTCAAAGGATCGGCCATGCTGACTGCTTGTCATCCGGTTGCATGTAATTATCTTGCCCAATGTCTCATCTGCCTTCAATTTCGCGCTGTACGCTCTCACAGGTCTTCATGTAAGCATGGCGTTCCTACTCTACTGGTTTACCTGCAGGAGCCAAGACTGACCATTTTACACGGATACGATGACAGTCCTTCATGAGTTTGAATGCTCCAGCTTCCCCAAAGCGATTATCCGCATTAGAGATGACCTTCCCATCGCTCGAAGCTCTGGGGTATTCATCAGAAGAAGAAGGAACTGATACCGATCCTGGACCATACGCCGTGTCAGCGCGTGGCCGAACCTATAGACGTACCTCGTCGGCATCAGACACGCGACTAAGACGAAACAGTTCAGCCAGCAGCTCAGCAAGTACGAGTCCTGTAGGCAGACCCACAGCCAGAAGCACGTCAAGACCTGGAGCATCAGCAGATGCACGGAAGCCTAGAAAACCACGAGCCAGATTGTCTTCCTTCCATGAATACGGCGACAGACCTGCTCCTACTTCACTATCTATTCTATCGGGCTTGATCTCAGGAGCTACCAGGATTATAGACCGAGCATACAGAGAGCAGGAAATACCGGTGCCTGACATCGATGACCCCGGTCTGCCGAAAAGCAAATATGGAAAAGAGCAGAAGGAGCTGAAGATTACTAATGAAGTGCGCGAAGACTGATTGTTACAATGTAGAATCGAGACTGATACTTTACCCACGCAGATCTATAAAGCTATCGAAGTCTGCATAGAAGCCTGCCACCAGCTAGTGGGCATCGTCCAACGGCCGGAGGTGACTTGTGCCGAAGCCGCCTACGCGGTAAATCGTCCCTCACGACCAGCCCGACCATGTAGTCGTTAGCTGACCAGTTCACCTCAGTTTGAGATTTCCGCTGCGCTCAAAGTCACGGTCGAGGCGCACGTGGTCGAGGTGCTTCGTGAGGAGGGCCAGCGCGGTATGCATATCACTCGGCTAGCCGAGAGAGTCGGAATGGAGCCACAGTACCTACGTAAGCTGCAAGAATGTAGCTGGCAAGAGCCACCTCTCCTCAACTCTGACCCTTTTCATCTGTTTCAGTGCGAATAATGCGATTACTGGCTGCACACAATATCTTCCTGGAAATGGGTGCCGGTTCTCAATGGTTCGCAAACAATCGAGTCTCCCTACGGATCGACTCGAAGGAAGCTTTGGCGAAATTGATGGGTGATCACCCGTGCGCAATTTCTTCATACCTGTCCGGAAATCGCAGATCGACTGACTCCTCACTCTCACTGAATGCAGTATGGAACCGCCCGATGGACCACGGGTGGAGATCCGCAGTTTGGTGTCACATGCGTAATTATAATTGCTACGAGTGTTTGTGTTCTTCGACTAATCACTTTGTACTGCTAGTACCGACTCCACATGGTTCTCTGCATCGCAACTACAAGATCGCGTCGAAGGAATACCTATCAAGCAGATCGTGCCAGCAAACGAAGATGAAGCCGCGGCTCGCTTATATCGCCAACTCAATGCTCGCAAATGCTCATCATACTTGGGTGATCCACCCAATCTGGTTAATGGTATGTCCGGTGAACTGTATTGTAGAAGAATTTGTTCTAACTTTGCTCTGCAACCAGTCCTCAAGCAACTGGGCAATGGTCTAGTCTGTGATATTGGAAGTGGTCTCGGTCGTGATCTACTTGGAGTAGCTCGGGCTTACCCTCATCTGCGCATCGAGCTGCATGACAAGCCCGAGACCATGTCACTGGCAAGAGATGTAAGCCGTGCTGTACACAGTCGAGACGTCATGTATTCTGACACAGGACCCACAGATGTGGTACCGCCAAGCTCCCCGTTCTGTTATTACCAAAGCCGTTACTTTCCATCCTCATGATCTGCTCAGTCCCGTCAAATATACCAAAGCCTCTACATACCTTATCCGCAATCACTTGTGCGTTCACACAGATCGTCATGCTCGGCCGTAGCATGTCAGCTGACAACGCTTGTTCCGCAGAGTACACTGGGGCGATGCTGAAGTATTGCAAATCCTGTCCAAAGCACGTGCAGCAGCTTTCAAGAGCTCTCGCCTGTTTGTAGAGGAATCGACAACCGACGACGAACTGCCGGATGATCTCAGCTTCCTCCGGCCTGATTTGCGCGAGACACTCGAGCCCGTCATACAAGACACATCGCACAACGCAGATCGCATACAGCATTTGCTTGATGTAGCTGCTTTGCTCAGTGGAAATGGACGCAAGAGGACGATCATCGAGCTCGTTGTTCTGCTGGACTCGGCTGGCTGGAGGACTGAAAAGATCGACAATAGCTCGGGCGGAAGATGCAAGATCTTTTTCTGTCGACCTATCTTCAAGACGGAGGACGAGTAAGCAAAACGGCCCGGCCTACAATCGGTTCTTCAAGTCAAAAGGACATCCTGTAGCTTGAAATGGCAAAAGGCGACTAGCCTCAGAGAATCAAGTCGCAGAGGTGGTTGCTCGTATACTTTCAGGATTCCTTTGCGAGCTGTTGTGTGCTATCATTTTGGCGATGTTGTTGAACGATAAGTAGATCTGTTTTCAAATGCTCATATCCTAGTCATGATTATCAGTGTCCATACCGATATCCACCGTGTCATTCATTAGTACAACTTATGCCAGTTTGGATGTATTTTCTTGATCTTTCCAGATGTAGCTTCTACCATTCTTCATGTTTGCTCCGTAACCAGTCAATCAATACAGGGCTATTCAAAGCATCCAGTGTTAGCAGCGAACAGGAGCTGCCTTCCCACCTTTATAGACATCGCGTGATCAGTGCTCAGCTAGGCAACAAGGCTCTGTGCATGGCCTCTGCAAAGCACGCTTGCTTCAGATGAATACATGAATGATTCCAAGCTGAATATGCAAAAATATGCTAAAGATTGCATGGCTCTAAATATCCACACCATGGCCTCATGATAACGAGATGGGGTCTAAAAAAGCTCATGCCGAGTCTGCTAAATATCTAGCCTTTCTTCGCGATTTACAGACCTTTCTCGTGTCCGTTGACGGTATAGAATGTCTGCATTCTCTCAACGATACTACCTAGAGCGGCTAACCATTTTTCAAGTTCTTCATCTACTTTCTCAGGTGGATTTCCTAGCTTAGGGTAGAAAGTAGCTCTATAAGGGCAAGCTTTCATAGCGAGCTATCAAGGTAAAAGACACACATTTACAGGGGTTAGCAGCTTTCTTGGGGAGAAAACCCCGTCGGAAAAATGGAGGGACGCACTGAGAATAAAGGTCTAACCACGAAACTATGATATTTCTTGAGTGTTTGCTCATATGCTTTAGTGAAACTGACGCTCAATTCCTCCGATGGGTTTTCGCGATTGATAGAGAGTGCTTTGCAGGTAAAGTCGAGGCCGCTACAGGAAATTGATATACGAGCACACGATTTGAATGGAATCAGCTCTTTCACATCTAAATCGTGGCAGTCTTCATACTTCCCTCGCTGAGCTAATGCCAGCGCGAGGTTGTTACCTACCGGAGTAACCACATCAGACCTTCGGTTGCAACGCGCTTCTTCTCCCCCTTTTCGTTGTTGACTAGATCTTCTAGAGTCATTGATTTATCAGGGTGAGCTAGGTATCGATCTCTTATTTTCTAATCGTTTCGTTTCATTTCATCGAGGAGGGATTAGGGGAATATGACCCATAGAGCAATTGAATGTGAGGATAGTATGTGAAGACGTGTAACAGTAGAGTGCCGCCGATAAATGGAGAGGAGGAAAACGGATGGAGCGACGTCAGACCATTTGATCGCGGACTGCAATATTATAGTCGTAATCGTGACTGTACTGACCTTGATGTTGCCGTTCATATCGTTTTGGACGACTGAGAAAGCAGGCGATCCGAACAGATCTACATACCGAAGAAGGGGGGCCATCGAGCAAAGAGTGAGCATATACGCAATGAAGTGCCTGAAAAGAGAGTATGGAAATCCTTACCGAACATCTTTACTACATCTTCGCATGCTTCGAGGAACGCACCGGTGTCTACACCTTGTTCCGTGACTGGGACATCTTGGAATGGCTACGTTGTTGGCGCGTGTAGGAGTGAGAGCGGTGGGGTTACCGGTAGAGGGCGGGATGTGAGGATGGGGGTAGATGGAGAGGAGATGAGATGAGATAAGATGGACAAGAGGCACATAAGGGCGTGTGTCAGTCAGTATACTTGTACCAAGCCATGTCAGGCGATGAATGCATCCCTCCTCGGTAGGTGGATTGGATGCACGCGACTCTGCTGAGTGAATCGAATCGCCAACTCACGCGCTTTGCGAGTTCAAAGTAGGTCTTGTCTGTCGTTTCCATGATGAGTTAAGGCTGGAAGAGGTAGCAGTACATCAGCTGGGAATGAGATAGTTGACGAGAAATAGGCCATCCTTTTACCTTGTTGATGTAGTGGTTGAATGCGTTCCAATGAGGAGTATCAGTGTCCTGTCTCGAGCGTGGTTGAAGAGACACACACAGGGCAATCGAGGATTTCCCCAAGGCGGCACTCTCTCTCGCTCAGACTTCTTGACTTCTCTCGACGACGACTATCCACAAGGCACCACAAGGAGTACATCCATCACCCACACAGACATCTTCAACAGTCAAAATGGCAGCATTAGTGGGTGGTGGTGGTTGAATAGCCCAGGTTGCTGCCTGTCCTGGGTGGAAGTCGAGAGGGAGTGGGAGTAACTACACTCGGGACAGGCAGGACAGGAGGGCAAAACAGAAGAGCATCAAGCTGATAGAGCATGTATGCATGCACGTCTTGCTCGCAGGTCAACCTCTTCAAGCGTAACTCAGTCTACGTCACGACCATCTTCGTTGGTGCTTTTGCTTTTGGCATTGGCTTTGATCTGGCCATGACAAAGGTTTGGGAGGTGGGTTGCACGTATATATAAGATATAATAGCTTTATATGCTAATTCACCCAATGCTATATACCCACACAGTACAAGAACCAAGGCAAGCTATGGAAGGATATCCGCCATAAGGTGAGTTGGGAGAGCTTGCCCAGCGTAAATCCAGCAGGCGAGATTGGCTGATTCGGGGCTATGGATGTTCATTTCAAACAGTATGTCGAGGCATAGAGAGACAACTACTACACATCCATTCATCGAATGAACATATATACACTTCTCAATATTGGCCTGCCGCTCTTTGTACCCAAGTTCAGTTTCAAGGCGTCGCAGAGAATGGAACGAATTGCTGTAGTTTTACAGGCAGCGCCATAACGGTGAAGGAAGGGCTTGGATGGAGGAAGAGAGAAGCAGAAGGATGAGGAGAGAGACTTCTTGAGCAGCAATGCATAATATACAGTATGACACACTGCGTTTGCAGAGAGAGAAACTTCCCCAAAAGAGCTTCAGTCCAGCTTGTCATGCCGTTCGCCGTGATGCCGTCGCTGAAATTGGCACTCTTGTGATCTTGACGCTGCAAGCAAGAACTGGCGCAGGCATCCGGCTTGAAATTAACTAAACATTTAGCTTTTCCTGCTTTCTGACCATATACATACATACATACTGTTCTTATTGATACTTCTCTCCTTCGTACAGATAGACCTTCTTAGCTTTCTTTCTCATCAGCAAAGCTTCTCTCCTGCCACAAGCAGCAAGACACCCGCAGCAAGCTTCACACAGACGAGTCAAAACAGCATGAGCAGCACCATTGCTTCGACCATCAACACAGTTCGCAAAGTAGCAGTGAATACATTTGGAGTGGATGCTTTCACCACCTCAGGTGCCAGTGGTCTCGTAAGCTTCTCCTCCTTCTTCTATCATATCATAGTCGTGTGCATGCTTTCCGGCTCGTCGCCGCTCTCGATTGGATTGGACTGGGCCGGCCGAAGTCCATTCCGCTGACAGCTGCTGTCATATTGACATCCATGCACACAACAGTACAACAGAGCAAGACCTTCTTATCCTCCTCAAGCTATAGAGAAGATATTAGCCTCATTGCCTGATGAGCAAAAAGCTAATATAGTCGAGGTGTCGGTCTAATCACGTTTTTACCGTGTCTCACTGTACCAAAAATGCTAAGAATCTTGGGCTTGTATACAGTGGTGCAGGTACTGGTATCTTCACTTCCAACCTCATCAATCACACCTCTGCCAATGACAAGATAAAATCTATCATCGCAATTGAACCTTCTCCTGGTATGCGAGAAGCTTTCAATAAGAATGAAGGACTATCTCAATACCTCAACGGTACGAACGACGGAAAAGCATCCATTGAAGTCAGAGATGGTTCATTTGGTGAGATTCCGGTACCTGATGGAAGTGTTGACCTTGTCGTTGGTAAGTCATCGCGTTTCGACCTTCAGTCGGAAGGGAAAAAGCAGCACGCTAACAAGCATTCACATCTGAAAATAATTCACTCTCTTTCCCTTATGATATCGGTATCAACTTCTCTTCTCTTCCGTTCTTCTTCCTTTTAAAAACAGGCGCACAATGTTTTCACTGGGCACATCCAGATTATCAATCTGCCATTGCTGAATTCTCCAGAGTTTTAAAACCTAAAACTGGTATTCTAGCTCTGATTTGGAATCTAGAGGACAAAAACAAAGCGAGATGGGTTGGGGAGATTAGAGATACGTATGAGGCTTATGAAGCTGGCACGCCTCAGTATAGACTTGGTTGGTGGAAGGAAATGTTCAATACAGAGGCATATAAGGTTAGGCGAAGCATTCTTCGTATCCCATCATTCCTTCCATACTAAACAAGGCTAACACTTCTTTCTTGTGTACTTGGCCCATCTCTCCTTTTTAGAACAACTTTGAAGCACCGCAACAATTCGACTATTCAGTCTCTCATCCAACAACGCAGCAAGGTGTAATAGACAGAGTATGGTCCAAATCATATATTACAGCTCAACCTAAGGAAGAACAAGACAAAATAGCAGCTAAAATCAAGGACATACTGGCGAAGGGTGATGATAAGACATGGATTGATCAGAAGGAAGGCGTATTTGAATATCCTTATGAGACGAATCTGTACCTCATGAGAAGACGCTGAATCAAGACACTGAACAGTCCAGCAAATCCGACCGCTGCCTTTGTATCTCCAATATGTAGCTTCACCCCACATTCGATTAAAGATCAAATCGTGTTCGGACTTTCTGTAGAGTCAAAAGGACACAATTCATCCTGAGCATTCTGAAAAGAGGTTCGTGGCGCAGGTGGTAGAATTGATTACTATAACAATACAAGGAAGCTCAAAAGGCTCCTCTTAGAATGTGTGCCAACGAATAAATAATGGTGAACGTGCCTGTATCTAGGTATTGGTAACTAGTACGAGGGTAAAAGACTGAAGGAAGGGTAATAACTGAGCACTTCTAAGAACAAATAAACTAAATCTTGCGACAGAGAACAGATCACATAGTACTCCAGCACGTATTTGCGAACTTTGGCAAACTACTTAAACGATGTCTACTACTTAGATACTCTACTAACTGAACTTAATTTGCGATTGTCACGATGACTGATGCTTCTGATAGTGTTACCACAGACCTTGTTCGGGTGTGTACTTCGTTCTTCCTTCACATCTCCATGGGAAGGTCATCCGCTGACCAAATAGGTTCATACCCTTCAATCTCACCACTATAAGTCATAGCCTCTCTATCATCAGCCCACAAGCGGGCATACTCAAGGTATTGTCTAAATGTATAAGCTTCCATATCTTCGTATCTGAAATGTTCCCTGGCCCAGTTTTTACCTGCTATCGCGATAGATTTGGCTGCTTCGTCGTGCGCTCCTCCGCCGCCTAGACCACCTCGGAAAAAGGCCATCACATCCCAAAGATCGGAATAATCGACTTGAATAGGGATGAAGTGGAGCCAGGCTGAAGGGCATAGCACTCGGAGTTAGGTGCTTTCCAACGGGATATGCAGGCACAATCACTCACGAATACACCAATCTGTCCAGAATTCGCGGTAAATAGTGGCTTTGACGACTGCTGCATTGGAAGCCATTAAGCGAGGGAAGCGACCAGACCAACTGTTGCCTGTATCATCAAAGCCATCTTAGCGATTTGCGCTGGTGTTCTACATGATTTCAAGTCCAACTTACCATCTACATCCAGAACATACTTGAATAGACTTGCGCGTTCGAAGCTGATTCTAGGATCGAAGCCATTGAAGACTTCCCTCATTTCGTCGCATGTGCCATCTTCCTTGATGCACTGTACGGGAGGTCCGACAAATCCAGTATCCAAGAACAGTGGGTTAAGTTGATAATTGGGTACTTCCACAGTCTTGACGATATCTTTCTCATCTGTGACTGCGATGTTTCTTGACCCGTCTTCTTGATGTGATAAGATGTGCAATCGCGCACGATGGGATGATCGCCAGGCTGTTCCTTTATCGAATAGAGGACCTGATGTCTGTCCTCTCCACACTAGACGATCGAAAGGTTTCTCTTCCCAAGTTGGGTCATGCCTGCTTTCTAGACCGAATTGTTCGGTGATAATACAGTGGATGTCGGCAAAGTGCGATTGAACACCAGCTGTGAATAGTGGCATAGTCGGACCAGGATGCCATGGAAAGACATAAGAAGAGGAAGAATGGAAGTGTCGATATTGGGGACTATTGCAGACGTCCATGTATCCTAGGAAGGAATCGATGACTGTGCCAGTGGCTCCGGATGGTAGTTCGGGCATTTCATGACCTGTATACGACTTATCGACGAAGCCATAATCGAAACCTTCTTGACGAGCAGCTGAATTTGCTGGACAAATGGTGGACATGCCCCACCCTGGTGCTACCGATGGCATTTGCGGCTTCATTTCTGTGTCTGTAGCATTGAATTCTTCATCTGATGAGGTAAGAACATCTGTCAGTGTAAAGCTCTGTTCAACGCATGTAAAAGGGGCGCTCGACTTACATTGACCTTGTTGAACTAGTTCATCAAGGCGCATCCTCTCTTCCCATCCAACGTTCATTCTAGCCGTATCATGACCGTTATAAACGATATGTAAGTCCGGCAGTTCATGGGCGAATTTCCTGATGAGATGCAAAACTCCTTTCGCACGATCATGATCTTTCAATTCACCATCTGAGAACGCTTTTCCGTTTTCAATCTTGATATTCCAAGCGAATTCGGTCTCTTTGGCGAGTTTAGCTACCCGTGCTCGGATGGATTCGCCTGTGAATGCCCGGAACATGCGGAAATCTTCTTCGATGAGGTTGAACTCGCTGTAGCGTTGAAGAAGAAATTAGAAATGATGAAAACATCTTGTTGATACAATTTGAGCTTGACTCACTCGATGAGCTGGACATCATGATATTTGGCGAAAGCATACCATCTATCGAAGCCTTTCGGTGGCATTCGGCCATATCTCCGCTGGTACTCTCGAACCTGTCAAGTAATTAGGTAATATCAGTAAAGGTCATTATAGCATGAGCATAGGGTAGAACCCATGACTCACGGCCTCGGCGAAAGTCTTGCTTTGCCTGTTCTTCAAAGCATGCCATCTTTGTTTCGCCCGCGCCATCAATTTTGGTATAGGATGAGGTTTTCCTTCTTGTACTATCATTCTACCATCTCTTCTTCCACCTTCCCAACTTGCATATCTTTTCTCCGCTGATCCTACTAAACCAGGTTCCGCTAAAGGTCCAGCTGGATCCAACAGTTCAACGTCAAATTTCTCAACGACGCTACCATCTGAAGATGAGAACGTTTTCTGCTTGTTAATGTTGCTGAGACCATCTGAATTTTGCATTGCCCATTTCATAGGGTTCAAATGACCGACTCTAGCATCTGCAGCTTCGAAGAATCTACCGACTTGACGAGCTGATGCTTGTTGCGCAGCATCGTATATACTAGAGGTTCTCGTCGAACCGAGCGCATAGAAGAAGATCACCGTGCATACGATAATGGCAGGTAGTACTCTACTTCTTCTCGATGCAAGGCGTGTTATCGACCTCGGTACGCGGAATATACTTGTTTTGTTCCCGTGAGCAGTTGTTACTCCTCCTTTCCTGAAACCTGAATCGTACGAGGACCCACTTGAAGGATACAAAGAACCATTCTTATCTTTATAAAATGATCTTTTTTGTTCTTTTAGACTTCGTCCACCTGGACTACCGATACTGCTAGCTGCATTGGGTGAAAGACTACTTGACGCGAATCCAGAAGTATGCAAAGATGGAGAGAAAAGACCTCTACCTATGCTAGGTGATGTAGCTGAGAACAGACCAGATGGACCTGTGAATGCTATAGAGGGTGTATTTCCGTTACTGTGCTGTCTTGACATCTGAGGAGAGTGATGCGGCACGTGAGGAGTAAAAGGCGAGTTCGGATCGTGTGCATGATTGTCATCGTCTCTACCACTGTAGAAAGGCAAGCGAGGAGAAGCTACCATGTTGAGAGATTGTAGAGCTTGCTTTGCACGTCCAAGGAGGGATGGCTCTGTATAGTTCTTGATGCTGGAGTTTCCAATGCAGTTGTGGTGGCGATCCTCCTGCGGTCTATGCTGTTCGGCCGGAGCAAAGTACACGGAAGCTTCTTCACCTTTCGGTGAACCTGGTGTGAAGGTGACTGTTGGGCTGGCGTGAAGTGGATGTTGATAACTACTTGGTATACCCTGCTGCTGTGGAGTAGCAGGTGTCCGAGGTGTCGAAGGTGTGCCCGTTGGCAATGCAGATGAGGGCGATGGTCCCTCGTTGATCGGCTTGAAGATGGAAGACGATGGAGAGCGAGCTGCTGAAGTCGAGTTTGTCGAGTGCAGCTGTAGCGATGAAGGTGCTCTAGCTCTTGACTTGTCGGTGCTATTGATGTTCTTCCTCTCTGCTTGCGAGTCTGCTAGCTTTGAACTTGGACTTTGACGACTGGCAGGCCAGGCCGGCGTAGAGTCGACTACTACTGCTTCTGCTGTTGTTGTATTATTGCCTGGCGATGCCTCAGCAGCTGGCTGAAGCGACACAGCAAGGTGTTCCTGTTCCTGTGTACGATCTAATGGCAGTGATGCTAGCTCTTGCTGCGCACTTCTCCCTGATGTTGAAAGACTGTGCTGTTGCGGTCCAGCAGCATGAACTATCGAGTTCGACGAGGACAACGGATACTGAGCTTGCCCATTGCTGGAATGACCTGCGAAGCTGCCAGTGGGACTTTCAGTGTAGACATCGACACTCTCCAACGCTACTTGACTGGACCCGACCACATCATCAATAAGCTTCTTCTTCCTCTTCTCGCCTACTTCCTTTTCCATCTGAGATGGCTTTGCTTTGCACGTGAGTGATCGACGGGCCTCGCGTTTGTAAGGCCTAGAGGTGCGAGTTCACGGTGTGGAAAGAGTGTACTCCAGAAGGCCAAAGACTCGAGGATGCAGTATGTTCGTGGAGTCAGTTGGTCAGATGTAGTCATTTCTGGTCAAACGCGAACACAGTGCACACTCCCTTGTCAGTTCAGCTCGAGCCTTCGCAGGCTTTGGTGTACACTGTTCGTCAGCCCTTTCTGAATTTGCAGGCCCGAAAAATGGTCATCTATGTCGCACCTACTTGGATTTGCGGACCCATCTTGTAAGTCCTGATCAGTACCCGGAGAACACAGCTGTCACTTGGTCGCAGAAGCTGTCATCATCTTATGATACTTACTGTACTGTACTACTCTACCGGCACGTATAATATGAAAGACATGGTGGCAACTCTCGATCATCGAAACACGTGCAGCTTATATTATGTAGAGTCCGGCACAGGCGCATGATGTGATAAGACTCGCTATTCCTTCCATGCCATGTAAGCCTGTGTTCGTATCGCACATTTCTTCTGTACTTTTTTGGTGGTATGAAATGTCTGATTCTTGTATCTGTCATGTAATGATACTACTAAATAGGATGCAATGTGATTTTATCACGCCAGCCTGCAGTCCTTTCCTCAAAGACTTCTTTCTAACCGTCCCCCTTCAGGACTGTTAGAAGTCTTTGAGCGAAGGATTCCAGCTGCTTCTGCCAATGTAATACACTTGTTCGCCCGCGAAGTCAACCAGTAATCTTCCGCGCTCACCTGTCTCACAGCTCAAAGATATCATGCGATGTGTCACTGCGTGAGGGAGGATTGATCGACAGAGGGACTGTCAAAGAAGTAAAAAGCAAGAAGGATGTAAGCTTTTCGAATTGCTAATCATGGGAGGCAATTGGCTTTAACCCGTTGTAGAATGTTCAGGCTTGCATTGTACTTCCCAGTTCTATGCTTTCGTACATGATGGATTGCTAGATAGACTTGCTCGCCTCCGAGAAGATCCAAGTCTGGCCTGGTCGAAGAAAAGCGTGGACGGGATTGCGGGCTCAGATTCTGACCGACTCGACTCGTCTTTGCAAAGTGCAAAGAGGAGATATCCCCGCCTTATCCTTGCTGCATGAAGCTTGGAGTATACCCATCGCCTAGATGGCGGCCTCCCCTGTTATGGTCGACATGAACAGGAAGCGCAAGCCCTCGAATGTTTCGGAGCTCGACAAGGTCTATGTCTGTTCTCATCCGGGATGCGGCAAATCGTTCATGAGAAGTGACCATTTGACGTGAGTAGCTGCTTGTGACAGGCTACATGCTTCAGAAGCTGACTATTGATGACCCTTGCAGCCGACATAAGCTCAATCGTAAGGTTTCGCAGCTGGAAGCCACAAGCATGCACGCGCTGAATTGCCACACATGCCGCCTATCAATTCTTTCCTGCACTACAGATGAACCACAACAGATCTTCCAATGTGATAGATGTCCTCGTACATTCGTGAGGCGTGAGTAGTCTTCTAATGACCTGTAGAGCTCTGCCTGACACCGTCTGACGCCGTCTCTCTGTTCTATATAATGCATGCATGCATGCACGCAAACCCTACCCTCCGCGCGCAGCCGACCTACTCAAGCGACATGCCGAACGTCACGATAAACGAGAGCAATCAGGCCTCAATTCACAGCCTAAACCAGGTCGAATGAAAGGCTCAACAAAGAAGAGACCATCTCTACCATCTGCTTCGTCCCAGACCTCGCCTAATCAATCAGTGTCCGGATTGCATGTCTACCATGCAAGCCAACAAGGCGGTACTTCAGCTTCTACGAGCGGTGCCGAGCTCTTGGAATCTTCAGCTCCTAATTCAGCTCCGGGATCAGTAGCTTCCCATCCTACATCTCTACCTTCGCCGCCTATCGTTGATGACTATGATCATAACCGTAAGTTGAATTTCATAATCTTCTGCTGTATTGAGCTTTCAGATAGCAGGAGCTTTGCTTAAAAGATAGAATCCCTTGATTCATACAGGCTTCACGGATCTCCTGGCTCCTAGGCTCCGAAGATCACCCTCACCCGAATCCTCAGCGAATCTACTGCTCGACTTCTCTCACCTGACCGACCAAATGAGTTTCTCAAATCTTATGGAACGAGCAAACGGATCGCATACAATGCCTACGTTCTCTAATAATATACCGACGACTAGGCTTCATCCAGCTCCTCCACCTCCACCCCCACCACCTCCATTGCCCCTCTACAACATGCAAGCTCCCTCAGTTGTCAACCACAATGACAATAACAATATGGATGCCGGACCATCCAACTTCAATGCTGCTTTTGATTTTGGGTCAACGTATGCAGTAGCAAGCAGTAATTACGATACTCCCTTTCTATCGGCTTCAGAATCGAATTGGCTCTTCAATCATGCGGATTTACAGTTCGATACGCAGATGGCATCCTCGAGTAGTGGAAATGGCGGTCATCCTGACATGCTTACGCGCTTGGCTCCCCCACCTCCTCCTCAACCGCCTCCCCCTCCTCCTTTGCCCGCTTTTGCACAACATCAACCAGGACAGCGCAATCAAGTCTCCCATTCTCGCCAAAACTCGCTACCTCAATATTCACCCACCCAGCAGATGCCTGCAGCTAATACTCTGAATGGCCGAAATGGAACACATTCACCTATGAGCAACACTTTTTCAAACATCAACACTGCATCGTCTGCCTTTCCTTCAAGTCTGAGCAGTATTTTGAATCCAGCTCAACGGAGGAATAGTAGACATGTTCATTTCGCGGATGCAAATATACAAGAGACGAGGCAGGAGGTTGGGGATTCAGAAAGGTTGCACCGGCCTTTACCACCATGTGTGAATACCAACGGTACCTCACAGCAATTCAACCAGAGTCAAACCTCAGCACAGATACCTACACCTAAGACCATTAAGATCGGATTGGCTACTAGAAATCGACTTGCGAAGCATCTGGCCGTGAGTCGGTAGTATCAGTCACATCGCACAAGGGAGTTTCATTACTGACGTAGGAAAAACAGTCTGTGCCGAATTTGCTGTCCGATGATCGATTCTCAGCCGCCAGTTTGGACGAACAGCTGATGCGTTTCTTCGAGTGGGACGCATGTCACTACTCAGCTATTCATAGAGCTACATTTGAGTAAGTCGCATATTGCTTGTCATGCAGCTTTTGTTAGGCACTGGCTTACATGTGGATGTTCACAGTCCGGACGATGCTTCGAATCATCTGCTGGCGTCCATGCTCGCCATAGGAGCTTATTTCACGGGTCCAGAAGCCCATGCACTAGCCGAAGAGATACATAAATATAACCTACAAAGCATGCTTTCGGTGAGATCTGTTCCCACTTGATAAACAACGCGTGTGCTGACCTTGTCGATCCCGTAGTCACCTAGCTTTTGTGCACGCGCCGATATACAGGCTATTCAGGCAACGCTGTTCCTCAATGTCTTCGGGAGGTTAATGTCGACATACGATGATCATGAGAAGGTACGTTCATTGGCCCCCATGACAGGCACCAGCTGGGAGTGTTATGTTGAATGGACCTCTTGGCGTGCAGGCCCACATTTTCTATCCCGCGTTCTTGACGATGTACAGAAGGAGTGCGCTCTTCAACACGCCACATTCACCAGGTAACTACACTCTTAGACCTACCTAGGAGTAATCTGTAGCTAAGGAGCCCGTACCTGTAGTCGCACCGAGTGCGGACATCCAAGCAAGATGGGCAGCTTGGCGCGAGGAGGAGACGAGCAAGAGAGCTGCCTTTATGGCATACCAGTTCGACAGTAAGTTCAACTATGACTTGAATTTTATAGTATCGAATTTGGCCAACGTCACCGTGAACAGTCGTGTGCAACACTATGTTCCGGCAAACTGGCACTTTGTCAGCCTTTCAGATACAGCTTACGCTACCCTGCAACGAGGACGAATGGTACGCACACAGTGCTACGGAATGGTATAAGATACATCAAACTCGTCCAGAACCACCTCCGTTCTTGACTACCATGAAAGCTTTCCTGATGCCTGGTCTGAACTCGCCTGAGATCAGCCCGCTCGCTAGGGTGATTTGCTTGCATGGACTTTTATCAGTGGCATTCGATATGCAGTGGAGAGAATACTTCCTCTTGGGTTTATCGACGCATCCAGATGGTCTTGTCAAAGACTGGCGGCCTACCTTAGTGAGCTTTTGGTTGTTTCCTTGTCGCAGTCTCATCAACTGCGCAATGCTGACCTTGACTTGTTTACAGACCTCTGCTTACAACTGTTGGAAGACTCGCTTCGATGCTGCTTTGACACAGTCACCTACTGCTTTCGGTACTCAGCTCTTGCGCAATTCAATACCTATCTATGCTATCGCGCACGTCACACTGGCTGTTGATGTCGATGAATTGCAAATCTTCGCCGGCAAAAGGCGCGCACTTGGGCTACCGGTAGTAAGTATTCAATTCGAGGCAGTAACCTACAGAGGCTCGCTGACGTCTTCAATCATTAGCCGACATCCGTAGTCGATACGACCCGTCGCCGCATTATCACATGGAGCGGTTCTCGAGGCAAAGAGGCAGTCTGGCACGCAGCTCACTTTGTCCGATCTAGCTTGTTGACACGAAGACCATATGAAGATGCAACTGTGCATCCAATTGTGCTATCATGGTGCTTGTACCTGTCGTGCCTGTGCGTGCACGCCTACAGCACAGCTGCCTCGTTGAGTCAGCCGGGTAACGAGCATGCGCGTCGCTCTGATCCAGGTGATGCAATGGCGTCTCTTGACGCGGTGAGCTACCTCAGTAGACATTCTTTCAGCTCAGATGGCTTACTCTGTTTCTCACCTCTCTCACCTCTCAAATAGATATGCTCATCCTCACCTGACGCGGTCAATTTGCCCGAATTTGGATCAGCTGCATCAGTCTGCAAGGCAGTCTCCCGGGTACTGAAGGAGGACGTGAACTGGGAACTAGGTAAGCTGATGCCATCAATACATACGTTGCGCGAATCAGCTGATGGGTCATGATCTTCCTACTTGCAGCTATAGAGGCTAGTCAGCTGCTGGAGAAGGTTGCCTCCGGAGGCAGTCAGTAATGTTGCGGCTTGGGGGTTTTAGGGTTTCAGGGTTTATTAGCACGATATACACGGACAACGAGGTTATTTCAGAATCATTCTGGGATGTTGTTGTATACGAAACTGCGGGCAATTCCATGATGCGGGCGTTCGGACATGATCCTGCGCATTCTGCTTACTAATCCACATCTTCTGCCATGCCGTCGCCACAATCTCGATCGCCTCAGCCTTTCCACTTGGAGCAACGCATCGCTGCAGAAAGTCTATCAAGAAAGCTTCGTTTACAACAAGACAATAGTACTTTTCACATAGAAGCGGTTCAGTTACACACATAGACGCGAATAGGCGTCGTCCGCTTTCCACGCTCCAGGACTTTCAGTCCCACTTTCCCACATAGAAAAGCGCGTGCTTTCACTTGAAAAGCAGGATTTTCAAGAACTTCAATCCCGAGCTTTCTCATTCATCAAACGTGGACAGTTCCCTTCAGATGTCACCAAGCATCGCAATGGCAGCCAGCGGCGGTCCAACCTCTTCACCTGCTTCTGCTATCCTGCAGAAGCTCTACTCTGCACCCGATGCTGTTGCATGCGCTGAGGCAGCGACGGATCTCGCAAACTTCGTCAATGAGCATGGACTCCGCTCGCTAGAAGAGGCAGAAATTTCAGCGGACCTCATCAGGGCGAGCAAGAACCAGAAGAGCGGGTACGAGCGTGAAGGAAGCATGGTAGCCATGGAAGAGCTTTTCAGACGCGTCGGTGCTCAGAAAGGCGCAGAGCCCTACTTCCTGCCTTTCCTGCCTTACATTCTCGACCGATATGCAGAGCAAGGCAAGGGAGAAGTCGTCAGGGATGCTGCTGTCAAAGCTGGCAAGCAGCTTGTCCTTTTACCACCTCAAGAGTATGCTCCCAAGTTCATCGGTCCCCTCTTTGACGCAATGGAACAGTCAAGCGTTAAATGGAAGACGAAGGTCGGAGCGCTTGAGCTGCTCGCCACTTTCCCGTCGCGCGCAAAGACAGTCATTGCAGAGCGTCTAGGAGAGTATATTCCGCGCTTAGAGACCCAAATGCGTGATACAAAGGCAGATGTGAGTATTTAGTGTTCTCATCAGTTCGAACTGTCACAGCGGCTGATGTGCACATGTCCCAACTTGACAGGTCGCAAATGCTGCCATTAAATGCGCAGAGAAGATTTGCTCAGTCCTCTCAAATCCCGATGTTATTCCTTTCATTCCCCTCCTCGTTCAATGCATGGCCAAGCCAGATCAGATTGGCGAAGGTATCAAGAAGCTTTCCTCCAATGTTTGGGTGCGCGATGTCGACGGACCTACATTGGCCGTTCTCGTCCCTCTGCTAGCTCGAGCTCTCAACGAGCGAAGCACGACAGTCCAACGTCAAACCGTCATTCTCATTTCCAATCTATTCAAGTTAGTCCGTTCACCCGTTTTGGCTGCCGAATACGGGCCAGTCGTCCTGCCCGGTGTCATCAAGATTGCCGAAGGTGCAGCTTTCCCCGAAATTCGAGACTTCGCAACAGAGGCTCAGAATTCATGCGAGAACGCAATGGTCGGTGCCGATGTCATTCTCGCAAAGGAAGGCGCTGTTGAGGCCGCCGCCAAGGAGGACGAGCGATCAGCTCTGCAAGAATTGATCAAGCTAGTCACGAAGTTCAACGGAGGTGTCCTGCCCGACGCTTTTATGCAAGTCAATCTTGCCTACGTTTCTTACGCGATCGCTGCTCTAGTACGCAAACGTGACTTCGACCAGAAGACATGGCAAGAAACATATGTTGGGCCTTACCTTGCCCGATTCTTGGATGCTCAGGCTGTAGAGTCTATTGTGAAGGAGACAATCCGTCATTGGCTTGAGGTAGACAAGTCGCGTCATGCTGTTGATGCCGATGAGGATGACGATGGACAAGGAGAACTCATTACCAACTTGGAGTTCTCGCTCGCATATGGTGGTCTCCTCCTATTAAATCACACAGTTCTGAAGCTTCGCAGAGGCCACCGATACGGTATCTGCGGTGCCAACGGTGCTGGCAAATCAACACTCCTCAAGGCTATAAACAGACATCAAATCGATAACTGGCCTGAACACCTTACCACCTTCTATGTCGAGCACGACATCGATGGTGCCGATAACGATGCTACGTGTTACGAGTTCATGCTTCACGACAAGTTCATCCAGGGTGTTAAAGCTACACCCGAAGATATCAAGGGCAAGCTGGTCGAGTGCGGCTTCGACGATGATCGTCAAGCTACTCCCGTCAACGCTTTGTCTGGTGGATGGAAGATGCGCCTTGCTCTCGCTCGTGCTATGATCTGCAAAGCCGATTTGCTATTGCTTGACGAACCTACAAATCACTTGGTGAGTTTGCCTTGGTTCTAGCGCGCGCGAGCTGCTCCTTTACTACATGTTGCTGATTCTCACTTCCTAATTGCAGGACGTCCAATCTATTGCTTGGTTAGAAGGTTACCTCAATGCGCAGAAGGACACGACAATCTTGCTTGTCTCCCACGACAGTGGTTTCCTGGACAATGTCTGCACAGACATCATTCACTACGAGAAGAAGCGACTCGTCTACTACCGCGGTAATCTATCGAAGTTCGTTGAAAAGTATCCCGCCGCCAAGTCCTACTATACCCTTTCCGCTTCAGTCGTCAGCTTCACCCTACCGCCACCAGGCAACCTGATGGGTGTCCGTTCGAAGACAAGGGCTATCCTGAAGCTCACCGATTGCACATTCACCTATCCCGGCAGACCTAAGCCATCCTTATACAACGCTTCCTGCGCTATTACCCTATCCTCCAGAATTGGTGTTGTCGGACCTAATGGTGCTGGAAAATCCACCCTCATCAAGCTCATTACCGGAGATACTACACCAGACTCTGGCAAGGTTGAGAAGCATCCTAACTTGAGAATGGCTTACGTCGCTCAGCATGCCTTCGGTCATTTGGAAGAGCATATGGAGAAGACCGCTTGCCAGTACATCCAATGGAGATACCAGGATGGACACGATCGTGAGCTCACACAAAAGGCAACGCGTGTTCTAAGCGACGAAGACAAGCGCATCTTGGAGAATCCCATTGAGGCCAAGACCGGTGAAAAGCGGTATGTCGAGCAACTGATCGGCCGACAAAAACTCAAGAAATCGTACTCCTATGAGGTCAAATGGAGGAACCTAGAGCACAAACACAACGTATGGGTGCCACGCGAACGTCTCATTGAACTCGGATTCGGCAAGCTCATCCAGCAATTCGACGATTTCGAAGCGAGTCGGGAGGGTGCTGGTACCCGCGACATGTCTCTCAAGTCTATCAGATCAGCGCTCGAGGAACTGGGTCTAGACGGTGACATTGCACAATACAATGAGATTAAGGGTCTGTCTGGTGGTCAAAAGGTGAAGGTGGTCATTGCCGCTGCGCTTTGGTCGAAACCTCAGCTGTAAGTCGCGATCAACCTCCAGGAAGGCTATATCATCTATTTACCTGCTGACAACGCGTTTAATGGTCCAGTCTTATCTTCGACGAGCCCACCAATTTCTTAGATAGAGACGCATTGGGTGGCCTTGCTGTTGCTATCAAGAACTGGGACGGTGCCTTCGTTTGCATTTCGCACAATGAGGAGTTCGTTGGAGCTCTCTGCCCTGTAAGTAACCATTATGATCTAAAGCGACTACTCTATGCTATAATACTGATATATACTGCTTCCATTGTCTGCTTTGCCTCTTGTCAGGAAATATGGCATGTCGACGCAGGTGTTTTGACCCACAAGGGTAAAGCCGGCGTAGTTGAAGATGCCTTCGACAGCATGGATAACAGCAGAGCTGGCTCGCGTACAGCAAGCAGGCTCGCAAGTCGCAACGGTAGCAAGGCCAACAGTCCTGCTTCTAGTGTTGCGCCGTCAGCAGCCAACTCCGACGCCGAAGAGGGTCAGACCGCTGAAGGGTCGGTGCCAATGCCAATCGTTAAGAAGAAGAAGCTTACAAGAAAGCAACAAAAGGATAGAGATGAGCGTCGTCGTCTGCGTACGATTGCTTTCTTGTCCAACTCCGTTCCGGGCGCCGTTCGTGAGCCCGATACCGATTCCGATTAATTTGGCGGCACCTTTGCATTCCGTTGCTGAAGGAGTCAGCAAAGATACGTTATATAGATCTAGTCAGCGTGCAGTACTTGGCATGGAGTAAGCCAGAACTATACACTAGCATTGCATTAATACCTTAGACGAAGTAGCCTGCATACCACGGCTCGCTGTTGTAGCTCGATGTACAATCTGCTCTCTTTTTGTGCATTGTATTTCTATTTGAGCAACTCGAGATGACATCTGTCGATGTTTCCGCGCTCTCGATTATGTGCTGCCTGGTTGTGAAGCTTTGGTGCTGGTAGCCCGCCCAGATGTGTAGACCACGCTGTCTGGTTGCGGTATTTACAGCAATTTATAGCAACTTTGCACCGCGAAAGTCGTTGTCGCAAGCTCAAGCGTCCTCGCTGTATCTTTATCTATCCCTTGCGCTTTATGGGCTCCCCTTGAGGTCTAAAGTCCGGAAGAGTCACCGATAGTTGAGAGTCGTGCATATTGGACGGCCCTCCAAACCATCCAATGACTCGTCCGGACGTTTGCAGAAGGGGTCACTGGCTGGGCCTAGCAACTCAACCACTAACGGTAGTCTTGCGGACGAAGTTTGCCGATAACGAAGAACAGTTGTGGAGGTATCGGTCGAAAACAACGCGACTGTAATGAGGTCGCTGAAGAATGAATCGTAGTACCTATCACGACAGAATTGACCACTACACCGATATATAAAAGCTGTCAACACTGGTCAAAGCCAAGCTGTACAGGAAGCCTTGAGTTGGAAAGAGATTCCAGGAGGACACGCCAGATCAAACTTGCTAGCCTGTCGATGTTGCAAACGATAGAAAAAACGTGATATAGTGAAAGCTGGGCTACGTTGTTAGCAAGGCCAATGGACTTTTACCGGCTGTGTCGATATTGGTAGAAGCGTAAGGCCCTTGTTCATCACGACAGCAATCGTGGGTTGTTCGTTATCGCATTATGGTACAGTCGGCTCTCGGTCTGTAGTCTCGGTGCAGTGCACAGGTCAAATTCCATCACGATTCGTGTTTTCGCTTGCCATGTGGCATGGGTGTACGTTGCTGCGGTCACAGTGTTCCGCATGAACCCCGCATTGGCAGGTTGCCACTGAGCGTCCCGCTCAGAGCGAGGGCTGTCTTCAGTCTCATGTACAGATTATGCAGGGCGATGGTGATGTCGTCAAGAGAGACGTTTCCAGCATTTGTTGACCACCGCCCAACTGCACGAAGATGAAAAGCCAATCGAGCATATGAAGTACTGACTTCCTCAAGTCTATCATCAAGGCAACCGCTAGCGATACATGCTAATGCTCTGATGAGGTGTTCCAGTAACAAGTCCTCGTGAAAGCTCGGCACGCTCAAGGGGCCTGGACAAGCATGGCAAGGATATCTCTTGCCTGTGAGGCTTTCGCGAAATCATCGAGGCGTTGCAAGGGACACAAACAGGACTATGGACAACTCGAGGTTCACAGGGACAGCCTCTTTACAGAGCAGTTTCATGCCATTTGGTTGGCAGGGCACCATCTGGGTAGAGGAAGCTCCCGAAGCATGACGGCGGAACTTACCGGCGAAGGCGTTCAGGAAACCTTGGATCTGGTCTGGTTCAGCATGACCACCGCGAGTACTCAGCTCAGAGAAGAGTGCGTTGGCGGCTCCAGTACATGTCATTGTGGCACTGTTCCTGCGCGCAGTACCGAGCATATCGAAGACATCCTTATATCGGCCAAATCGGAAGGCATACTTCTTCGAACTTGGATAGTAGAGGTCGTGCAGACAGATATGAAGATGCGTGCCTCTCTCAAATCAGCGTACCTGCACATTGCTCTTGACCCATGTGGTGCGCAGCGATGTTGTGAATCCAGCAGGTACGGACCGCAGACCGTGCAAATGTGGAGGATGGGAAGAAAAGATACATCAACAAAATTCACCATCCCTCATCGTGAGGCCAGCTCTCCTTACCAGACAGGACACTGAACCGGATTGTACTGGTTTTCAGGCTCGAACGTCCATCATTCCTCTTTGTCTTCATCTCAAATCGATACCTTACGTGCAATCCCTCGCTTGCTGCCTTCTTGACGCGCAAGGAGCAAGCGCAAGCGCTTCTTATCAGTATGCCAATCCCGCTGACATGCTGCGATGCCTCAGTTGCCGGCAACACCTTTGCCTTCACGGTATTGCGTGAGTGGCGAGAAGCTTCACATTGTTATCTGCTTGTTGATATGATGCCCATAGAACACTCAGCAAGATACGCTTCCATTATCGGTGCCTTCCTCATTGCTCTTCCGCCCACCTAAGCAGCGCCATCGCTATCTCCTTCAACACTGCAGCCAACGCCTTCTCGTCGAACTTAGGCGTCCGACTTGTGTATTCGTTGACCGCATCGTTGATGCGTCGTCCTAGATCTGCGACAACCACGCTGTCTCGGAACGGCTGTCTCTAGCGAGCCAGCGGAAGATCAAGCAGCGTCCATCGTTGAGGTGTCGCGATAGCCCGCTCCACCGAGGCTGAAAGTTCTGCAAATGCGCACAACTGGCGCCCAGCCTCAAAACTCTCGTTTTAACGGACATACATAGACTACCGAGTGAAAAGGCATGGCCTCTGCCGCCGAAACAAAGTATACCGTACAATCAACGTAGGTTTGGCTCGTCTCGTGAGCCCGTCTCACATGCACAAGACCTCTCTGCCCATCCTTGCGGTCACGCACCGGCTCCGAGGGCGGCAAGCCTCGGAAAGAGCCAGAAGAAGGCTGTGATTCGAGAACCCTTCGCGCCCAAACATGCAAGACTAATGCATACAGTACTGTACGGTATGTCATTGTTCTTAGCCATCGCCTGGTGTCCACGTCTGGTTTTCTTCCGATGACGATCCTAGGCTTCTCAGATGACAGAATGTTTCCGGCTAAATCACAGGATATTTAGCCCTATGACGTTTCACACGGCATGACCTCCGCGGTTGTGTAGCTGTCGAATGGCTTCGTTTCCCCGGCTAGCTCACATATCCGTCAGTAAATGGCAAGGTAGCACGTGAATAGGCTTGCGAGATGCGTCCAAGCGGACAGGGAAAATGCCGTGGGGGGCTACATGTGCATGAGATGCCACTCTTCGGTGCTGCGTAAGCCTGAAAAGCCTGACGGCTGGGATCCGTAGGTCTTCTGACTCTCGATCCTTTTTGTTGTTTGACTAGCACCGTCGTAGGGGGAAACGAGGCGTTCCGTCACAAGGTGGACAACTCTGTGGGGATCAAAATAAGCGAGTGCGAAAAGGCTGTTCATCTCTTTCCTTCCTCCATCTATCCCTCCTCTTCTCTCTTCTCTTCTCATCTCATCTCTTCTTTACTCAATAACTTCATCTGGCCTAGGGTCCACTCTACATATACCGAGCAGGGAATCACCACTCAATCACCTAAAAGACACTGAATTCATCTGATTCAAAGACAAACCATCATCGAGTAAGCGGCTCCTGCTCGCTCTTCCCTCATCGCCCGACTTATGTTGATCTCTCATTCGCCCTTCCGTCTGTGATTACCGCCTCTCGTAGGTATTAGGATAGACATAAACTACAATCATCTGTCTATATGCGTTCAATGTCAGACATCGCATCACCCATCAAAGACTCTGTCATGCATGCCATACATCTATCAAACATACCCCCATGCATCGAGAGCCCTCCCCCTGTTTAGCATTTGCGTCGAGCACGAAAGTGAGTTTACCTCTTTTGCTCTACCATCCCGTACTTGATAAGTCAGACGGACACACACTAATGCAGTCGCTTCGTTCTATTTCTCTCTTTCATCTCTTCCATCTCTTCCATCTCTTCCATCTCTTCCATCTCTTCCATCTCTTCCATCTCTTCCATCTCCTACATTTCTTCCATCTCTTCCGCCCCTCATCTCTTCCATCTCTTCCATCACCATCACCTCTTCCATCTCTTCTCCATCTCTTCTCCATCTCTCCTCCGTCTATCTTCTATCCTCATCTAGTATCGCCAACCGCATGCTTCACTACAGTGTGCCCATCTGTTCGCTTTCTTAGCCTACATCACATCAAGTCAAGACTTGCTTTAATATACGTCAAGTCAAGTCAAGCTCTGCTGCCATGTATCCATTGCATATTGCTCTGGCTTCAAGCTATGATGGCTATCTGTACTCGGCCGACCTCGCATATCGTAAGCCATCTGAATCTCTGCAATAAGGTACAGCAATTTGAGCAATCTCGCTGATGACCACTCGTCTTTCCTCATTTCCCTTCACTTACCTCCTAAACTCTAGCGGATACTACCAGTCATGCAATGCTGCAGCAGACGTGCAAGTCCACCTTGGTCCGTTGTCGTTATACCATCTCCCATCTCGGTTGAACATATGTGAGGAAGGCCGAGCTACTTTCTATCATTTATATTTGGGGCAACAGGGAAAGACAAGTCACAAGTATGTCGTCCTCTCTTTCCACTTCTTGTGCGACTGTTTTTCATTATCAGATGAACATCCTACTTCGGCTTTCAGTACACCTTCAACCGGTTGGTCCCTTTTCAACTTTATTGCATCGACATGTACACAAGCTTCGGCTGACGCTGTTTCCTGATTCATCTCCTTTCAGGCTTGTCTTTCCTAATATCAATCACCGCGCAACTTTAACGTACTCTGGGTTAAGTCTCGTATATGTTTATTATCTTGGTCTGTCCCTTTTCACGTTACAGTCTGACTTTACCTTTCCGTAAGACCTATAACTGATACAGCTTCCAGGTTTTTCTTTTAGTGTCTTCTCTTTCCCATTAGTCGTCATCCTTCCTTCCCCTAGTCAACCCCTCCTCTCATGAATTGCATCACCATTCCATCACTCCTCTCAAAGAGAGCTTCTTCACTCTTTTCTTTGTCCATCCGAAAGATTACACAATCCTACAAGTCTACCTCATCTCAGGTAGCATGCCACTACCTATCCGCTCTTGCCCTTCCATTTCCGTTGAGATGCTTGCATCTTGGGAGCACTCCTGCCACTCTGGGCGTCGACAGCTTAGATATAATCAAGGTGCTTTACGTGGAATCTCTTGGTCACCGGAGAACTCCTGCTGTAAATGGCCGTTTCTATGCTTTCGACGCAGGGAGAGTTGGCGGGGCAAAACACGAATTTAGGGCTCTGGCGTGTCCTCGCTCCGTAGGAATAAGGGAGCGAGTGGCGACCAGCAAGTGTCCGGCCATAACGAGAAGAGAAGGGTCTTAAGTATCCCATGTTTTTCCAAACCGAAGGATCATAGAAAGTCTACGCCTTCGTAATGAAGGGTCTGAACTATTCTGTGCTCTCCAAGCGGGAGAAACCTGGCTATGCCACTCATCTATCCTCTCAGAACGGGAGGTTCCAGACCGAAGGATCATAGGAAGTCTCTGCCTTCGCCACAGAAGGGTCTGAACTTTCGATGCTGTCCAAGCGGGAGGAACCTGGTTATACCCTCGTTCCAGCGGAAGGAATCTTAGAATTCCTAGCTTTCCAAACGGGAGGAACTTGGACGATGCCATGCTTCCCAGATGGGAGGATCATAGAAAGTCTACGCCTTCGCAACAGAAGGGTCTGAACTATTCTATGCTTTCCAGATGGGAAAAATTTGGGACACTCTATGCCTTCGGCCTTTTAGGCAGCTATGGTCAAGACCTCACCACGAATTAGAAGGACCTTGAATATATTGAAGGATATATACGAGTTTTAACAGCAATCTTTGATTTGATTAGTCAAACAAAGATAGCGTTATATCCATATATCCGTTTCTATGCCTTCAGTGGTGGTCGAAATAACACGCACAGAGTAAGATTCAGCCAAAGTGTGCTCTTTGGACCCTGAAGAAAAGGTCACAAGCAATCCCCACGAGCCAAAAGCCAGGTGTTGTGACCTTTGGAAGTAAGAATAGCCAAGGGTAAGTTGACTATGGCATCTTCATGAGATTTGGGGAAAGCTTTGTCTAGAGTTTGTAACTTTCGGATTTCGAAAAGTGATAATAGCCCTTATTCTAGACTTGTCATGCAGACGGTATGCAATCTATGATACTACCGTTACTATCTTCAGATTCCTCATTTATAACACACTTTGCCAGTGAATTTGACTTCCTGATACTTTCCTTTGCTTCGTCTTCTTCTTCCTCCTCTCCAAGCGCTTGTCGGGTTCAGTTGAAAATCTCCAGCAAAAGTTCTGCAATTGTACGTGAGGTCATTCTGACAGCACCAATAGATACCGATACTGTTCACACAATATCAATTGGCCAATCATGCCCATCAAGCTGGCAAGTCGAGTCGAGTCGCTCTGCAGTAGGAAGACTGCATGTCATCAGGCCAACTCTCAATTGATACAAACCGCACTCTGTGCTTGTGACAGTCTGCAACAATGCGCTATGGAAAGCTTGAAGCTGGACTCGCTGATCGAATGACTGTCCCCGCTGTCCATATGTTCGTAACGTACCCAGTCAGCGCTAAGTTGACTCTGGCTCCACCAGCTGTTTTCGCGAACGGGGGCTCTTTGCTTGACGAGTCCGCAGAATTAATACTTCATTGAGAAGACTGAAACTGCCAAGATCGTCTCTGGCCACTCCATCTCGGTGCGCCTTGCTCATCTTCAACATACGCTTGCCTTTCCACGAAAGTGCATTTCCCTGTGTTCCTCTCCACCAAAAGTATCGTTTGTGCTCTCGTAGCGTACCAAGCTTGTAGTGGTGGAATGCTCAGCTTGAAAGGCGTGACTAGCACGCTGGACCGAACATCTTCTTTATCCTTAAGATTGGGATATGCAATACTATGGAGGCCACAATGTTATCTCTCAGTATACATGGGCTTGCTGACCAAGATGAAACGATAACTCACTCTAACACGCCAAACAGGCTCTCTTCAAATTCGCTTTGTTTCGCCTCGCTGACATTTGCATGCTCCTCCAGTACTTTGTGAAATGCTTTACGACCTATTGTCATCTTTGGCCATGCTTTATCCAGCTCTGCGTGACTCTCTGCATCCAGACTACACGCCAGAGCGCCATTACTCATAACTCCAGGTTCGTCGCCTTCTTCCAGGTTGCGCATGCATTCTGGAACTTGTTTAAGGTTGCCTTCCGTCGTATGTTGTACATGCTTTGACCTATTGCTGACGAAGCCCAGTTCTATATCTCCAATCGTGGAAGCTTTGCCTGCAAGAAGGTTGAAGCCTGCATATTGATCCATTGTATTGCGAAGATTGTCCATATGCTGATCAAGCGAGACGGTGTCTGGACTATCTAGCCAATCTGTGACTAGCTTCCCTCTACTTCTCGTCCTTGTAGTCACTTCTTCTCGCACATTTGTAAGCAGAGCGAATTTGCCTGTTTCTCTTTCGATACCGAACCAGGTACCTCCACCTTTGACGTCTAGGCCGCAGAGTGTTGCATTTCGCGGACCTCGCCAGTCGGCAGGTAACGTAGGCCGGGATAGGAATTCATCCCTATTCGTGATGAGAACAAGCGAGTATTTGTGATGAAGGAGTGTGTAGAAGCAGATACACATTTCCTGCTTGGCTGTAACGGTTCGGCTTTGTCAGGCAACCGGTGATTCCAAGCTGTACTTCGAGACAGGATAACAGGAGCGCAGTACAAGATCCAAGGTCTCGACGAGATGAACCGCGAAGCAAGTGTAGGTACTGAAGCACAGGATTGCTGAGTTGGTGATGAAACAGAAGCTTCAGATGTCTTCCACTCTCACAACCCACGTCTCCCCAAAGATGGTGGCGAACTCGATCATCTAGCCATTAGATAGAGTGTTGTGCGGCTGCGCAGATGCTCATGATACTGCCTTCATTTCACAACAGCGACACGTTGCTTGAGCCGTAGCGCCAGTCTTAAGAGCGTATCTCCCTGCCGTCAGCTGCCACGCTCCTTCTGCAGGTGAGTTCTCGCTCCATCAAGGACCGATCAGGTTTGGACGCAGCTCCGCTCGGGCTCGTGCAGACAGATCCAACGTTGGCGCGTCCAAAAGCGTACTGAATAAAGGCTTACAGTCTTGTATGCACAGCATGTCCAGAACAATCTAAGCGAGAACACTTCACCCAGTGCGTGTGCATCGCTCAACTAGCGCCCACAGGTGCACGATGGACTCCTCTCACGACCGCACGGCCTCAGACGAGACGGTGCAGCCCGGCCAGGCGGATCAGGACATCAGCCTGCCGCCAGTCTCATCATCGGACTCGAGCGATGCAGCTGGCACACCTACACCTACTGCATCTCTGTTCCTCGGCCAGCAGCAACGCTCGAACGATCCTGCTGGGACCTCCCCCGCCAAAGGAGCAGGAGGGGCGGCTACATCACGCGCAAACGTTCCTCTGCGGGCGAACAACGCTGAATCGATAACCATGACTGGGGCTCCATCGGGGTCAACAAAATCACACGTATCAGCACTGCCTATGGGATCAATGCAGATACCGTCACAGCATGCCTCGATCCCTCCTCCGCTCCCTTCACCTGCAATCGCCCAAGCTGCACTAGGTCGAGGACGCGCTCCTACTTCGCACCCTTCGACCTCAATCGGGTCTGGATCACCTGTCTCCAAGAATGCAGGTGGTCTACCTTACTCACAACGGCAATCAATGCAAGCTGGTCCTGGATCAGGCCACCGCTCTATGCCTTCCACTTCTGCCAGCCTGGCTTTCAGCGATGCTCCTCTGAGTGCAAACTACGGTGGCGGCGCTGGAGGCAATCTTACCGAAAGCGAGAGTGTCTTCTCTGGAGGCGAAGAAGACGTATACCAACAGACTTCGCGAACTGGTAGACCCACTTTCCAACATAATCAAAGCACTTCTAGACCTCCTCGGAATGCTGGAGGCAGCCTTCGTCCGATGTCTGCATTAGGCACAAAAGGCAAAGGGAGAGTCAGGAGCAGGAGCAACATCCGTAATGCTGCTAGCGATGAAGATAGTGATGACGAAGTCGGTGTGAGAAGCAGCAGAGGAATAGATGACCCTGTCAATCCACTTCCTGCTGGACACCGCACTTCCAACCTTGGTCTAGACGATGACGAGGTCGAGCGTCGTGACAGGGGTGAAGAGCTCGTGCGGCGGCGGATGCGCGAGCGAAAGAAGGAAAAGAAAGAAGCCGAACGCCGTGAGCGCAAACGACGAGAAGAGGAAGCTCGAAGAGATCAAGGTCGTAGCAATGCGCGCGCTCAGAAGACCGCTGGTGGTCAGAGGGAATCTTTCACATCTGAATCTCAGCCTGGTACATCATACCAAGAACGACCCACCTTCAGCAGAAGAAGTACCGATCCTACGATGTTGGATGGATCGCAACCTACTCTCTCGCGCAGCAACACAATGACAAGAGATATCAGTGCTTCTGGTGGAGGACCCTCCGTCTACAGTCCGACCGGCTCGCAGACAGGGCAGAATTTCTGGCCGCCCCCGCCTACCGGATCTAGCTTGCTGTCAGCTACGCCAACTCCACAATCACCGTACTTCCCCAGCAATGTGCAGCATCAAGGTAGAAGCGTATCTTATGCTGCAAGCCAGTCCTCCCTTGCTCCACATCGACAGGCTAGTGAACGCGGTGGCTTTACTGAAACCGAAGAAGAGCCAGACGTCGTTCCCGAGTTACCAGGCACAGATAAGACAAACACGGGATGGCAAGAAGGTGTCGCTCCAAGCGCTGATGGCTACGAGGACGATGATGCAGAGCTGGAGAATATGGTCTTAGCGCATGACAGCAGCAGTGATGATGACGAAGATGCAGATGATGATGTTAACGATGAAGACGTCGAGTATACCCTTAAGGATCGTCAAGACGCCATCAACATTGAGCATCCATTCGGTCTACCTATATGGAAGCCGGCTCTATACAAAAAGAACCGTTCAGTGCATCGGAATGCCGACAAGGAGTTGCATTTGATGCCTTCCATTACCGCTGAGCGACATCTTTGGCCTGGCAACATCCTCTGGGCGCTGCTATTTGGCTGGTGGATGGCGCTTGTCAGTATGACTTTTGCTGCACTCTTGTGTCTCATTCCTTTCGGTGGCGTCAAATATGGTCGTGTTATTTGGGAGTTAGGTGGCTACCTCTTCTGGCCATTTGGGAAATACGTAGAGCGCTCCGAAGATAGATCGTTCGAGGACGTCAAGGGATACGACGAGCTCAGTGATGGCGAAGATACAGTCTATGACGAACCAATCATTAGGGATGTAGAAAATACTGGTAAGACATGGCGTAAGGGGAGTGGACGATCTTCCAGCAGTACTGGCACGGTGAAGAAAGCTCGCAGCGGTGTCGATTTGCAAACGCGCTTCGAAGAAGGCTTGAATCCAGATCAGTCGGCAGCACAGGGCGACTCCTCTGGTGAGCGCACTCAGCTGTTGCAACAGGGTAGAGGACAGTCATACGGTACGTCACCCACTTCAGCAGCACCTCAAGTCACGCCATCTGGATCAGAGACCGAAGTTGCCGAAGCATCGCCTAAAGCCAATGGAGAAGCAAATAGTGTATCAACTTCTGGACAACGTCAATTTCGAATCCGAGCATCTGGTCGCCTTTCGTACTGGCTTGTATTTTACCTTATCATCGCTCCGATGATGTTCATCGTCTGTGTACTCTGCTGGGCCTTCATATTCACGATCCCCATGGCCAAACTTCTTTGGATCCTGATACGAGACATGGGCAAAGAACCTCTGGCTCTACACTTCCGTTCTCCATCGCCAAACTACGTGGGCAACAATTCTGAGCCGAACAATGGCGCGTCGATTACCGGCATACCGCATCTCGAAGCTGGCCAGCGGGCACCTCGGCACTCACGCAAGACATACGATAAAAGCCGAGCGATGGGAAGATTCCTGGGACCCAACTCTACGATCATCCTTTGCACATACAAAGCGATGGGCCTTAAATACTACAAGTACACTGTTGACGGTACGAACATCGTCTTCATCAACCTTCTACCGATGATTGCATTCGTCATCTTTGACTTTTTTGTCATCGCTCCTTTCGTCGAAAAGCGTCACATCGGCGGCTTCCTGGGCTTCATCGCTTCCCAGGGTACAATGTTCATGCTCTCGCTGCTGAGTGTCATACCTCTGTCATACTTCATTGGTATGGGAGTTGCTTCAATATCAGCACAATCATCTATCGGAATGGGCGCCGTCATTAATGCAACATTCGGTTCAGTCATCGAGATCATCTTGTACTCCATCGCTTTGACACAGAGCAAAGGCCAGCTAGTGGAGGGTAGTATCGTCGGCTCTCTACTGGCTGGTGTGCTTCTCATGCCAGGCCTATCAATGATCAGCGGTGCAGTCCGAAGAAAGGAGCAACGCTTCAACGCACGATCCGCTGGTGTTACAAGTACTATGCTTATCATGGCCATCATCGGCATTCTTACGCCAACACTATTTTACGAGATCTACGGCACGTTCCAGCTTACCTGCACGTCTTGTCCTGGAAGCGAATCTACCGAGAACTTCAGCTGTAGAAGATGCTTTTATGAACATGTTGATCCCGTTGATGACGACTTCTACAAGACCCGTGTACAAGCCTTGAGCTTCTACTGCGCTGTTCTCCTTGTCATTGTGAGTCACTCTTGGTATACCGTACCATGATCACGCTAACCCATATACTTCACTCGTCTCGCAGTCTTACCTCATCGGACTGTGGTACTCGCTCCGCACTCATGCGTCTCAAATTTGGCAAAATCAGCAACACGTTCCATCGCAACCTCAATCCGCCGCGGTAACGCAGCTGGCCAACTCAGCAGGCCTACCGACCTCGCGCCTGAATCTCCCGCACCGCTCATCCATGTACAAGCGTGCGCCTCAAGGACTTGCTTCGGCGCTGCCTGGCCAGCGACAATCTATGCTCAGCACCCATGCCGGGGATGTGTCTTTTGCCGGTAGCGGGAAAGGGTCGCTGCCTCGCGAAGGACGTCCAGGCGGCCAACAGCGGGCAGGTGGCTCTCAGCTTTCTGGTGCTCAGGACAATCTGCACGCTATTACCGGATACACCACCGATGAAGTCAATCGAGCCTTCCGGGTGGTGGCTGAGACTGCGTCCGCTTTGCAATCGCAGCAGCATCAACAAGTAACATCCGAACCCCAGCCTCCACGCACCATGCCTCGATCTTTCTCCGCTGGCAATACTCTCACGCTTGGTCACATGTCTACGCCTACTCCCGCTCTGCGAACGCAACCCTCCCATATGCACGAGAGAGAAGTAAGCAAGGGTGGTGAAGCAGCTGAAGATCAGGGAGGAGGTGGTCATGGTGGTCATGACGCTCCAAACTGGAGTCGCAGCAAAAGTTACAGTGTGCTGTTTGGCTGCACTGTTCTTTATGCAATTATCGCAGGTAAGCTGCTGTGAGGTGATATCCAAAGGCTCTGTACAAATGCTGACGAATTCTGCTACATGACCCACAGAAATTCTGGTAGATGTAGTAGATGTCGTACTAGAGGGATCCAGTATCCCAGAAAAATTCCTTGGTATCTCCCTGTTTGCCTTGGTCCCCAATGTTACCGAGTTCATGAACGCCATTTCTTTCGCCTTGAACGGAAACATTGCTTTAAGGTGAGCATTACGCCTTTTGCGCATGTACAGCTGGACTATACTGAAGCATTTTGTTTCCCCTAGTATGGAAATTGGTTCAGCCTATGCTCTGCAAGTCTGTTTGCTGCAAATCCCCGCCATGATCGCGTTCACGTATTTCTATGGAATCGGCAAAGAATCCATGATCCATCGAGCTTTCACGTAAGGACTCAGGAGAAGTACATTCGTTGGGGCACTAAACTCACTGTACCTTTTCGTATAGGCTGGTCTTCCCACGATGGGACGCTATCGCTATCATGTTCTCAGTCTTCTTGCTCACCTATACGTACATTGAGGCACGCAGTAACTACTATCGGGGCTCAATCCTAGTCATCAGGTCAGTCCTGTCGAACGTGACAATCCCAAGGGCTAGACTAATTTGTCTGCTCTTTCAGCTATCTTGTCTTGCTTGGTGGTTTCTACATGGCGCCCGGTAACATGGACAACTCGGATGATCCACTACTGCTGTCAATGGGAGCAGGTAGCTCCAAAGGAATACTGGAGAAGATCACTTGGACTGTGAGCATCTGCTGGAACACTCTTTTCAGTCGTTGAAAGAATGGGCGTTTCGTTGCAACCCTCGGTTGGCTAGATCAGCGGCGACTGCTCTTCTTTAGCATTTATATACCTTGTAGCACTTGCAGTGCAGTACCTGTCTCTTTGCATCATCCAAATGTAGTTTCACGTTGTATTTCGAGTCTTAAGCGCATCCTTCTTCGACTAGTAGTTGTTCTGTATAGACTGCAAATTCCGCTGGAATGTAGCCTGGGGCCATGCAAAGCTTGGACATCAATGAGTCGACTGCAGTGAGCATTCT
Organism: Cystobasidium sp. 2NF920; assembly: GCA_023628255.1. NCBI lineage: Eukaryota > Fungi > Basidiomycota > Cystobasidiomycetes > Cystobasidiales > Cystobasidiaceae > Cystobasidium > Cystobasidium sp. 2NF920. The sequence goes on from JAMALA010000001.1 coordinate 1,552,715, forward strand.
CATGACTTCCGGACCTCTGTGCTCCATAGAATATCGAGCTTTTTCCCGATTTTCGACGGTGGCATTAAGCAGAAGAAGGAAAAGCGTGACGACGTCCGAAAGGCTGTCGGAATTCGAACAACTTTCTTCCCAGTCAACCAACCCTTCTCAACAATGGCGAGCACAAGCACAAGCACGAGCGTACTGGAGAAGGAGCAGCTACTGCGGGACGACTATGTGCCTGCGAGCTCAGTGCCCGCTCGAAGCTCCGGCCTGAAGGGCTTCGCGGAATCCTCTGCGAATGCGCTCTCATCAGTCCTGGCGCCCGCATTGAACCCATTGAACAAGGCTATCGCGAAGCTGGATGCATACAGAGAGCACTTGGAGCTACCTTATCCTGGTCAGGTCGATGCTCTTGGAAAGGAAAGCAAGAGTGAGTACCGAAGCTTTTTTCCTACCTCGCACAGTCCACTCGACGTCGCTGTGCCGATTTCCACGATTTTTGTGGGAGGGCGTTAGAATGGCAGCGGAGGAAGCAGTGAAGGGAGCCCAAGAAAGCAAAGAGCTTACTGTGGTTCGTGCAAACAGATGTTCACCTCAACAACTACATGTTCGATGGCGCAAGAGCGGATCTCAGCAAGTCTCTCAATATGAACCCGGCCTTCCAGGTCACACATTCTTTTACTCTCGGTGCGAGCCAGCCAAATCCTATGGGAGGACCGTCAACGGCAGGAGGACCTGGCACATACAACTTTGCTGCTCTATATGCAACGAACAAGGTGTGTTCTGCCTTGCTTACTACGAACAGTCTATCTCATTTATTGCATGCTGACTTTCTCTCGATCGCCGCCCAGGTGTTCATGCAAGGCAGCATAGACCATGAAGGAGCTTTGAACGGAAGATTCAACTATGGCTGGTCTGATAGCGATATCACAAAGGTTCAAGCGAATGTATGTCACTTCTGTCTGGTGTCTTTATCCCGCGTTACGATGGCTGATTAGCCTGTATCACATAGATCCAAAGCTCTGCAATGGTTCCTAGCATGATCCAGCTAGAACACGACCGAGCTGGCCGCGACTACTCCCTCAACTTCAAGGCTTACAACCCCGGTGTAACAGATGGTACCGGTGTCTTCATGGGATCATACCTACAATCCGTCACAAAGCGACTAGCTTTAGGAGCAGAGTGCATCTGGCAACGACCCAATGCCGAAGTGGAAGAAGCCAACATGTCATACATGGCTAAATACGTCGGTGGAGCAGACAGAGACTGGATCGCAACTGCTCAGTTCCTAGGCAGCCAAGGTGTCGTCCAGGGTACCTACTGGCAAAGACTGAGTGACAAGGTAGAGGCTGGTGCAGAACTTACCGTCGCTCCCGCTCCTATGCCAAAGGACAGAAAAGCTCAAGCAACAGTCGCTGCCAAGTATGACTTCCGCCTGGCTACACTCAGAGCACAGCTAGACAGCACTGGTAAAGTCAGCGCTTTCCTCGAGCAACGCTTCACTCCTGCTTTCTCTTTCCTCGTTACTGGTGAAATCGACCACTGGAAGGTGAGGCACACTATACTCAATGACCTTTTGAGTCTATCATACTGACGATCATCGACTTACAGAATTCCTCGAGATTCGGCGTGGGCATCCAGCTTGAATCATCAACTCTCGACGAAGCTGAAGCACAGGCGCAAGCGATGGCAGCTCAGCTAAAGCCACCTGTGTAAAGAGAGAGCTTTCCCAAGAAAACAAAACTAAGCAACGTTCTGCCCTAGCTTGTATCTATGTAATGACTAGTTCGAGATCGTTTCCTGATATGACTCTGTTAGGCTAGAGGAGCTGCACGCGCAAACCATTCCACTCCACCTTTCAGAACCTGTATTTGAATAGAAAGTGGCGTCAATTTCGGAGAACGTGACCTGCCTGGCCGTTCTATTTTGCGCGTTGCTCTCTGTTCCTTTGAAACGATTCACAGACACTGAACCACCAGCAGCAGCAGCATGGCATCGAAGATTGCAAAGGTGAGACTTCGCGAATACTGTGCTATGCGCTGTCAGCTCACTCTGGCTTGCTTGTAGTACGGTGTGGGCAAATTCGCAGGAGGCCGTGCTCAGCAATACGCGGCAGAGGATCCATACTATTCCGTCAATCAAGAGACAGGCAAGAAGCACAAGAGGCCTCTCCCAGTGGGTCTTACAAAGGACGAAGCAAAGGTGAGGCATCAAGGCCATGGCCGTGTCTGTAGGGCAGGTAACAGTAGGAAGCTGACCAGCCTCTGATCGACCATACCACATTGATATGACAGCTATTGACCAAGATTCGCAAGAGGGCACACTATCTAGATAAAGGATTCTACATATGTGGCTTTAGATTCGGATGGACGTTCTTACTGGCTCTCATCCCGTTCATTGGCGATTTGCTCGACGCTCTGCTGGGTTATAAACTGGTCATCGCACCCTGCAAGAAACGAGGCAACATCGTGCGCTGAGCTTCCAAGTCTCGATGTGCCGACACTGGCATCACAGTAGCTTTCAAGCTGACTGGTCTCTGTCTGATCTTGCTCTCATAGCCCCCCATGCTCGCCTCGAGAATGCAGCTCAAGTGAGTCGCCAAAGTGACACAGCATTCTAAAAATGATCGAAAGGGTTTCGACTGACGTAAGATTTGGGAATGCTACTATTCTGACAGTACGATGTTGGCAACCGGAGTAGCTATGATCCCTCTAGTAGGAGACATCATAATGGCAGTAAGTCAATGTAATGAGGGAAGCTAGTCCCTGCCATCTGCCTGGCGTTGGTGTGTGTTTTCGTGTGAGCAGGGCTTGATTTTGTTCTGGCTTTCTGAGTCGAAAGCAAGAACAATATCAAGCCCTGCTTACACGAGAAAACATACTATGAGAGTGTACTGAAAGCTGACAGCTCAGGCTGCTACCTGCAACACCGCCGTGGTACCTGGCTAAATACTTTTTTCTGTGCACTAGGCCTTCAAGCCCAATTCTCGAAACGCATGGCTCTTTGAAGAGTACCTTATTGAACAGGTCAAAGCCCGACAACAAGCCGAGCAAGCTGGAACAATCGCTCCTGCTGCCGAGGTTCAAGCGCAGCAAGTCTTGCAGAGAGCAAGCGGAGGTAATTGGAGCAGAATGACAGGCAGGAACGACGCTTTGATCGCTAGTACGAACTCACAGGGCGTGGCTGCTCCTCCTGTTCCTCCTAGGCCTGAGGTAGTGTAGGATTACGCATTGCGACAACTTGTGTTTCAAGTGGTAAAGCGTTCGTGTTGCCTATACATACACGTTGGCAGTGTAACGGCTCCTCCTCAATTGTAATCAACAGCTGTTGAATATTTTATCTCGTATGTACTCGTAGCTGCAATACTGTTCCAGACCCTGACTTTGCGTTTTGGCGTAGTTTCAGATGATTGCCAGAGTCACTGATGAGCATCTCCCACAAATGGAGCCACTCCACGCATGGCATTGAACAATGCGATAACTATGATTTGACGCGGTAGTAGGTATCACAACTTCTGCTGTAGCTATTCAGGTGGAATTCAGATTGCACCATCGTGTCCGCAAGAAGGAGAACAAGCTGTGCAAACCGTGTTTTCCAACTCGATACCCCCGGGTCAGATGCGATTCTCTTATCATTGTCAGATCCAACCCCAGAGATCAATCAGCCTTCAAGCACGCGGAGTCTTATCTAAACTTCACGGCACAGACGGAGGAAGAGGCGGCTGTGATCGAGAATGGCAGCCGGCGAGTCGGTCCAAGCTTCGGTCGGTCCGTCACTTAGTGCTCTTTGGGCGTGTCTTCCGAGATTTTCCTGGGCGCGCAGACTGTGAGAGAGATCGGAAATGCCCGTATTTTTTTTCTAAAATAAATAAATTGCTCGGTAGGGATGACAAGGTCTCTGTCTTTCCCTTACTTTTCTCTATCACTCAACAGCAGGCCCGCCTAGAGACCCTACTATACCTTATCACCTCGCATTTCCTACCACAAAATGGCTGCTTTTGCTGAACCTGGTTCGTCTTCTATTTACCTTCGCTGTCTTCCATTCTTATGGGAATCTTTCAGAAGAGTACCATAAGAATGGAAAGAAGCGAGAAGCTGTAGGATCCGACTGACATGGCTTTCCCCATCAATCAGAGTTCCAACAGGCTGTTAGCGAGTACGTCTTACCTCTCGAGATACTGCGACACCGTCCTCAGCCTTATCTTTGCTTCTTCCCTTCCCACTACCAGAATCGAGCAGTCTTTGACGCCACTCTTCAAGAAGAGCCCAGAATACAAGAAGATCTTCGAGACTGCTCAGATCCCTGAGCGTGTCATTCAGGTATGCTTCACCTCGTTCCGGCTCTCTCAACTTTGCTACAGCCTTAGCTTCTGAAGCTGACGTCGTTCTCGAACCCCTCCTATAGTTCCGTGTGACTTGGGAAGATGATAAGGTGAAGCATAATCTTTACCTCAGCCGATCAGATTAGCCAACGCGTCTATCAATCAATACTGATATCGTATCTGCGCATCTATAGGGAGTCTGCCAGGTCAACCACGGTTATCGTGTCGAGGTGCGTTTTCGCTATCACACTTGTCCAATTCATGACCTTGTCTGACTTACATCCCAATTTCCATAGTTCAACTCTGCCCTTGGACCGTAAGGATCGACCAAATCTCCCCGTGTCTCGCTATCAGTACAATTATAGACTGATACGCTTTACTTTCCTCTTACGCAGATACAAGGGAGGTCTCAGATTCCATCCTACCGTCAATCTCTCCATCCTCAAGTTCCTCGGATTCGAGCAGATCTATAAGAATGCCTTGACAGGTCTCCAGATGGGAGGTGGTAAAGGTGGTGCCGACTTCGACCCAAAGGGCAAGAGCGACAATGAAATGTTAGTCACTGTCTCACCATGTGATTTACTCTTGTTCAAGAGGCTGACGACTTTATGTATTCTCCAGCCGCAAGTTCTGCGAAGCTTTCATGAGAGAGTTGTCTCGTCATATCGGTGCCAACACTGATGTTCCAGCTGGAGATATCGGTGTATCCGGAAGGTCAGTGAAGCTATTGTGCTTGCTCATGATCTTCCTGCGGCATAGACTGACATTGCCACCTAAACAGAGAAATTGGATACATGTTCGGTGCATACAAGCGATACAGAAATGAATTCGCTGGTGTCTTGACAGGAAAGGGTCTTGACTGGGGTGTAAGCATCCACGCGCACCATCTATTATTATTGCCAAAAGCTGACTTCATTATGTGTTTCTACAGGGTTCGCTCATCCGCACTGAGGCTACCGGATACGGACTCGTATACTACGTCCAACACATGATTGCTACACGAGAAGGTCTCCCACTAGAAGAGACATTCAAGGGCCGACGCGTTGTTGTCAGTGGTTCCGGAAACGTTGCTCAATACGCCGCACTCAAGGCTATCGAGCTCGGAGCCAAGGTCCTTTCACTATCCGATTCTACTGGATCCTTGATCTCACAAGACGCCGAAGGTTTCACAGCAGAAGACATTTACGCTATCGCAGCCGTCAAGGTCCTCCGACAGCCCATCACCGCTGCCAACTTGCAGCGATACAAGTACCACAAGGGTGCTAGACCATGGACATTGGTCGAGAAGATCGATATTGCTCTCCCTTCTGCTACCCAGAACGAGATCAACGAGGAGGAGGCAAAGGCACTCATCAAGGCTGGCTGCAAGTACGTTGCCGAGGGCTCTAATATGGTAAGCAATCGCATACGCATTCGACTGCTTTATATTCGCGTGTTCTTACTTCATTTGGCACAATTTACAGGGTTCTACGATTGAAGCTATCGAGGTCTTCGAAGCCGACCGCAAGGGAAGCAAGCTCAACGACAACTCATACATCTACTATGCACCAGGCAAGGCTGCTAACGCCGGAGGTGTCGCCGTATCAGGATTAGAGATGCAGCAAAACGCCTACTTCAACAAGTGGACAGCAGAAGTTGTCGATGCCAAACTCAAGCAGATCATGGCCGACTGCTTCAAGCAATGCTTCGAGACTGCTGCTGAATTTACAGAGGAGGGACAGGCTCCTTCACTCGTCGACGGCGCCAATCTTGCTGGTTTCTTGAAGGTTGCCAATGCCATGAAGCAACAAGGTGATGTCTGGTAAATACTATCGACAAAATCGTCGCTTTCCAAGCGCAGAGGGCCGGATACCACATCTCTGTCGCAGGCCATATTACGTCAAGAGATAAAACAAGAAAGGTGCGGCGCAAAGCTTAAGCGCAGTGTCGAGAGCCTGGACACGATACAGCCTTGTACACTTTTCCGCACGCATGCGTTATACATTTATTTCCACTCTAATACCCTTGTGAACCTCACTGGGATATGCGGTTTGAATCAGCACTGGCATTCATCGCACAAGATCCTCCACGCCTTTTTACCAATAGACGTAGAATAGCAGCCTATTCTATCAATCATAGCAGTAGCAATATCCAGCAGTTCAAGTACGACTTTTTGTATGCAATAGCCAGGCAATGCAAGTCTGTTCTCATCTACTTCCTTCCCAAGTCTTTCTAGGAAGGCCTCACTTGCTTCGACGCCCGCCGCATTGCGCTTGCAGCTAGCGAGTCTTGGCAAGTAACAAGCCGGATCGGCTGAGGGGAGAGCGCACTAGTGCTGCCTTTACATCAAAGCGCTGCGATGTTTCTGTGCTGTAACGTTTCTGTGCTGTATTTCAGATAACAAAGTCCGTAAACTGCATCAAGAAAACCCAAACAAGAACTGATAATAATAGAGGTCTTGAATTGCTAAATATGATGTGAAAAAGAGTAAGGAGGGAATATTCTAGTTGCGATTGTCTCCCTTAGTATGGGATGGAGGAAAGTCATACGGAGTAGACTCGTAAGAATGTTCAAAAGGTTGAATATGACTGGAGTATATGCTATGCAGGGACGGTGTCATCTCACTTTGCCGTAGGCGAGCTATTCCACTGATAATTATTGGGAACAGATCTCTTGGGAGTAGGGCGAGCTTTCGCCTGCATCTTTGGTCCGGATAGTGTGATATATAAGCTCCTATCGGAGGCCTACCATGGCCTTGAATCGGCTGACGTATTGATCTAGGATTTCAGGCTTTGTCTTGAAGGCGACGAGTCCCACTGTTGGACGTGCGGAAAGAAAGTAGCAGATACCTTTGAATCAGTACAGGCCACTTTGGCATTATTACTGTTCAGTCCGGACTTACATAGAGCAATACCATATCCCACGACTTGCAAGAAAGTAACAGTCGATCCCATAAGGACGACACTTCCGACGACCAGTAGAATATCCTTGATGACACCGGAGAGTGTAAGAACCAAACTTGAAGCGCATCCGATCAGGAATACGACAGCGATATTGAGGCAGAAAGCGCAAGAAGCGTTTGTGATCATGATTAAAGGACCTAATCTATCCCATGCGAGGTAGAAAGGTGCACTTCCTTCGTAGATTGGGATCAAGAGAGCGTTCAAAGTTGCGCATACGGGTGCGAAATAGTAGAGAGATACTAGAGGGTCCATCTTCATTCCGTGGAGTAGCTTTTGGATCGAGACGAGACGAGCGGCTTCGAACAGGATTCCGAGAGCTTGGCAGATGAAGCCGGATAGGACGCTAAATTATCAATGAGAGAGTCGAGAAAAATGCAAAATTAGCGATGTTCCCATCCTTCCGCTACGATCTTGCAAGCGCATAGTTGCCGAGCAGCTTGGAAAGAGTTAGCACTCACAACCTGATTTCACCCAATGAAGCGAGGGCGACACCACTGCTGATGCATAGCACGATGACTAGCGTACGTTTGGTGGGTACTTCTAGTCCCATCAGTACTGACATTCCCAGTACGGCGACTGATACGAAAGCCTTGAGCCTGGTGTGATCACGTTCAAGGGAGAGATCTCGTCAGTATGAACGACCCTCATGTCAATTGAAACAAGATCTCCAGAAAGGACAATTGCCAAAAGAAGCGGAAGAAGGAAAACAAACTCACATCTGAATGAAACTGACGCTCAAAGTCAAATAAGCCATATTTGAGAAGATCAAACTGGCGCTAAACAAAGCTCCAACAGGAACAATAGATCTCATCCATCTATCCCAAGACATTTGAACGTTGTTTACACCATCTAATAAATGTGTCGTCTTCAACATGATTCGTGTTCCTATCGTTGCGAAAAATAAATGCCATGTTGTTAAGAAGATTGGACTAAATGAAAGAACCGGTTGGCGCAGTCAGTATGAGCTTGAAAATAAGTGGGCGACAAATTGTGGGGAGATGTGGTGCTGATGATGATGCTCACTATGGGAAGTTGAGGTTATCAATGGACTGTGTATGAGAATATGAAAAGACAAGAAGTTCAGCATCTCCTGCTCCATCCTACGCGCATCCACCGCAAACGCGCAGATCATGCCCAAATGCAGACTCACGAGAATAGCTTTGTTGTATAGAATCTAGCAGATGAGCAAAAGCAGCAATGGTAGTTGGGAATCAGCAGAGTGAATGTCACAAACAATGATATGCGCCAACTCACCACACTGGAAGATAGTGCGATCCAGATGCAGATGACCACTGCGGGATTGAGTTTCTTTACATCCTGTGGGTCGAGAGAAGTGGGAGGGAGGGGGAACGGACGAGAAAAGACGAAGGAGCGGCATCATCAGCACATCAATCACCTATGTAAGAAGCGCCAAATCGAGTGACTGTGTTATACTTACCACACCCTTCGCAGGAGCTTGAGAGACTGGATTCGCCAATAGAGGATCATCGACTTTGTCTGCGTCTCTGAGCTCGGAAGACATTTCGTCTGTGGACCGACATGGCACGAGTCAGCTATGGTATATTCCTTGCCATGCACTGCACTGCGCTATACGATGCGATGCTCTTCAAGATTCCACTCCTTCATCTCCATCTCTTTTCAATGCATGCACGTGGGTGAGGTGAGCACTCCCCAACTATTGCAAGCAGCAAGCGGATCCTCGCAGGTCACGACAAGAAATGGAAGACACTCACACTGCTTGCCATCCTGGCCTCCATTCATGTTCACTCTAGTGTCCGCCATCGTTGCTTTCTAACTGTCTCTCTTGAAGATGTGCCTGCTTCTGCTTGATTGATGCACTCCACGCGCGCGCCCGTGTACAGTGAGTAGATTGGGCGGGTTTTTCTTGACGAGGGAAGAGGTTGGGTGTGGACCAGAAGTAGGCTTATATATGCGAGAGGTCCTCGCTGAGCGGAGTGTCCTTGCTGACTATCGATGAATGAGAGCTGAGGAGAGTCCAGAACAATGTGGTGTCGGTGTGTTGTGGAATAAAATATAAAGTTGAGGCAGGCATGCAAATTGGTGCCGACCGTGAGACGCGATGCGATGCGATGGTGGGCAGAGACAATGCAAGGCAAGGAAGCAATAGCACGGTACTGAATCAAGAAGGGAAAGGATAATAATGCAACGACTGGCTGTCAAAACAGTGCTGAACTATGATACTACTGCATTGCTCTGCTCTATTTCTGTCTGATTTCTTGTCGAATCTTCCTAATCAGGCAGGCATATACATCGGTGGCTGGGCTTGCTTGCTAGCGACAGCCAGCGGAGACTGGGCTTGCCTCTTGCCTTTTCATTGCGACTAGCATACCGTACTGTTGACCAAGACTTGACTATATGGAGCAAGCTGTCATCCCGAGCATGCCTGCTGTGCCTCTGCCTCTCATGCGGGCAATGTTCCTCCATCTGCCGCATCATATGATGGATGAGTGTCTTCTGTTGAGGCTGATCGGCTCCACAGACACCGCACTCCAAACCATCGAGCTGCCTTCTCAGATTCGACACTTTGTTTACAGGCCATAACAACACCATCAAACATTACAGAGGTGCCCTGCTGTGCCATGTGCTGCTGAGCGCTGAAGGGGATTTGCGAAGACTCCTGCTGCGGCTACTGCCGGCTGGAAGACAACCGCGAAGATACCAAAGGCCAAATACTATATCATACTGACGCCGTTCATGGTTTTGCTGGACAAAAGAAAGAACATCTGCGGAGAAAGGATTGCTCACTGAGAATCATTCTTTTGTCCTAATGACAGGCTTCTTTCACTGCGTCTGACTCTTCTCTTTCGTTTCATACTAGTCTGACTCTTCCTGCTCTCATTCCAGCTACTTGGAGAGAAGTCACACAACAGGCACTCTATAAGGAGGAGGGTATCAAGGAATGTCCCGCTATACCAACTATGACAACCTTACAGCTTATCAGCAGATGTTCCCGACTCCAACGCTATACGCTCCGTAAGGCCCACCCTGACTTCCTATCCGTCTATCACTTTTCGAAGAATGCTGACCGACTACCCTTGCGCATATAACCAGCGAGATAGTCTATCTCATATTCTACGTCTTTGCTTTTCTACTGGCAATACATAGATTCAGATGGGCTCCTGGTCTCTTTGCAGTCGTACTCTCTACAGCTGTTCAGATTGCAGCTCTTTCAGGGCGTCTATACTGGCGCAGTCATGACTACATCTCACTGGAAACAGTACGGGGTATGTCTTTGTCTCACCGTCCAAGTCATAGCTCACTGTCCTTTGGGTAATATTCATTCAAGGGCTGAAATTATTATCTATCTTACTTGTTCACAGCCGTACAAGCTCTCACAGCAATTTCATTTCTACTATTATGCTATCAACTCATCATTCTCAAATCCGAACATTTCCATCTACCCTTCATACATCCCTCAGCATGGTTATTACGACGCTATCAAATAGCGACTCATTGCATATCAATTCTTTTACTCGCTGCTTTCATACTTGTTATAGTATATGTTTCACTCCTGGGCAAGAATAGCTCTGCAACTGGGGCGAATGGGGAAGGAAGTGCTAGAGGTGTTTGGCATGCTTTCAATATCGTCCTGCTCATCTTTTGGGGCATCTTCTTTATCTTCATGCTATTCACGCCGTTTTGGTCCAGACCTAATAAAGCTACAACGGGCATGTTCCTGATTCTACTTGTGAGTCCCACTTTACACGTAGTCTCACTATAACGCTGTCGACCCAGTTCTCACTCAGGATGACGTCAAAGACCTGTCGACCCATCTTTACATTTTGTAGACCGTCAAAAGCTAATTACATGGGCGTGTTTCTCGCCGTTTTTTAATAGCTTCTCATATTGCTTATTCCAATTCTATACCTGGAACTGAAATGGCAACGTACTACAACCTGGGTAGCGAATAGCATAGCTGCTTTCCATGTTCTCTGGTGGGTGACAGTCGCTTGCTACGGATCCACCGCAAGTTATGGCTAATTGTGTCCTGCTCTCTCGCGTGTTGATAGGCTCCTCCCTCAAGCTTTAATCACTGCTGGCATTTTGAGCATCAATATAAGCTATTGGTATGCGGATGATCATCGTACTCGATGGATCTACTGAAGCAATCGTATGGAATCGACGACGATCCTGCGCAGGCCTTTACCGGCCCGCGGTCTGCCCTGTCCGCTATCGCAGGTTGGCAAGCCAGTATAGATGTCGAGATGAGACAAGAGGAGAGGTCAGGAATTATATGATAGCTTTTCTAAACCATTCCGACCAAGACACGAATAGTCACTGCTGACAAAGCGCCTAACGTAAGCATCGCAATAGTGGTGCGCGAAAGGATAAAGGCATTTTTGTAGGCTTTGTAGCTTGCAGACAGCTTGCAGACCATATACGGGAGGTAATAGAGATGTCCAGTCTTACCTTGCACTACTACACACGACCCGTTTGCCCAGATTCCACGAGAGTGTCCGAGCGCCACTCTCGCCTGCCTACCTTGGTTCCGAAACGAACGACAACAATCATTCCGAATATCTGAGAGTCAAGGCACAGACACGGCGGCTGTCCAATTCCAATTCAGCGTTGATGACTTCAACAGCATCACACAAGCTAGTCCGGTGACAACGGTGGTCGACAATGGGCGAGGCCGCTGGACCGTCGAGTCCATGTGAACAACAAGGCGGCATGGACGAGCTGCTCGACGCGCTGGCGCCCTCGAGTGCTCGTCTACAAGCCATGCTAGACAGTACCACATTCACAGAGGACCAGAAACGCGCAAAGATACACTCTACCTTCATTCAGGCTGTTTCAGCGGGGCAGCTTGAGCTGCTCGAGTGGCTGTTGTCGACACAGCTCGCAAACAGCAGTCGCGCGGACAACAAGGGCAGCACGCCAACAGCGGAATCAGCAAGACTGGATGTGAATGCTAAGGATGATAACGCAACACCGGCTATTGTGCTTGCTGCTGTTTTTGGACACGGCGAAGCGGTTAGAATGCTCCTCGACGCCGGGGCCGATGTGGATGCTGCAGATAGCAAAGGCTGGACAGCACTATTCTGGGCCTTCCAGCGAGGAGGTAGGTCATTTTTAGCTCTTTTGTGACGGAGGCGAGACATCAGCTGACTTCCTTTATCGCTCCTGACCCAGACGTATCGCTATCGTCCTTCCTTATCAACCGGAAAGCAAATACTACTATCCGGTCAAAGACAGGTCTAGCAGCCGTAGATCTTATTCGCAAGGGTTCAATAGGAGAAGTCTTGCATGAAGTGTTACGAGCGCAAGAGGCAGAAGGCAATGGCGAGACGCATACCGAAGAGGACGATACAGTACTCGCATCTGCATTACCCTGCGGAAATAACAAGCGTGGCGGACCAAGAGCTCGTCGCACACCTAGCTTGGCATCCCTTCCGGTAGCACAGTCCATGCAGTCTCTAGCCGGTCCATCGTCCAGATCAGCCAAGCATACCAGTCTCCCACCAGCTTCATCCTCTAGTAGGACACGGTCCGCTTCTGTACAGGTGGAACAACGGCGACAGGCCTTTGAAGATCTTGCGAAGGAGTCATGCCGCACTCTTGACATTGACTATGCTCTGCTTGGTATCGAAGAGAAGGGTAGCCATCAATCACCATTTCGGCATGAACAATCAAGCCGAAGAATTCATGAAAGAGACGACGAAGAGGATGAAGGCAATGATACAAAATCATCAACGGCTTCAATCTTCGACTGGGAAGAGTGTCTGAATACTCAAATGCTTTCTTTCTCTATGGAGGAATTACCTGCTCTGCTCGATCTAGCGATGGAAGTAAAGCCTTCAAGAGCCCAAGAGGTTCGAAACTTTCCTGCAAACGTGCTGTTTCTTGCAACGAGATTCGCTTCTCGGTATGGTGGTGAAGACCTCCTAGGCGAACTGCTACTTGGCGCTCTTGATCGCATCGAGGCGTCTATCAATGTAAGCTGCCCTGCATGCAACACTTGGGATGATTAGTCCCGACTGAACCGAATTTCTCCACAGGCATTTCCTGAAAATCTGGCCAATTCCTCATTCTGGCTGTCTAACTCTGTACTGCTACTCTACTATCTACGTAAAGACCCGCAAACCCAAATGAATACCCTAGAATACCAAGACAATCTATATGATACCATTGGTAAGCTGACCGTGTTTCAGCCTGCCGCTGCGACATCTGCTCTGACATTTCATCGTTCTTGTAGGACGAATTTTCGTCTTCTGCATACGAGACGTGGAAAGAAGGCTCGACAAAGTACTGGATGCTGCTATGCTGGATCATGAACCCTTACCAGGCTATAGCGACATACGGTTCGAAGGAGAATGGCGCTTCGTGAAAGCCTTGACCAATCGATCGAAGAAGGACACATTCGGCTCTATCACTGGCTCACCTTCCTCGAGACCGTCGGTGCTAGGGCTGTTCAGGTCACCAGACCGTCATGCACAGCAAGAATCACCTCATCAGACACCACCTCCAAAGGCGCAAGCGTCGGAACCACCTTCAACTGGTCGCATGCGAACGCCTTCTATGCCTGCTGTATTGCGAAACAGCATGTTCTCCTCCCCTACCGCAGCCGGCCAACATCCGGCACCTGCACACGAAGAGCCATCACCGAAACTGGTGACAACCATTCTCTCCTCCACGTTGTTCATACTCCAACATTACGATTATGCAGGACATCCTGCTATCGTTGTTCAGGCATTTTCTCAGCTGCTGTACTGGATCGGGTCGGAGCTGTTTAATCGCATATTGACGAGGGTAAGCAGAATGCCCATGCGAAGCCAGACTTTGCTAACGGTTTTATCGGCACATAGAAACGCTACCTTTGTCGATCGAAAGCTGTACAAATCCGCTTGAATATATCTGCTCTTGAAGACTGGGCCAGGACAAATCGCTTACCGCCCCAAATGGTGCAGGCGCACTTCCATCCTCTCAATGAATTGCTGCAATGGCTGCAATGCTTATCTTCCGAGACGTCTATAGACGGTTTGCTCATGACAATGCAGAATTTGCGGTCTCTCAATCCCGCTCAGCTGCAAAAGGCGGTCAAAGATTATCGTCATGAAGTGGAAGAGACCAAGATCGCTGAGGAATGCACACAGTACCTGTCGCAACTACAGAAGGATTGGGAGTGAGTGCTGCGCTTTCGCATACAACCGTTTGTGTGCTGACATGTTGTCGAAAAGGCGGCGTCGCATGCTCCAGGGTCTTGAAGTGGCTCAGCAACTGTCGCGTGTGCCGTCGTCATCTTCTTCAGCAGCTAGCGTTGACAGTCGACAAACAGGAACAAGCGTATCATTACAATCCAATGAGTCCTCGAGGACCTCGGACATGCGCTCTGACGCGGAGCGTCACATCGATGAGACATTCGGGGATCCAAGCTCGATGAAATACGATGGCTTCGTTCCTGTTCTACGGCGTGAGAATTTCGATGAACTTCTAGAAGCTCGCTTGACAGTAAGTTGGCTAGTATCCGAGTATTTAGGTGCCATGTCGCTGACTTGTCGTCCAGCTGCCATTCTCTCTGCCTACCGCCAACGAAGCACTCCTAGTCACGCCTACTCACTGCTTCGGTAGTGTAGTGGACATAGAGGCCAGCGAAGAACAGCGGCATTTGGACGCAATTGCAAAGGAAGCCAAGCTCGACGCACTGCCCGGCAAGCATGTATTTATGCTGGACAATCCCGAACCTTACCTTCCTGAAGGGTTTTTCGAGAACCTAGCTGAAATCCACGAGAGGTACAATCATCTGTATGCAAGCAAGATGCAGTCCTCGTTCCACATCGCTAGACGACGGCAGGCATCTCTCTCTGCATCAGGCCGTGGCGGCTACCATATTCAGCTTGAGGACGATCACTGGCTTAGTTGGAGACAGCGGATGGCAGTCGAATTGATGGAGGAGGATGTTTCGTAGTCAACAACACGTCGACAATGTAATCAGCAAGCAGAAATTCGTCAGCAAGTAGAAGCGAAGAGCGCAAAAGCAGTCTCCCAATGTGGTGAACTTGGCGCTTCTATCACATAGAGTCAGCGGTTGTGCTAAGCAGCTACTAGGCGCAATCGCTCAGTCCTTGAGCCAGAAGACTCGTAGCTGTACGACCTGACGAGGCATTCGCGTTCATACGTGCCGCAAGAGGCGAACCGCCTGATGTAGCCTGACGGTACAGCTTAAATTCATCGCCGAGCGGCACAGCAGGACACGAGTCAGTGGCAAACGGTAGTCACTCCCTGCTAGGCTTACCTCTTGTAGCTCGCTGTCGTATTCGCCATGTCACTACTGCCGCAGTTCTTACGAGTAGTCGCCATGATGGGTCTTCGACAGGCTTGGCCTACGTCTATTGGCCAGATGCCACGACTTACACAGAAAATCGTTCGTCAAGCCAAAAGCCCAGCACACTTAGCACAGCTACATAGCACGTGCAGCCAGCTCACGACAGCTACGTAGCCGCTACAGTCTCGCAGAAGCACAGCAAGACGTAGCAGCAGACTTTGAGACCCTGCAGCAAGTGAGCGCTACGATTCAGACCTTGTCAACGACCCAGCATTTCTTTTCTTTACATCAAATCACTACACAGTACCTGTTCAAAGATCGCCAAGTAAAAAAAGATTAATACTCTACGTCTAACCAGCGATGTTGCCCAAAACCCTTCTCAGACGGGCGATATTGATGACCGTAGCAGCGTTCGGTTCTACTGTCACGGGGCCAGCCGCTGCAGACATATGTCGTGAATAGGTCAACAGGCGACGTTGCAGAATCAAAGCCAAGTCCACGCGGTAAGCGAAGGAGTCAGACTTTGTCTCTCTGAAGGCTTTAGCTGAAAGAAGACCGCTTGGCCGCATACAGGTCTTCCAAGGCAGCAACCACAAACCAATCCTAGCACGGAAATGCCTGATACAGCTGACTATGCTAAGCTGACTGGTGGATCTGAGAAATGGCAAATCGCAATACCCATTCTTACGATTATTCCCGGCAGCGTTGTGGCCGCGATGATCGTTTACTGCATCCTACCTCGATGCTGTCAGGAACACTTTCAAAACCCGGTGAAGCTCGTCAGGCACGTCAGGGAGGTCCATAGAAAACAGCTGACGCTCCCCCAAGATGGAGGTCACAGCACACAAGTCGCCACCACACCAGCCAATGTCAATTCAAATGTTGTCGTAACACTGAACGACTTGCCCGACGTGGGCCCGACAATCAGTATCTAAAGAGGGCAGACTCAACCGAATGCACGGATCCGCCAGTAGGCATGTCAGTCCCCACAGCGATACGCAGACTGTTCATCAATTCGCTCCGTCCTACATCAAAACGCCTGGCAGTATCATCCGCATCTGAGCCTGTCTTAACCTACCTCTTACCAGACATTTTTTTCGTGAGACTGTCCTATATGTATCTCTTATTCCAAAGCATCGGCCTGCCTGAAAGCCACATCTGTCCTTTCACCATACTCCACTTAGCGAAACCTTGCTGAACATGAAGGGACTGATCGAAGTCTGAGTGGAACTGCAATCTATCGCCATCATCCTTGTATCATAGTAAACTACATAGCAGTCGTCGACCCGTTCAGTCAAGGATCGCAATGGCAGCATCGAAGATAGTCGGCAAGTCTTCCACCGTTCCTCGACGGGTACCTCGTGTCTTACTTCGTCCCAAGCTGAGCCATTCACAATTTCCTGCTCGCACGTGTCCGCATTTCGCAGTCGGAGTGATTGGAGGCAGTGGTGAGCAGCCTCGACTAAAAAAAACAAAATAGTAGTGGTTGGCACATGCTTACATTGATTGTGTAGGCCTGTACAAGCTTGATAACCTCTCGCTTGTCCGAAGCATCGAGGTCGACACGGTGAGCATGCGGCTGCATTACATGCACGAAAGGATAGGAAATGAAGCTTATGAGTGCAAATAACCACTGGCATTCCTGTAACAACGTAACAACAGCCATGGGGTAAACCATCATCTCCCATTTCCATCTTCGCCCTTCCATCGGGCGAGGAGATTGCCTTCATCGCTCGTCATGGCATCAATCACCAGATCACGCCTTCCACCGTTCCTTCGAGGGCCAACATTGCAGCTTTCAAAAGCTTAGGTATCAAAGCTATAGTAGCATTCAGCGCTGTAGGAAGTCTACAAGAGGAGATTGCACCTGGTGACCTTGTGCTGCCCAGTCAGCTCATCGACCGAACAAAGGTGCGTATACCTACTTGCTGATTTCCTCGATCATCTTATCTCAAAAACGTTCAGTGATATACCAAACATCGATGATTTGTATATACAGGGCATTCGACCATCTACATACTTCCCTGACACTATCGTAGCTCATGCTATGTTCGGTGACCCGTTTTCAAATGACCTGATCAACCTTATCAGTCCTCTGGTAGAATCGGTCATTCCTACCCTACCTGAAGAGGTCCCCAGACCAAAGATCCACATCAACAAGACTGCTGTCGTGATGGAGGGGTGAGCGCATTCTTGATGATTTCTCTTGACCTACCCGTTCTTACACCTGTTCGCCTGACTAGACCACAGTTCTCCACTCGAGCAGAGAGCAACATGTACAGAATGCTAGGCGGCGATATCATTGTGAGCTAGACTGTTATAGAGTCCTGCTTGTTTTCTGAACTGATATCCGCCTTGTAGAACATGTCCGCACTGCCAGAAAGCAAGCTGGCAAGAGAGGCAGAAATCAGGTGAGCAAAGCTTTCATTTTTCTGATGGAAAGCCTCATAAATAGAGCTGACCATGTTTCCCTTCAGCTACGCCCTGGTATGCACAGCTACGTGAGTAAACGGTGTCGATCTTCATGCAATGTGTGCTGATCTCAAGTGCCCTCCTCTCCAGCGACTACGATGCATGGAGAGTCTCCGAGGAACCAGTCACTGTCGCCGAAGTCATCGCTACATTGACACGCAACGTCGAAAACAGCAAAAAGATCACAAGTGCCATCCTGGCTGAGGTTCACCGAGCAGTAGCTGCCGGTGCCCTGGGTAACGGAGAAGAGGGTGGTATGAGATACTCGGTCATGACGAAACCTGAAGCTTGGCCGGAAGAGGAGCGAAAGAAACTATCTATCATCTTGCCTTACATCTTCGAAAAACAAGTCTAGAAATATAGATACATAGACGCGACTCAGTCAATAGAAAGGTTTATGCAGAAGTATCATCGTCTCGATGGTCCTCTTTTGCGCTTAGGAATATCGGCCCCGTCAAGGGTGTAAGCTCCCACTGCGTTCAAGCTTCCACTGACGCAATTGCGATAGCTGATCCGATCCCGTAAATGTGCTCATCTTTCGAGGACCGGGACACATCCATGATATCGCTCATGCTCCTGTTGCTAAAGCGGCGGATTTCTGCCTTCGGATGTGCAGCGACGAGATAGCTCTCTGAGATGAAGAGTCGGTTTCTGAATGAAAAGCAGCAGATTTTTGGGTTGCCCTCCTCTTTCCTCTCCAATATACAAATTACTCCCTGTTCAGGTGAAGCCCACTCTTCAATTTGTCTTCGTGAGTTCTTTGATCCCTGCATGCACCGAGCGGTTGGTACCTTGCAGTTTCACATGCTGACTCCTCCGCTTATCACACTCTGCAGCCTAAGACTAAATAATAGCATAACGACCATGAGCACTAAACACTTCTCCTCCATGCGTATAGCCGCCCTAGCCACGCTTTCGGTAGTGGCAGCAGTTCCAACGCCTGCTAATTCAAACGGCGGAAGCTCTAAAGGCGATGACGACTCATCTGGGGCCATGATTGCAATTGTGGCCGTTGTTGTTCTATTGTTGCCCGCTCTCTGGTTCTTCAATAAGCATGCATTGTTCAAGATGGCGAAAAATCGTTCCACCATCCCTGCTTGGCGTAAAAAGCTGCTACTATTACCTGCATTGAAGCGAAAGCTTTTGGAAGCAGAAGCACAGAGACCGGTGCAGCAGTCTGCTGGCAACGACCATCACACTAACCAAGAAACAGGCATAGTTAAACATGAGAAATAAGCACGAGAAACACAAGCCTTAGACGAGACAATACCATACGCGCTAAGTGAAATTGTAATGCCCTTTTAGATGTCGGGATTTGTCTCAGCGTGACAGCGCATTGCATGCAATTCGTCACCAGCGACCAGAAGTATCTTAACGATGACTGGTATTTGCCTCAGCGGCCTAATTGCCCAAAGCAAGGACAGCTTGGAAATTGGGCCGAAGAGATCTATCGGTTGTAATAATTGCAGATTGCTGCTAGGGCGTTAGACGCATATGGCTATGTGACTAATGGACTCGCCGCACGTGTGTGGCTAGTTCCTACCTAGACAGTTCCTGTAAAGCCTCCCGGCTTGCTGCTTGAACTTGTTCAGTGCCACATAATCCCTCCGCATTTTGCAAGTTTGCGATAGTTGCGGCTCTCCTTGACATAACAGCCAAGGCGACATTTTTGACGCATTCTATGGCGCGAAGTTGCATGCCTTCGATGTTCTCTTGCCCTTGCTTACTCTCTAGCGGTAAGATCACTTTCGCATATCGAGATTCCTCAAGGCCGATATACTTGGCGACTGTAGGCGCTAGTGTGAGACTGGCCAGAGTACCCAATGCAGCTTCGCGCGTTGGTCCATCCTCTGCATCCGAAAGAGCCAAGAGTATATTGATTCGACTTGCCACGGGACCAGGTAGATGTCCATCTTTCAAATCGGCTTCCTTATCGATGGCGGTATAGCGAGTAAAGGTTGTTTCGCACGAGGCGAGATTACACAATAGCTCTACAGCTGCACGCCGTACCATAGTGCCACCTTGCGTCGAATCGCTCTCCAGGATCAGATCGTCTAGTTTGTCGGAAAATTTCGGCTCTCTAGCTAACCGTTCTTGCAGGTCTTCAGAAAGACTTGTAACGTTTGTGAGTGCCATCAAGCTTTCGAAGCGTTGTAACAGCGTGGAGCCAGTGTGTATGATAGGTGACGAGAGAGGTTTGAGAGATGCTACAAGCAGAGGTGATTGAGGCGAGGGACCAAGAATGAGCAGTGGGTTTGCAGTGATGAGAAGCTTCGCTAAGGCCTGTACGGCGATATAGTCTTGTGGATCTGGAGAGTCCGGTGTTTTCCATATAGATGACTTGAGTATCACTTCAGACAGTGCTTTGGCTCCACCTTGCTGCACGACAAGACCACGATCCTTCGCATTATCGACAAGACCTAAGATGATTTGCCCGCAGAGCCTCTGTACTGCTACTGACGAGCTCTTCGAGTACGGAACTACGACTGGCATGATACCCTTTTGCAAGAGTATTTGGCAGCGGTCGTCCATTTCTTCCTGCTTTTCCGGCTCCTCCTCTATCTCTGAGCCTTGATTTGCGTACCGTCGGAGATCCGCTTTGACCTTCTCATCGGCGTCCATTATACGTGGGTAATTGGTGAGATTGCCTAGGATGACTGCTATTGAGTATTGATACGAGCTGTCGGACCCAAGTTTGAGCAATTGCTTGACGAAGGGGATATCTTTTGTTATCATTCTCCGGACAGACGGCCTGAGCGTTGCTACACCTAATCCCTCCAGCCCGAGCTGCAATGTACGAGTAGGTGATCCGCTTGCGCCACCTTGTATAGCTTCCTTAATTATTTGCAATACTTCAGACATCCTGGGCAACAACATCGAAGAGCCTTCTCCTTGCCCGGAACCCGCCAAAGCAGCAGCTCGCGGCGAGGCGATACCTTGAAACTTGATGAAAGCGACTGCTGCTGCGACTCGTACTGAAAAATCCTCGTTGCTATCCATGAAGCGGTTGTATAGCCAGTTCGAGCCATCTGGATTGGCGAGCTTCTTTGCAAGGGCAGTGGCCTGTGCTGCAGCTTGACTGATGAACGAGGCCAGACAGGCCTTTACGTGTGTGTACTCTACTGGATCCACTATCTTGTAGTCTGCACAAATGATCTCGCCGGCGCCTGTGACCTTGTCCTCCATTGCATTCGTTTGCATGATCTCCATAAAGGTCGCCTTATCCACCTCGAGTAGCGCGGTCAAGGCAGCAAAGGCATGTGATAGCTCTGGAAAGCTCGTTTCGGACAGCCATGAGTCTACTATATTGATGGTGAACTTTATGGCTTCTGTCCTCGTAGTGCTTTGTGATGGCTCATCCCCTCGTTTGCCCAGCAGGACAGACGCCAGATACGCGTAGGCCACGCTCACGGCAGTACGTTCAGCATCCCGGTTGCCAAATGTCTCGAGTGTGAGCTTGATGTCTTGCTTATTCACAGTGCTGCCGCTGCCTTTGCTCTGTGCCAGACTCAGGCTCTTCAGCTTCTCTTGTAGTGATTCTGCTGAGGTCATGCTTTTGAAGGTATATATCGGTCACGGGCAACACGGAGACAGCATAGGCAGGTCGACCAGCAAGTTATGGCAACATCGGTCGCATGGATGTGCAAGGATGTGTATAGTGTCGGGCAGACGATTGGAGCAACGAGAAAGGCACCAGATTGCCATGCTTGCAGTTGCATACTGTCCGATCACCCATTGACGATACATACGAGAATAGCCTTCAATCTGATGATTTGCTTACGAGTGAGCATACAGGGAACATTACTAGATATATATATATATATTGGAGCTCAATAGCTACAGAATGCGATTGCGTACGTCTGCACGACGACCATAGTGAGCTGGTTAAAGCCGGTCGCGAAACTCCTTGTCGCCATCTCGCCGGATCTACCTATACCTTTGCCTACTTCAGTGACTCCCTTTCCGATATTGTTGACGCCCTGACCGCGGAAGACAGGTTGATTGACCACCAGTCTTTGAGTCCGTACGCTCTTTGGCTATTCCGAGGTCATCGTACATGATACTGCCAACTCACCAGCATCACTCGTCTCTTCATCTTCTCCATCTTCTCCTTGTTCACCATTCTCGCCATTCTCAATCTTCCTCAACGCATTCTTCTGTTTGTCCTCGAATGTCCGCTCATCCAAGTTCTCCAGCTTGCTGACCAGTCCTCCTTCCTCCTTCGCTCTTGATGGTGCTCTCGTCAAGTCGGACTCGGCATACCGCTATCTCTCATAGATAGCCACACAGTCACGTGTACCGTGGGTGTATACGCGATTTTCAGGTGCGATACTGTACCAATCCAACGAGCTTACTCTAATACATCCCCACATCGGTATCTACTCTCCAAGACTGACTCTGGAAGCCCAGCGCTCCTCTTCCGAATTGTAGTAGGGTCCCCCGCACTCGCCGCCTCTTTCCAACGGTCAGCTCCAACGAACGTCCGGACGGACCGTGGCGACTACTGGATTTGTGCGAAGAGAGGAAGGGAGAGAGTACAACTCTCCCACTTCTCCTGGCTCGCCTCTTACCTTCGTTCTTATCACACTCAGGTAGGTGGGGTCTATACATTCCTGTCCTTTTCACGACAGCAAGCACCTTCGTGCTTGAGTGCTAGACCAGCAGTACTGTAGTAGTCTGGCAGTGCCTGACCGCAGCACTATAAACATGGCAGGCGGAGGGTGTGGACTGGGGCAATATGTGCCAATCCGCACGGAGGGCTATGTAGTGTAGTATAGTAGTTTGGGTTGACAAACTATCTGCAGTAATCAATCGTTCTTTCAGCGTAAGCTATGCATATATATATACCTTTGTTTCTGCTTGTGCACGTGGTCCATAGCTATAGCCTGCTGGCATCCATCTATGATACATGATATCACATCCCTATCAGCTCCCCTGACCTACTACCTAAGGCGGAAACCTATATCTTCACTATCAGTAGTACATACTCTAACTGACATAGCATGTATGTCCTTTTTACCCAAACTCCAGATTCTAGGCGATCACATGCTTCTTTGACTGCTCGGCATTGCCCGCATGACCCGCCGACGGTCTGTCACTTCTATAATAAGCATCCCACGGACTTTCTTTTTCGCTTCTCTACTTCCCTCTCAATCCGTTAGAACATATCCCAGTCTAGGCTCAGGGTCACTCGTACTCTTGTCCGATCACCCATTGACGATACATACGAGAATAGCCTTCATCCTGATGATTTCCTTACGAGTGAACATACAGGGAACATTACTAGATATATATATATATATATATATATATATTGGAGCTCAATAGCTACAGAATGCGATTGCGTACGTCCGCACGACGACCATGACGAAGTTATACACACATCCACTCGACTATCCCTGGCACACGTCGTAGCAGGGCGCACTTTTCATGCTGTACTTTGCGGCGGCTGCGCTTCTGTCTTAAGCTTCTGCTTTGCTGCTTCCTCCTCTTCTTGATCGTTGTCATCTTCCTCTTCCTCCTCCTCGTCCACTTCTTTGGCCCGCTGTAGCCGACCCCGCGACCCTTGCACGAAACATCCCGCTATCGCAATAGCCAATATGAGGAAGACTGTGACACCTGCCACTATGGCGATTATTTTGGGGTCGGCTTTCAACACAGCTGTCGATGGACCGCTGCTATTGCCTAGAGTACGAGTCGTTGCTGCCAAGCTACTACTTGAGCTTGATGTCGTCGTCGTGCTGCTGTTGAGCGACGAAGCTGGCTCATTGCGCGGGGCCAGCGGACCTTGTGGTGTTATCATGGAGAGGTGTTCCTGCCCTCGTTGATCTGAAAGAGGTAGACCAGACTAAGTGCTCACCCTCTCAGGCTTTCCTCGTTGCACACGCACGGAAATGGCGCGCCTTGCTTGCAATGGAGGGCAACTTGAGTGCAGCTTTGAACACGAGTGTGGCCAGGTATACCGTTGAAGCTAAGATTGTCTACTTCCACATCGACCGAATGAGCTCCACTTAATGGACTGAACCCTAGCCTCGCAACAGATGACTCACCAGGGCAAGCGGCTCAGTGTCCGAAAGGATGTCTGCCGGACGTGTTCTGCTGCCACCTCCGACTGATAGGTCCAGACCTCCACAAATCTGCAATGATCCCTGGCCAATGGCGTGCCAGTATATGATATACAGAAGTTAAGATCAACATGCGATCTTGCAAGTTCTTGATAAGAGCCTGACTTCGCAAACTCTGCCTCTTAGGCACGAAAAATTGTTCCAGCGTGTCCGACACCACCGGAATTTTGGGTGTCATGTCCAAGCTTCAGTTGCAGATTATTGTCACCTCTTATTTACCATTTTGATCTTCTGACTTGGCACTTGACTCGTGATGGGCGTCATTGTTCTTGGTATCTTCAGCTTGCGCATCATTCAATATCTCCTTCTTCTCCCCTTTCAGACCTTTTGAAAAAGCGCTTCGGATGAGTGCAATTGCTCTTTCGGCACGTTGTTGATCTGACATGTCCTCCTTTTTCATTCCATCATGCATATCCGGGGTGATTTCCTCCTGTTCATCGTCATTACCATCATCATCACCGTCACGTCCGTCAATAGCAGGTGTGCTAGGATCAGCCGGTCCTTGTCTATTTCGCTTTATTGGATCTTCGTGAGGTGTAGGATCATCCTTTGCATCCTGTTCAATTTGTTTATTTCTCTTCTCATCTTGAGCTTGTTTCTCCTCTTCATTCGATGGTCCCAAATGCAATTTATGCCTTAATCTCCTCTTCATCTTCTTTTTCTTCTTACTGAATGCACCATACTTTTCAATTGCGCGAATGACCATCAGTGATTTCGATACGGAGACTTTGGACATGTCGACTCCTCGTTCTTGTAAAGACTTATGAAAGGCCTTGAAGTGCGCCCTGGAATGACAGACATGCCACAAATAAGCCTTTGCGCTTTCAGAGAGCTGTTTAGTGTTTGCGGGATCACTCACGTCCCCGCTCGGTAATGGCCGCTTAGCGGAGATAAGCTGGTCAACTGGCCATTCCTTGCCTATTTACACTATGTCAGTCCTCCTCCGCTGGCTTCAACCTTACGCGAGTCTCACCTTTAGCAAACCTGCAGAGGCTACCGTCGCACCGTACATGAAGCTGCTGTGCTGGAATCCTCCAGTAGACTTGATACCAACGAACAGTCGACCAGAGGTGTCAGATACGTAAATCCAGGTATTACTGTAATTTGCACAAGGATATGATCAGCGATATTTCTTATTATACTAGAGCCAGGCAGGCTTGAAGGGTACACCTCCTGAACACCCTGTATTGAGCTCACCTATTGATTGTCTTCCTCAGTAGCACATCCATGACCACCTTAGGTGAAGTAAAGTAATGTCTCTTTGATTCTCCATTATCCGGTTTTTGCATGTAGTGTTTCTGCTTGTACTGATCTGGATGTTGTGCTTCCGCTTCACTATCGCTCGACGAATACATCGAAGAAGCCGAGGATGAAGACGAAGATGATCCATTTCCGTCATCCGTTGGTGGTGGTAAATGGTCCTTTTCACCTTTATAACCAATTCCACGTCCATCACCTAGATCTTCCCATTTTCCTTTCGCAGTATCGACTTTACGACCATTACGATGCCAATATAATTGACCATCTTTACCTACATCAACTAGATAATTGCGTCTCTGTTCTGCACTTAGATAAGTCACTCGTTCACGGTCGAGTTGCTCCCTTGGACAATCGGGCATATCGAGATCTTTCCCTGATCCATTGTCTAGCCAGTAAAAGAAATTACTCTTGGTATTCGATTTGTTCCACTCGTCGTGATATGATTTGAGGTTTGTTCCGTACTGTATACATGGACCAAAACGAAAAAAGGTTTATAAAATGTCTCAGCTTACCTGTATATGTACGACAAGACGGGTTCTGGGGTCAGCTTACGCGATGCTTCGAATCGACCTGGAAGAGGGTCATCGAATTAGCTGTGTACGAGTATAGTGAGTAGTGGATGTGGACGACGCACAAGTTCAAGCCAATATTGAGCCTCCCTAAGGCAGAATAAAGAAGCAGTCTTTGTCATCAGTTCTCCTGAGATAATTACCTAATAACCTAATAGTCACGTGAAACCAGGCCCACATCTGTTTGTTAGGAGCGATAGCAGCGGCTTTCGCACCAGCAGACTGGTCAGCGCCGTCTTCTTGTTCGCCCTTCTTGCTGCCTCCTCCTCCACTACCTCGTCCATCATAGCCTGTTATACGCTCAGCATAGAAGCCAGTCCTCTGCCATCTTGATTTTGCGTCGTTCTTGTTTTGCAGCTGCTCGCTGTTCATGCGCTGCAGACCTCCGGAAGACAGAGCATCGTTCCATCGTGTATCGGGCGACAAGGGAGAGTTCTTGTTGTGCTGAATGTCATTCGAAGCTTCTGTAACATCATTGCCCTTGCTCTTGTCGTCCTTTGCACCGTTCTGCTGCTGCTGCTGCATGGCTGCGGGTATCTGCAGGTTCAAGCCCATCGCCTCTCGCTTGGAACGGTATCCTCTAAATGAGAGCATGCACTCATTAGCTAGGTAGCCCTGCATCTTCATCAGCAGATGTATGCTCACCTGTACTTCTCCTGCAGCAAGCTGACTGCGTGGTTCATTCTCCCATCCTGGTCGTTGTCCTCTTGCTGCTGTCCGCCACGACGCTGCTGTCTCGCCGCTTCATCACCATCACCATGCTGCTGTGCCTCACTGCTCTTGCTTTCACTCTTGACATCGACTTCCTTGGAAGAGTCTCCATTCACATCATCTCTATTCGCCCCTCCCATCCTTCGCTGCTGAACCAAGCGTATACTTTTTCAGTCGGCACTCTATCAAGGCGAATTGCAATTAGAAGACAAGTTAAAGATAGAAAGAGACCCCGCCCAAAATACATTTTTACACGATAACCATAATAACATCACCGGCGAAGCTTGGATAAATTACTACTTCCAGACGTCATTTCAATACTTAAAGCAAGAATGGCATCAAGAACAGCTATCCACCATGCTGCTCCACTCCTGCGGTCAGGTATAACCAGACAAAGCGTACAAAAGTCGAAGAGCTTCAGGTCACGATCACTCCATTATAATGCCAATACTACACGCTCGTCTCGTAGAAGCTTCTTGAATGGATACACTGCAGTAGGAGTAGCTACTGGTATCACAGTATCATCGCTAGCTCTCTACCTTCATCACAATGGCGTACACATGCAACTTCTCGCAAACGCCAAGGCTGACGAACCGGTAACTCCGCATACGGCACTGGATGAGACGCCTATACACTGTGAGCATGCTACTACGTATTCAAGATGTCAATCTGATTCCTCTCTGACATTCTTCTCTGGGACGGTCTTCTAGTGGATCCAGACACGTCGATACCATTCCCAGCTTCCATAACTCCGATAGGATCGTCAAGTGGCCCACTGATACTCATCGGACTGGGTGTACGGACGGTGTAGGCGATTGGCGACTCTGATTAAAGGTGGTGGAATGCTAAGTATTACGTGGCAGCTCGTTCTTCCGTGTCAAGGTCTATTCCGCCGGTGCATACTTCTCGGAGAAAGGATTAGACACCATCAAAGGTCGCAATCAGGTATCCCCACACTCGTCATGTATATCGTACCTCGTGGCATACCTGACATAGTCATGTACAGCTCCTACAAAACAGCAGAGGAGAAGATCTAGTAGCCTACATGCTGGACCAGCCATACGATGTTTCCGTCAGAATAGGTAAGCCAGTCAAAACAGGTGACTGCTCATACAAGTACGGTAGCTTAGTCTAGCTGCTTTCACAGTCCCAACTCGCAACACAGATCATTCTCATCTCCGAGACGGATTCGTACGAGCCATGCTAGCACGCATGAAGCAAGCTACTTCATCCAGACAAATAACAAATGAACAAGCTGAAGCAGCATCAAAAGATTTAGATGAATTCAAGGGTTTTTTCCCATCTGGGAAAGTATCAAAGGGTAAATATATGCTAGTGACGAGAAGAGGATCTGATGGTGCTTTATTGTTGGAATACGAGGTGAGCGAAGACTATTCGCCTGATGGCTGGTTGTGTCATAAGCGACGAGCTGAAATGGGTTGGTGATATATAGGGCAAATTGCTGGGAACATTGAAGAATAGCTTCCTATCGAAACAAATGCTACTGGCTTACTTTGCTGACAACGACAAGGAGATTTCGCCAAAGGTCAGTAGTACATTGTCCTTGAGTATACATAGCAAGGTGGCGCTCTGACATCAGGCTGACTTTTGGCTCTCCCGTTCTTTTTCCTTCGCACAACACAGCTGAAGGCGGATACCATTAGTGGTCTTGAGAAGTACTTGTAGCTTTAGACAAACAGAAGACTGTATCCATCACATGAGGAAGCTTTCATAAGATGACGGGCCATTGATCGAGAGGCTTCTTCGCATATCATGCATGACAACAAGTCTTTCTTCATCGACTATTGCTTGCTTCTTCGCCATATAACTCAGCTCACCAACCATGCTAGCAGCAAAGCGTTCGTTCGGCAGTCTGCGTGCAGCAGCCAGAGCACAACAATGTGCGCCAGCATCACAAGCCGTCCCTTCGTCGCAGAGAAGCTTCATGTCTGCGGTGCTGTTGTCGCGGGATCAGTTCAATTCAAAGACAGTAGTGGACCTCAAGAAGCAACTGAGCGAGCGAGGACTGAGTACACGAGGCAAGAAGAAGGAGTTGGTAGATAGGCTCGTGGAGAGTGTCAGCAAGGGTACTTTTGGACCCAATGCTTCCGCTTCCACAAGCAGCATAAACACGACGTCGACGACCACGACGACCAGCAAAGTCTCGCCATCTCAGCAGAGCTCTTCATTCTCCACTACAGCAAGAGCATCAGCAACAGCAACAGCAACAGGATCAGGAGCCGCAAATGCAGAAACTGCAACAGGAACAGTAGTCGAGAGCGCGGATGTGCCTATCCATGCTCCCGCCGCTGAAGCTGCAGCTCAAGCTACGCCCATCACACCACCACCAAGCGATGAAGTAACAGCTGGCCCGGGACTCATTGTCAACAAGGAAGAAGCTGCTCAAGTCGCTGAGAAAGCTGAAGAAGTACCAGGTGGTACTATTGAAATGCCAAATGCCGT
This sequence comes from Cystobasidium sp. 2NF920, assembly GCA_023628255.1. Classification (NCBI taxonomy): domain Eukaryota; kingdom Fungi; phylum Basidiomycota; class Cystobasidiomycetes; order Cystobasidiales; family Cystobasidiaceae; genus Cystobasidium; species Cystobasidium sp. 2NF920. Next base: position 1,581,844 of record JAMALA010000001.1, read on the forward strand.
CTTCTTACCTTCGGTCGACAGAGATATTTTGGAGAGCCAGCATGAAATGATGATTCCTGAGATGCCTCACAACTACAAGAATCCGGCAAATCATGGTGGGCAGAGGACACATCGATTGTGGAAGGTAGCTCGAAATTGACCCTCTTCCCTCTTTGCTTTAGACCCATACACTCAGCCCTTCACGCTTCACCCTTCGTGGCTAAAGGTAGATAATGCAACCAGCTCTGTCCATCATGCTGGCGGTTCAGGAATGGTAAGCGCAGTCGAGGGTTCAACAGATAAGGCCCGAGGACTAGCGTAGACTGATGAATGTCGCTTTACATGTATCAAGGTCACCGAGGATCCAGATTCTCGCTCTTCTGAGCCCCGCAAACAATTCGAATACAGCGATTCCAACACTCTCTTGCAAGACATGTTGACAGATCTCGGAATACGGTCCAAGGTCACTTCACCTAAACGATTGAAAGAAGTCGAGAAAGAACTAAAGAAGCAATCATCAGCTATCTTATCACTGTTAGAAGAGACTTCAGGAGTTAAAATTCCACCTCTTTCTCAAGCTCCTGAACATAAAGCACCAGAATTCAAGTTCCAAGATAGACCTTTGAACTCACAGGAAACGACTGGATTGTGGACTTTGGCTGGTATAATTGGCGGTGTTCTAGTGTTGGGCTCTTTGGGTTCGAAGGAGAAGAAGACAGATCATAAGAAGGAAGAAGAGTCGAAGGATCATTAGAGGAGACGAGCTTGACGACAATGACGCTTGCATGTGAACACAGATCTCTATGTAGAAAGCTGTGCAAACCAACGATACGTTTCATTCGAGTGAATGCTTCACATCTTTTGCTTCAGTTTTGCAATTTGGCTTTGATAGTACAACAACATCTACCAACTCACTATTGCACTGCATTGTATTCCTGAATCTACCACTCTCTAACAGCAACCTCTCCTCTATTGGCCATTGAAATGATTGTCTTCACCATTGACGTCGCTCTCTGTATGCATTGCATAGCCTGTATCCGGACTAGCACCGTCTGCATCTGTATCACCCTCACCGTCCGCGTCCGTCTCTTCTTCCTCCTTCTTGATGTAGGGCACATTGCCGATCCCACTCGCCTGCATATGATCTCCTGGTTCGGGACTTGCTGTCCTATCTCGTATCGGAACGAGCTCATTCGACAGTCCCGTTTTCCTCTTGACTGTAGCTCCGTGATTCTCATTGTAGATCGGCCTTGGGGAAGTCGATGCACTGAGGACTCCGTTCGGAATGTTGTACTGCATGACGGGGACAGGCTGCTGTTGATGCTGTTGGTAGTGTTGTTGTTGCGGCGGCTGAGCTGCATTTGCCGCGGCCAGAGCCGCCTTTTGTTCGTGGGCAGCTATCGCAATCGCTTCGTCTATCGCATCCAATCTCCATTGCTCATCCAGGTATTCCCTGTACCTATCGCTCAAAGGTTTGCATGAAAATTGACTGCGCTCGCCTGAGCTCCGCGAGCTGCCGGCTAATTCTCCTTCTATGTCTGATGGAGGAGGATATCTGAAGTCTGGTCCAGGATTTAGACGTGCAGTACCTCCCCCAAACACCGACACCATAGGATAATATCCCAATGTCCCGTCATCGTGATAGTTCTCTCGAGCCATAGCTATCTGATTAGCAATTGACATTCGAGCTATAGGTTTAGATTTGGCTTGCTGACGGAGAGGTAGATAGTCGAAGAGATCTTCGAATGCTACACCTTGACTTTCACCATTCTTGAAAAATGCAATTTTCGATCCGTGTAGTAGTGGTAATGGACGGGGTGGTGGGGGCGCTGGAGGCGGAGGAGCTCGTCTTCTGCCTGGAGGTGGTGCTGATTTTTGCTTCAACGCAGCTTCTGCCGCTTGTTTCGCCTTCTCAAATGCAGCTGGATCTTTCGTCATCAATGCTAGATCTTCCATCTCCTTGCTCGGTGCGTATTCCATTTGTTCGAAATATAGCTGACCTTTCACGCGGATAGGTATCCGTTTTCTGACTATCCGAGCAGGATTCGCGGTATCTAACGTATACTCGGGTTGATCTGCAGTAATTGTAGGCGTTGGGCGAGGTGGTAGATATACGTAGACGCCAAGAACATCGTCGTTGTTCAAAGGTTCGCCATAGGCACGTGGCTTAGAGATGTGTACTCTGTCTCCCGTCTTGTCGCGTATACCGTAGCTATAGGCATCGTACCCGACGGGCGCATTGAGTGGAGCTTCTCTTCTTGCTAACCCAACTCTGACATGTGGTCCGAAGCCATCGCCTTTCGTCAAGCCGTTTGGATCATCGGCACCTCTTTCGATAATCACTTCGAAATAGTAGGCGCCTTCACGCATAGGCACGTTTACTCTTGCGGAACGCCATCCTTTGTCCGTTGCTACTGCCATTGCGTCTGCTGAGATACCAACATAGGTAGACCTGTCTTCCCAGCTGAAGCGTACGGTATCTGCAGGTGGCGAAGGAATCATGCGAAAGAGCTGGAGAGCCTGTCGGTAATTCGGCGATGGTCCACATGCTGTATATCGATAACTTTGCTTGTTCATAGGTATATTACGTGTCGTGAAGAAGCCAGGAACGGTCGATGGCACAAGGACAGGCGCGACTGCAAGTGTAGTGGAGTCGACTGCTGGCGCAGGCGTTGAAGCTGGAGAGTGCCGTCGAGATTCAGCAGCAGAGGAAGCAGCATGTTTCCGCTTCCCTTTTGTGCTGGCTTTGAGATTCACGCTTGAAGAAGTCGAGCTTGCTCTCTCCTGTGGAATGTATAATATGTCAGAAGCTAGCTGTTGTAGGTTTCTTTTATCGTTCAGCACTCACCGTGCGACGTGCTTGAAGCGTGACCTGCTGGACTTCCAATTGCTCTTCATCCTCACTGTTATCGAGGTCCATTTCGTATGTGATATCAGGTGCGCTGAAGCCCGCGGCGGCTCCATTGCTGCCGCCATGCTGTAGCTGCTCTCGTCCTTCGTTGCTGCTGTCTCTGCCATTCTTCAGCTCGACATGCTCGTTCTCGAAGAATGCAGGCGTTGTCCGCCGCGAGAGGTCGTCGCTGTCTCCCAGACTCGCATAGTCATCCGCATTGGGCGTCCCTGGAATGACGCTCGCTAAGTCCACATCCATGGACTTGCTTCCCTGTTCAGTCGAAGCAAACGAAAGAAAGGCATTCGCGACTTCCTCAAGCGCGTCTACTTTGGCGATGGTGCCGGCTACGACCATCTGAATTTCAAGCAGACAAGCAAATATGTTACGGTTACAAGATCCCATACATACTGGCTGCACACAAATCGACTCCGTCCCGCTGTCTGGGCTTCAGAGCGATGGATGGGAATGAAGCTTGTCGTGCAGTGCTGCTGTTCATCGTTTACACTACAACATGGTACCATTGCTTGGGACTCCGTACTCCGATGGATAATCTCCTACTACTCTACCAGTACTTTCGTGCATCTTTCACACAACTTCTGACTGTCTTCTCTCGTATGAAGCCAGCATCTCGGACATTTGCATAACGTCGCTGGCCCGCACGTGATCTCCAGCACTCCGGCCTTACCAAGGTCTGCATCGCGTCTAGTGAAGACAGTAGCATCGCCCAGGCCAGCCAAAGACACTTGCGACACTACAAAGAATGAAGGAAGCATGGATTCTGCGGATAAGCAGAGGTCAGGTTCGCTTCGAATGTACTCAACGTTGCCTGCCTTACCATTCTCCTGGATGAAGGTCTTGAATGCGGGTGATATAGTCTCCGAGAGATTCAAGCAGAGCTTTACCTGTACAGAGTTGCCAATGGAACTTTCGACGGAAATATGAGTAAGCCTGCGACAACATCTGAATGACCGGCTTGACGTACTGTTCTCCTCGGCGTGCGGCCTCGATAGCCGACATGGCCTCTTTGCGGAGTATCAACATGCTTTGCATGATATCGACAAACTGATCATTCTCATTCGTCGGAGCCTGCAATGGGATTAGTCAACATTGGCCCTGCCGACTTCGCTTCCGAACTACCCGAGTCAACCAGGGCTTACTTTGTCCTGCCATTCCTTCTGAAAGAAGGATTCGTTGTTAGACCGCATAGATGCCGGCCAGTGTTGCCAGATATCCTCTGCTAGATGAGGCGTTATTGGTGCCATGGCTTCAGTGAGCTTGAATAGAACCTGCAGTTAACATTGTTAGTCTACATGACGACGTGCGAGCCTGCTTCGCCGTACCTGTTGTAAGGTGTATACCACCGCCGTGCGTCGAACACTCGACACCGAGTCGGCATATAGGCTGTCTTTGATGATTTCAAAGTAGAAGGAAGAGAGGACACTGGTACAGAATTGAGTGACTCCGGCTAGTCCTGCAGGAACAAGCTGGTCAGGTTGAGCGAAGATCGCTGTGCGCGTAACAAGGTCATTACCTTTGTTGAACAAGAAATCGTCGTAGGCTTCGCGAACATTCTTGCTTAATTGATCAAGCTCATGCAAGACGTATCGATCCACCTGAGGAAATACTTAGCTATAGCTTAGACAATCGAGCGATTTGCTTCGGATACGCACAAAGCTAAGGTTATCAGGCTTGCTCTTCTGTTCTATGACATTGCCAGAGAGGTTGCCAAGGATAAAGCGCAGGGTATTGCGTATTTTCCGCAGAGTCTCTGCAGAGCCTGAGATAGTATCCATCGAACACGTCACATCGCGTGTATATCCCGAAGAAGCTGCCCAGAAGCGTAGGACATCTGCCCCGTATGCCGGTAATTTGGCTTTGTCCTACATGAAAGAAAGATACATCAACAGGTGGTGCCTTCAAACTGAAAAAATACCTACGTCTCCTCCACTGATGACGGTCAGCGGACTGATGACATTTCCTACAGACTTGCTCATCTTGATGCCATCTTTGTCAAGCACGAAGCCATGAGTGACAACATTGGCGAATGGTGCCTTCCCTCTGACCGCTATTGAGGTAAGCAGGGAAGACTGGAACCAGCCTCGATGCTGATCTGATCCTTCAAGATACACCTCCGTCAACGGTGTCCTCGAATCCAGATCTTCCGGCTTCAGCTGCTCTTCGATGCCAGTCCATGACACTCCGCTGTCGAACCAGACGTCCATTGTATCCGTTCCTTTGCGATAGGAGGGAGCCACGTGGCGCCTAGTAGGGGGCAAGAAGTCTTCAACGGGGCCGCGCCACCAGTGGTCTATTCCCTTTTGCTGTAGGACTTCTACTATATGATTAAGTACCTCATCCTCCATGTTTGGTAACCCGGAGGCCATATCGAAAAGTATAGGTATGGGCACGCCCCAAGACCGCTGTCGGGAAATGCACCATTCGGAACGGCTTCGCGTGAAGGCTTCAAGACGGTTTCGGCCTTGTACAGCGCCGGGTCAGTCTCATTCGGTTGTACCGGTTCAACGAAAGCGTACCTTGATCTGGCACGAAGTTGACAGACCGCAGGGCTTCCACGGCCTGGCCTTTGATGTTTTCGACATTGGCAAACCATTGCGGCGTACTTCGAACGATGACAGGCTGTTTCGTCCTCCAATCGTAAGGATATTTGTGACGGATCTTCGCGCTCGCCACGAGCAGGTCACGCGACTTTAAATCATCAATGACTTTCGAAGGAGCGTCTGCGAGAACGGAGGCGCCAACCAGTCTACTGACATTCCGCGAGACGATTTCTGTGGCAAGATTGTCGCTGTACTGTCCATCTCCGTCTACATAGCTAGCCATGGGCGTGGTACCTGACTCTGTTGCCGACTCTTGGGCCTTCCAGGTGGCATAATCATCCATACCGTGCGCAGGAGCACTGTGCACGAGTCCTGTTCCGGAGTCTGCGGTAACGTAATCGGCGGAGACTATCGGCAGGCCGTGGCTTTGAGCAGCAGCCGTCAAATACGGCGGCGTATATCTGGAGCCACTCAATGAGTCACCTGGAGGGCCACAAAGTCAGTATCGGTTCTGTTCGAACGGGAAGAGAGCCGTCCTACCTGGAAAAGTGGCTAGTACGCCAAGTTCCTCCTTAACGAGCTGACTGAGAGCGTCTACGCGGTCTTTTGCAATGATGAAAGCTCCGGAAGAGGTCTGTACAATACAGTACTCTATGTCCTTGCCATACGCGACAAACTGTAGACCATAGTCAGCGATGCTCCAGTCGCTGTCAAGTAATGGAAGCACAGTGACATACCATGTTCGCTGGCAAAGTCCACGGCGTCGTGGTCCAAATTATTAGGCTTAGTTGTTTCCCCTCGAGTTCCGGATGTTTCGAGATAGCTTCAGCTAGTCCATCACCGATCTTCAGGATTGGGAAGCGAACATAGACCGTCTCAGATACGTGGTCTTCCTTGTACTCGATTTCGGCCTCGGCCAAAGCTGTTCTTGACGATGGTGACCAGAGCACAGGCTTTTCTTGACGGTATATCAGGCCTGTGCGATATCTTCAGTCAGCTGAAAAAGTGAATTGCCAAAGCTCAGTGTATGTCACACCTTTCTTCAACATAGCCTGGAAGACACGAAGCTGTCTTATTTCGTAACTACGGTCTAGATAAGTGCTGTCAGCTAAGGTAGGAGTATCGTGGGGCGAAAGAAACAATTACATACCATATGTTCGGTAAACATTGTCCCAATCTGTCATGATGCCAAATTCCTTGAATTCCTTCATCTGGACCTTGATAGCTTTCTCAGCTGTTTTCCGAGCGACTTTGCGAACTTCTAGCGGATCCATCTTCCTATGATCAGCTTCGAGCTGCTTGAGAGCTTTATGTTCTATGGGCAGACCATGACAGTCGAACCCTGGCATATAGCTGCGTACGTCGTGGAAGTCAGCAGAGTGCAAAGTACGGTATATGTGTGTGCAGTACTCACTGTATCCGGTAGCCTCGCAGCAATTTATACCGGTTTATCACATCTTTCAGTATCTTGTTCAGAGCGTGACCTGTGTGACAGGGTCCATCAGCCTAGGCCTTTATTATCCCCCAAATCGAACATACCGATATGTACATTTCCATTAGCATAGGGAGGTCCATCGTGTAGCACAAACAGCGGTTTGTGCTTCTGATTCCACTGTGAAGATTGAGGGTGGCGAGTTAGCCGATATACATGAAGACGTAGCTGTATCGACAGAGAAAGACAGGCCTACCTGCCACTTGTACAGACTTTCAGTTGTCTTCTTGCGGAACAGCTTCTCCCTGTTTGCAGCATCGGCTCGCAAAGGGAAGTCTGTCTTAGGTAGTAGGAGGGTCTTCGCATATGCCTTGTCATTAGTGGTTTGAGCTGCGGCGACTTGAGCCGCCAAGCGTCTCGAAGTATGTAGTTGACGTCTAAGCAGTGTTTTTGTGCATAAGTAGCATGACTCGTTTGCAGCTAGGCTATTGAAAGCCGGCAGAGTGCTTGTAGAGCATCTTGGCCACATCTACCAGAGGATCCGACAGCCTGCTGGGGCGAGAAGCACCAGAAAGTCGCAGCAGAAGGACAGCAAGACAGAAGCTGCGCGTATATCTTGGTAAGGCGTGTGTAATGTACTCGAATCTTGATCACTCCAAGGAGGACCCGGGCAAAAGCATGAAATATTTCATTTTCAAGGCTTTCCTCTGCTTCAACCCGATTCTCGGGGGACACTCTTCCCAATATCCTCACATCCATTGATCTGTCGCAAGAGGAGTGGAGTAGATGGTAGCAGCACCCGAAGTGAGGGGCAGCTCCATGGAGGGCACGACCAACACTCTCATCATCACTCGCGTCCCTCCTGCCCTCCTCCATGCGTCCGTCTCACCACCCTTGAGAGAGTTTTTCGAGAGGTTCGGTCGCATCGAAGCATGGGTCCCTCTGACTGCATTCGACCGCGTCGTGGTAGTCTACACCGATGAACAGGCCGCTGAAGATGCAAAACAAGGCATGGACTTCACGCTTGTCGAAGGCTTCGGCGGCTCGGATGGCGACAGTTCCAAGTGAGTTTTTTCTTCTCTTCATGTCCGCATTGGCTCTGCTTGACAAAGAGGGTCAAGGGTATACAGCACCTCAGCTCAGATTAGCTGACAGAGTACTCTTCATCTGTGTACAGATCTCTTCTACGAGTCTATCGCGGCATGCCAACTCCCATCGACATTGTCCGTAATCGTCGTCTACGCGACCGTCTCGATGTTCCTCAGACCGACAAGAACTTCCTCATTTCACCACCAGGCTCACCACCTGTAGGCTGGGAGTCAATACGTGAAGAACCTCCCAATCTCGATACTCTAGCAGACGACCTGGTGAAAGCTCTAGAAAGTCTTACTGTTGGTCGTTCGGCGCCGGAATACGACGACTTGCGTAACAGCGGTCGAGCCTCTCCGGTGAATGGCTCGAGCATGCCTGCTTCGCCGAGGGATACAATCATCATACCACATCGACGTACAGAGTCCGGTGATTTGCCTAGTGTTATGGTCTCCGATACCGACATGGCTGGCTCATCGAATTCAAACAGCCTATCCATAGCCGACGCCTTTGCCCTGCAACGTAGTGGCTCACTGGCGCGCACGTCTGCTCCAGGGCCAATATCACAGGTCAAAGCTACTGTCGAATCGATGCAGACTTCATCCTTCCCTTCGACTGGCGTGCGGATAGACCGAACACCTCGTCCACCTATTTCTGATGCATCAGCAACATATTGATTGGTAAGCATTTCCATCCTTGTCTCTTCTACACATCCTACACTTCCCCTTCTACCCTCTCATTCTCTCCGAATGATGAACAACATTTTACAGACCTGTACCGAGAGCAGCCACTCTATATGAGATGGATCGCGGGAGGATAAACAAATATTGCATCTTTATCTGACAACCACTCCACTCCATTCCCACTGTCGATACGGCACCTGCTGGAGAGCCTAACTAACTCTTTTCTTCTGCCCACCTCTTTTCTGTCCAGTTCGCGCAATACTGCTTCAATTCACACAATCTCACGAAATATTCACGTCGTCGCCAATTTGTTCACATTCGACACCCCTCATTCACGCACATATTTTCGTTATATCGGTCGCAGTCAGGCACCTACTTGTAGCCATAGATACTATGTAACTTTTCCTCGGAGATTGCGAGACATCAATTGAAGCAATTTGGAGCTTGAGATTCCCAGTATCGTCAACTGCTTTGCATACTGATGCAGGATACGCATTGCAATCGCTCTTGATCACTAGCAGAGAAGTCGCGTTTCCTTCCTCAGCTGCCAAGTAAGAGCTTCTTGACTGACATGCCTCTAAAGAACAGCTCATACCAGCTTTCCTCGTGTATTATCAGCGAACCTGGCAGCTCTCATATCGTAAAGCTTCATACGAGATTGTCTCGTACATATAAACGCGCTTTGCACTTTCTCGGGTCTTTTTTTCGATTGCGCAAAGACGCGTGCCTTCGTGATCAGATAGAAAAAAGCCAACAAGCTTTGCCGGCAGGCGGGGAGGAGATGAGAATCTCGTGAAAGAAAGCTTAGCCTGCTGCACTGATGAATGGTCTGCTTGCTTATCTTGATTGAATACCTTTTCAAGCTTCGAAACTACCTTCACGCCCTTCAAGATCCCTTAAAGCTTTGGAGGAGCAAAGGCGCCCAAGCGCCTTATTCCAGCAATAGCAGCCGCCATGGCCAGGCGTATTGTCTCATTATGCGCCAGCTGCATTCTGCTGAGTCTGGCGATAGCAAGCATACTCGGACCATCTGCCGTCAAGGCCGACATAGCCGACGCTATGCCAGCATTTGTGTCACGTCCAGTGACAGGCATCCCGCTCTGCGCAGCGCATGAGGAGCTCTGTCCCGTATCGCGAGGAAGCAACGACCTACACGTGAGCGTGGCGGCATATTGTTTGAGAATGACAAGCACGGCAATGTTTGGTCAGTACTTAGAGGATACTTTAACTGACTTTCGACCCTTCAAACGAAACGTGTCTTGTGCAGTGCGTCGACCTTCGGGATCCAAAGACTTGCGGTGGATGCGTTACAGATGGAGAAGGTCTCGATTGCACTTCGGTCCAAGGCGTGTTCATGCAGCAGTGTACAGCCAGAGGACAATGTACGGGATGCCGGTGAGCTCTTCTTACGTCTAACATGTATTCAGTCTCAAGTGTTAACATTTTACCCTCTCGCAGCTGGAAACATGGCGGGATGAACGCGTCTCTTGAAGAACCCGATTTTCTCTCGTGTTCAATCATTCTCACCCAACCGATACAAGCTTCTCGCCATGGACCGCGTCGGGTACCGAGGCTTTCTTACGCGAAACAGTTGCTCAAGGACAAATTTGCACACGCTCGGCCGATGCCCGCGCGGAAACCGCAAGCCAACTATGCTGCAGATCAAGCTGTGGCGAAGTTCATGCAAGCACCTCCTGCACAAGGAAAGATGGCACCTCTCCGCCCCTTACAGGTAGACGCACCAGGCTTAAACCAATTACCACCTCCAAATGTCCTGCAAGCTCAGCGCGACCAACTGCTCTTTGGGAATGCGCCTCATCCCCACCTAAACCCTCTTGGTCCCGCTGCATTACAGGCTCAACAAGGCCTAACGAAACAAGATTCTGCGATAGTCAAACGCGACAGCTTCCCTTCATTCGATGTGAATGAAATACCTGAACCGCCGACATGGTTAACTTCCTTCACTAGCTCGCACTTGTCGAACCTACCTCTTACGGATCGTGACGATGCCATCTTAGCATGGTTCCAAAGCTTGCAGGAAGGCATTGTGAAGATAGCCGTACAGGTTCACGCAATGTCTCCTCAGGATCAAAAGAAGAAGATCTCCAATGCTGACCGCTTCAGGCTCAAGCTGCCTCCAGTTCCTCCTAAAGCACTGGTGCGACCGAACAAGCAAGCGCCCCTCATATTACCAGGAATGGATTATACACAAGAGGAAATCGAAGCTTTAGGTCTGCAAGATTACATAAAGATAAAGACGAAGACTGCATCGTCAGAGGAAGAGGAGGAGGAGACGGTCACTGTACACGATCACCCTTCAGTATTCTGGGGTCGTCTAATGAAGACCGCCTTCCGTTCCACAACCAAAGACGTTCGCACCGACGTGATGGACGCTCTGTGGTACTTGCTGGACGAGATTTCGCGACCTGCAGGCGAGGTCAAGAAGCCAGCTGCTGTGAAGAAGGCAGTCCCACCGCCTCCGAAGGCGATGAAGAAGGGCATGCCTGGCCTACTGCGGCCGCTGGACGTAGAGGCCCCAATGAAGCAACCTGGCAACCCACTACAGCCAGCCAAAGCTGGTCCAGGATTTGGACAGAAAGTGTTGTCACCCAAGAAATTATCAAACGCAGAGGTTGTCAACGGAGGTGCCGCAAAAGCTCCTGGTCTCTTGCGACGTCCTGGCCATTTGGCGGCAGACAGTCCCGACATGACTATCGACAAAGAAGCGAAAGGGCCAGGGGTAAAGAAGCCTTTAGCTGCGATGGCTGCGCCTGGCAATAGCAAACCGAAACCTTTGCAGCCTCTGCTCAAGCCTGATGCGAGAGCTGGTCCTGGCAAAAATGGATTGCAGGTACAGCCCGGTAATGGCTTCCTACCACCAATCGTCAAAGGTCGTCTCGGGTCACCGCCAGGTTCTGGATCTAAAGATCTCACGGATGCCTTGCCAGTCGGTGGTGACGCGCCAGCAGTGGTCAATGGTCAATTGGCAGGACAGCCTGCTCGCAAGGCCAAACCACTTGTACCGAAGAAGATTGTAGATACGCAGGCAGATACTCCTGACGTTTCCGAGAATCCACTTGGCAGCCTCGAGGCTGACCCATATTCAAGGGAAAGACAGCGACCTATCGCGAAGGTGCAGGCTGAAGACGACGGCGATGCCTATGACCAGCAATATGTCCTCAATGTGGATGGGACGATCAGCCGACTGAAGGAATCCCTCCTCGTGGACGAAGCTGGTGATGTCGTCAATGAGAATGGCATATCAGACGAAGTTAAGCCACCGATGCCCCTCGAACAATCGCAGGACGAAGAGGGAACGTTTGAGGATGAGAATCTCATGGAGCTACTCGCGCTCAAACAGCAAGAGATGGTTGAGATACAAAAGCAGATTGCACAACGAAAGCAAAGGAAGCAGACCGTAGGGAAGCAGAAGCTGAGACCAGCGAACGAGTTCGTGCCGCGTGGTCCGGGACAGAAGTCGAATGAGGATCTGCTGAAAGGCCCCAAGGTTGCAAAAGCTAAATCGCCGTTGAAGCCACTAGCGGTCAAGAACCAGTTTGTACCCTTACAGGCGGCGGAAGCGCATCGAAAGTCACCAGATGGGGCTGGCAACGAGTTCGAACAGCACATCCGCATAGCTCAACAAGCTAAAGTAATCAAGCTTGAAGAGCAAGTGCAGCCGGAGAAGCTATTAGAAGACCTTGAGGAGGAGAATCTCGCTCATGATGGCGTATTCCTGAATGCAGCTAGAGGTAACAACCGACCTATGATGGCAGGCATGGCGAAAGCGCGCCCCGTTGCTCGTGAGTGACGCCTCTCCGCAGGAACGAAAGCCTCATCCTGACATGATTTCCGCTGTGACAGATCTAAAGCAAGATTCGAATCCAGGTCGAGGACTAAAACGCCGTCGTTAGAGGTCGTCACATCAGTCATGTATCAGTACGGGAAATACGCAGTGACTTTCGTTGTTGTTTGTAGTATATTGCAGATCATCGTTTTTTCCTGTTTTCTGGGACTTCGCAGTATTGCCGTGACAGAGTTCGACATGGTCCGCCTTGAGTCCAATTCGACCGGCATCGCTTACCGGATATCATGGTCTCGACGCTAGATACTCATATACAGACTCTACAAACAACGAAAGACCTGCCCTACTGTTTCGAAATCGAATTACCCGATGTGAAGAAGCCGATCAAGACCTACCTTTGGCGGCATCCGTCAAGTAATACGGAATTGATTGACGCGCATCTTTGCATATACACCCACGGTGCAGGAGGCACGTGTATGAGCTCGGCTTCTGCTAATCTATGTCGCGGTATAGCCGATACCGACGTAATTCAGGATGTGAGCCCGCTGGTCGTACTAGGTTTCGATGGGCCGATGCATCTCGCTTCCCGAACGAAGACATTCGTTGCACTGATACGCTGGGCCGCTGAATGCGACAAGATCAAGACTATCTCGCTAGCAGGAAGAAGTATGGGCTGTCGTGCAGCTACGATGGCTGCCAAAGAATGCCTGCATGTAGAAAAGCTGTCCCGCCGGCTGGTCCTGCAATCTTATCCTCTTATCGGCGGCGGTAAGGGTACGAAGGACGAAGAGCGCAAGCAGATACTTCTGGATCTGCCGAGCACCTGTAAGATACTCTTCCAGATAGGCAGTGAGGATGAGATGTGCCCAATGCAACAAATGCAAGAATTGTGGGCCTCGTTGAAAGCACATAGTTCAATAATCACTGTACAGAAGGCAGACCATGGGATGCAGCTCATAGCAGGGACAGCAGCTAGAGGAAGTAAGGCAGCAACGGAAGAATGTCTTGGTGGTACCCTGGGCTCTATCGTCGGCGAATGGCTCTTGTCGGAAGAGCCTGCCGAAGCATGTGACTGGACGGTCGATGTCAAGATTGAAGACGAGCAGACTAAAGTCGCCTGGACGGGTTTTGCAAAGTCTGTCGCTAGAGCAGAGCCAACAATGGAATCTCCGAGAAGCGCAGCTCCAGTATGCAATTCAAAGTCAAAGAGGAAGGCCCCTTCGTTATCCCATCCCTCCTCGTGTGCGCCAGAAGCCAAACCCACCAAACGAGTAACAAGATCGAATGGTAAAAAGTGAAGCTCAAGAGCGACAATCGGTTCTCCTTTGGTGTCCTCGTACGTAACTTGCATCGTTAGACTGCCAATACATCACACGCTCATCTAGTTTCTACAGATTGAATCTCCCCTCTCCTGATCTCAGAACGAACCCGCTGGGAAGGCGTAATCCGTTTGTTCCTGCTTGGTCTCTCCTTGATACGTATACAGTAACCGCAAGCGCAATTTAAGCTGCGCTCCCGGCGGTAACATTATCCGCATGAGCTGCGTAGCTTCCTGGCCAGGCTGGATGTCAGACGTGGAGATGGCGAGCATCTGCAGTTTCATGGTCTTAGGCACAGCAGCTTGGAAATTGATGCTTGTTATAGGTCCAGATGTGCTAGCACTGGTAGAGAACCGGGCAGTGATATTGACTATGTTTGGTTTTGTAGCGTCTTTGACAGGAGAAAATGTTAATGTGAGCCCTGATGCTGGGGAAGTGTAAGCGGTGATAGCTTGGGGGCGCGACGGTGCGGCGGGTGGCGCTGGAGACGAAGAAGGAGAAGAGAAAAGATAGGCAGGTATAGCGGAAGATTGTGGTGCAGGCGATGTCGATGTATTTTGTTGTGAGGCAGGAGCCAGACCAGTATTGCCGAACAAGCCCATGATATCCTCGATACCTCCTCTAGGAGGAGGAGCAGCGGTACCATTGCTTGCTGCAGGTGCTCCGGTTCCGAAGATGTCCGCGAGGAGATCGGTTGTTGCTCTGGAGTTGCTGCTGCCCATTTGAGGGGATGTAGCACTCTCGTCTCCCATGAGGTCGACCAAAGAGTCCTTGTCCGCTCTCGTACTTCCGACTGCGCGCTTCTCAGACACTGTAGTCATACGGATGGACGTTAGCAACTGTTCAAACAGGAAATCGCAAGTTCAGTGAATGTGTGACTTACCGACTCCCATTACGGTAGCCTTCAGCTCAGGCGGTGGCATTCGTTCCAAAACGCCATGCTGTATGCTGGGATCAAGCGAGTTGAGTAGGACGCCCAGCTCGACGGATCGCTGCTGAATCTCCAGCTCGACTGAGCTCTGATATTTCTCGACCATGCGTACTATTCTTTGCCTCAATGAACCAGGATCAACGACTGAGCTCGCCTCATCCAACCTGGTCGAGAACTTCGTCGCTGCAATTATGATGTATTGCCGTATGACAGTATTCGAGTACGGGCTTGAAGCTACCTTATCAAATAGATCTAGGACTTCACTCGGTTGAACTTGTGTCATGGCCTGTGGCTGATGACCATCTTCGTTCGCTGTGGTATCGTCAATCATGCCTGCTGGAGGAGGTCCTAGCAGGATATCGCCGTATTCACCCATCATCCACACTGCCGCTAGCGTAAGCGAGTCTTGCGATAAGTCGGCTCGAAGAGATGTGTATAGCTTGTGCACAGTGTATGCTTGAAGTTCAGGTGTGTGTGCTACCAGGCGAATGAAATTGGACAAAACTTCCTCTCGAACAAAGTTGCCGGCCTGTAGACAAGCCTGGGTCAGCTAAAATTGCTCTCATTGATGTCTAAATTGGGCTATGACCCACAAGCTTCAATACGCGCAAAACAGTATCGATATGCCACCGCTTATTAGGAGCGAATCTTTCCGCGCCCAAGCAGATTTGCGTGGTCAGACCAAGCTTGAATTCGTTATCTGCAACTTCCAAGAAAGCGAGTAGTTCCCTTGTGAGAACTCGGACGTTTGATTCGTTGATGAGCGCATACGAAAGTTCGAGTGCTCTCCTGCGAATCGAGATGTCGCCATCTCGCAGGCAATCCAGGATGATGGCTCGATGCCTCTGGACTGCGTTCGTATCAATGCCGACTACCTTATTGAGCGTATTGAGAGCAACGTATCTGAGACAAATAGACATGTTAGTCATACTTCGTACACGAGTGTGATCGTTCTGTTATTCCGGAGAGCTCACCGAATGTTGTTATCTCTGTTACTCAAGAACTTGCCCAATATATTGATAGCCATAACTCTCAATCCTTGTTCCGCATCAATGTCCAGAATCGTCAAGACCGCCTCGTACAATATAGCGTTTCCAACGTTTTTGCTTGAATCTGTATTTGTAGCTACTTGGGCCAGTAAATCGTTCATTGTTTCACTCGCTTGATTGTCTCCTTTCCCTAGCAGTCTCAGTAGGCGTAAGATCTTGATTTGTAGGAATGGATCGGTGACGCCTGAGACGTCGTGCTCAGGTGAGTAACCTGTTGTAGTGAGTGACTTGAGATGGCGGACAAGTAGAGGGACGGCCTACAAGTAATGAAGAGTACGAGTCAGCCCGGAGAAAGACTAAGACAGACTAGGCACAGAAATGAGTGCCACGCATGCATGTTGAAACTAACCTTTCGGAATCCTTGCAGAGTTTCCTCATCTATAGCGCACATGTCGGTGACGAGGGTAATGCCGCAATGTAACACGCCGTGGTTCTTGTCTGACAATAGAGATGTAGACCTCGAAATGAAATGATCCATAAGTTCCGGGACTTTACGAATGACACGCATCGCACACAGAGCAGCCTATAATACGAGGACGCGTGTCAGTCGGACGCGAGCAGATAGAGATCTTTCGGGGTAGAAGGCGGTACACACCTTTTTGCGGATGTAGGTATTGCTAGATCCCAACAGCTTCTCAATCTCGTTCGCCAGGTCGCGGGACATTTCCTCGCTTGCGATGTTTGCGAATGTGCATAATGCGAGGCCAACGATGTACATGTTTGAGTGATTCATGTCGCTATTCACAGAAATGACGGAGGTTTGATCAGTCTGCGCGTCCATGATTGCTCAAAGCAGTACAATGCAAACGTAACACCTACCTCTTGAGGGAGTTCGTCACCAGCATGAGTACCTCTGTGTTCTCATCTAGTAAGAGCATAATACCCAGATAGCCCAATCTCTTGTCCGAGAATCTCGGACTCGCAACAAGCTTTAGGCACTCTATCTGACCGAAGTGAGCGGGATAGCCCAGCATGTAGATGTAAAGCAGCTTGGCCACATTGTGATGCCTTGCGAAAGTGTCTTCTTCCTTGAAAGAGGTACGTATCGCAGCTGATTCTTTGACGATGACTGCTCTTTCATCGGCGAGTGTCTTGCAGGCGCGCTGTGTGGATGGAGAGTGAGACGCGTGAGTGGGATTCGATACCATGCATTACGGTGAAGACAGCAAGCTTACGATAGCTTTGATGAGGGCTGTGACAGGATACAACGACTGTCAGCTCGTGAACACCGATGCTCTATCGGATACTAATCCATGCTCCCACCTTTGAGGTTGTAATGGCCTCCCACCATGGAGGACAATGCCCCCGATATCCCCGACGGCGCCAGCTTGAAGGGTGGATTGACTGTTCAGGTGAGGATCGGTGCAGTCGTGATGCTGTATACTGGTCTTGCTGTGCCTATATGGATGGTGCAAAAGCAATATTGCCAGTCAACGTGGGAGAGCGTGTGTGCGAAGGTGATCGCGATGCCTACGGAGCTCTTCTTTCTTGCATCAGGACCACCATCATCATCACATACATTCCACAACCATGCGAGCAAGTGCAAGCTCGTGCATATGCAGGCTGGCTCATCCCCAGCTTGCAGTCAAGGCTCCAGCTGTCCGCAATGCCTTGCTATCGACAGCAGCGTCGACCTCGTCTTCCTCAACTCTACTTTTTTCAAGCAGCAACAGCATCGTTGTAGGAAGCAGCAGGCAATCAGCACATGCCTCTACCCAAGCAGGACAAGATAACGACTCAGATCGTGATATCGACAACACAGCTGCCGATGTAGGCCTCAACGATGGTCCAGCTGCTTCGTCCTCTTCAAGCTCTTCGAAAGCTAGAGGACTGGAAGCATGGCTGAAGAGCGAGGATGGACAGAGGTACAAGAGACCTATTCCTGGTAAAGCAAATTGGATTGGAAGAACTGTGAGTTAGGAACAATCCCAGTCACGGCTCTTGCAAGCTATGCTCTGCCCGTCGATTCCGATACTGAAGTCTTGCAACGACTGCTTTCTCTTCACTTTTTGTACTTTGCCCGATACACAATCATGTCATTACAGCCCTTCCCTCTCAATCCATCATTCAGACCACCCACACCTCTGTCACACAACCAAAAAGAGAAGATCTACAAGGAATTCATAGCCTCATTAAAGTCGCAATCGCAAAAGAACGGTAACGAAACCAAATCCGAAACGTATCATGCTCGTAAAGTAGCCTTGAAGTACAACATCTCCTTGGACCGTGTCCGAGCTGTTATCCGCTTGAAAGCACTAGAATACAACATAGCAGCAGCCGGCACTCAACTTCAAATGAAGTTCTTGAATGGCATGGAATCTGCAATGGGTATCTCAACGGGTCAAAACGACGCTATTTCCATGAAGGAGGCACTTGATGTTCAACAAGAGACAGAGGCGTTATACAAGACAGGAACGAAGACACACTGGATAATGGTGGATGAGGAGAATCCAGCTGATTTACAAGTTGAACAGGAGGAATTGGAGAAGAAGAAATTGAGAGATCAGAGAGCTATGAAGAGACGTGAGGGAACTGACGATGTTAAGAGGGATGTCAGAGAAGGAGTCAGAAGTAGGAGAAGAGTGTTGGCTAATCCTAAATCGGAGAGAAGAGATGTACGACCCGAGATTGAATTTGTAGATGTACCGGGACGATTGACTCCCAAAGCGCCTAAACAAGCGAGAAAATAGGTTTGGCATTAAGCAAGTAAAGCAATACCATATATACTTTCCCGCAGCCGCGCGCCTTATAAGTCAAGCTGCAGTGTCACATGACTTGCTTGCCATATTTCTGCTGTCTGACCATTTGAACAGATCACAAGGGTATATACAAAATTGATGCAGGTTTGCGACTGAATATGTGTACAGCATTAAACTTTCAATACTTTCTTGATGGCTTCCCAACTAGCGAACGATATAGCAGTCAAAGGTATTACTTTGAGGTAGCCAATGCTTAGACCAACATAGAACCCTCTCAATCCTTTACGTTGATAGATAAAGCTGACTGTTTCCCAGAAACCAAAGAAGCGATCTGGCCTTAGTAGACCTCCAACTTGCATTCTTCTCCTTACTACCTCAAATGGGTATGATGCAGTTTGAGCTGCTGCTCCTGCTACTGCTCCATAAGCTAAATTGAGCGTAGTAGAATGGTTATTCTCTCCCTTTTTCAGGGGTGTTTTCTTTTTCAGAAAGCCCCATACTAAGAAGGAAGTACCTGCGTATGGAATCATCCCTATTATTGAGACTACAAAGCCTCTATAGAATTTGAGGACTGGGAATCGAGCGAAGAGCGAAGATGCTACTACTGTTGCTTTGCTTGGGTTCTTGAAGTATGGTTTGGGAGGCGAGCTATATGCTGATGAGGATAGTGTTTGGCCGTTTGCTTGGAGATTGCCCAATGTATGTGAAGGTGATGGGACTGGAGGTTGGAGTGGTGTTCCTACGGTATATGCACTGCGCGGCGGCGGATCGCCCTCGTGGTATATCTTCAGTATCGAATACACTAACGTGCTGTGCCCTTGTAATTGGGAAGCGGGTAATGCTCGGTCATATGCTAATCGTACCCGAACAAGCTCGAGTGGATATGTAAAGAAGACGGAAGTGACGCCGGCTAATGCACCAGCTGCGAATAACCGTGGTCCGGTCACTTTGTCCGGTGTTGGCATGAGGTACTGAATGGAGAAGAGACACTTGAGAAAAAAGTATCGAACGGAGTAACAGGAGAGATGCCCACCCTGTGTAAGCCCTCATAGGCCATAAACTTAATGCTTGCGTAGGGGTATATGCGCAAAAGCGTCATCGAGTGACCCTGCAATAAAGCTCGCGTTCCTCCTTCGCTATATATCTGTACAGAAGCAAAACAATGTCAGTCATGTGTAAGCTCTATCGCAATTCCGGACCAAAGGGAATAAGCTTACTTGATTCATCGCTCTGAATACCCCCGTCCATGATCCTATTGAAGAGTATGTCGGAGGTAACCGAATGGGCCGGATAGTATTGGTTCAACTCTCAGCTTTCCGGCCACAATCGTCATTTTTCGGATGCAGGAGTGTTTACCTGAATATTTCTCGAAAGGCTGCGAGCCAGTCTGAAAGAGTATCTTGACTCTATCCAGTGGTGCTGTAGCATACGGCGTCAGCTTCGATGATGTGACCATGTTGCGATCTTTCTCGTGCTCACCGACGGACGTCTTCGCGAGGCATGCGGCAAGACCACCCGCAACGCCAGACTTTACGATCTGCTTCCACGTCTGTGGTGGCTTAGCTCTATGAGAAGTACTTTCATCGTCCAGTGCTCTTGCCTTGCCAGCTGCTTTGGCGGATATCGCGTTTGCGGTCAATGGTGACGGTGATGGAGGAGGAGCTCCAGCTTGAGCATGATGATGATCACCGGCTACAGACAGCGGCAGAACAGGAAGCTTCGACGTTGAAGCATGTACTTGAGCTTGCATTGCTCTTCATGGGGGATCAGCTGCGATAGAATGTATGATAGTATATCTCGATGATGGAGTTGGAAGCTGAAAGAAGCTCTTGTCTCTTTCTTTCTCGACCTCCGTCTCTTGACTGGAGACCAACGACTACACCCAGTCTTGAAGCATAAGGAAAGGTTCGACAGAGAAGGAAGTGCGAAGTACCACAGAGCAGGAAGTTAAGAAGAAGAAGAGCACTATACAGCTAGCAATCTGCCATCATGGGGTGAGCTGCCAAGCATCGCACTGTCACTGTTCAGGCCGCATCATCACGTCACGTTACTGAATGCAACCATCTCGTATCTTCGTATCTCATATAGTATTCCCAAGGCTTTCAGATGGCTCTCAGAGCGATATCCATTGATATCACAGCTCATTCAGGAGAACCGTATACCAGAGTTTGGTAGGTTCCTTCCTCAAATACCTTCCTTACGGAGCCTCCCATCGCTAACCACCTTGCGATCTCGAATACACGATCTGGCCACCATATCCAATCCATTACAGACAATCTATACCTCGATATGAACGGTATCATCCACAACTGCTCGCACAACAACAACGAAGATGTCAATTTCCGGATATCAGAAGAGCAGATCTTCCTGCAGATCTTTGCGTACATCGAGCACTTGTTCTCCAAGATCAAGCCAAAGAAGCTATTCTTCATGGCTATTGATGGTGTCGCTCCACGAGCAAAGATGAATCAACAGAGAAGCAGACGCTTCAGAGCTGCTAAAGAGACAAATGACCGTATCTTGGAAGCGAAGCGTAAAGGCGAAGATGTACCCGATGACATAGACGATGCTTTTCAATCGAACATGATCACACCCGGTACTCCATTCATGGCTAGATTGACCGCTCAGCTGAAATACTTCATCAACAAGAAGATCAGTGAAGATGCGGATTGGAGAGGTGTGCAGGTTGTCCTGTCTGGACACGAAGTGCCAGGTGAAGGAGAGCATAAGATCATGGAGTATATCAGACTAGCGAAAGCACAGCCAGAATACAACCCCAATACACGACACTGTCTATACGGTCTAGATGCCGATCTCATCATGTTGGGCCTCCTGTCCCATGATCCCCATTTCTGTCTCCTGCGAGAAGAAGTCCTCTTCGGACCAGCACGAGAGAAAGCGAAGAACAAAGGACTGGAAGGCACAAAGTTCTACCTTATGCATCTAAGTTTACTTCGAGAATATCTCGATATAGAATTCAGTGATCTCAAGAAGGTAATGCCTTCAAACAATCCATACGACCTCGAACACATCATCGACGATTTCATTCTCTTGGCTATCTTCATCGGAAACGATTTCCTGCCCCATCTTCCTGGATTGCATATCAATGAAGGAGCTTTCAATTTGCTCTTCGGCATCTATAAAGAGATCATCCCTAGAGCGGGTGGCTATTTGAACGAGCACGGTCAGCTCAACACGAAACGATTGCAATTAGTTTTAGACAAGTTATCAGACTTTGAAAAGGAGAAGTTTGAGGAAGAAGCAGCCGATTCCGAATGGATACATATGAAGAACGCAGGGCAAGAAGCACAAAGAAACGCACAGAAGAGTCAGAAGCGGAATGCTATTACCAAGGGCCAACGTAAGATGCTGGCGGCAGTCAAGACTTTTGTTCTGTCAAATCTAGATGAACCATCATTAGCTGCGAAATTGGAGTTTCCAGCTATCGGCAACAATCAGCACGACCGCGAGTTCCTGCAGAAATTGACGGATGACCTTAATCTCGATATTTCGTTTGACGAGTTCGACGAGAATGATGAGCCTGTCATCGTCATTCGATTGAGTCAGGACGTAGTAGAGATGCTTATCGAGAACAATGCAGAAGGCGCAGCAAGCAACGGAAATCGCGCGAGTGTCGATCCGGAGGCTGAAGAACTGGATGGAGAGGACGGGGATTGGGAAGACGTCGAGGAAGAGGACGACGGAGCCGTTGAAGTCGATGAAGCGGCCAAAGCGATCAAGAGTGTCAATCTAAATGCTAATAATGGCAATCTCGGTAACCGACATGAGAGTGAAGAAGTCGCAGAATGGCGAGAAGCTATTGAGCGTGTCTTTGCTAAATACGAAAAGGCACCCAATGCTCGAGAAGCAGTCAAGAGTCAAGCAGAGTATACGCGTGACTACGAGGCTATGCTGGATCGAAAGGTCTTTGAGTGGAAGAAGGAGTACTATAACGACAAGCTGGAATTCGACATCGAGAGAGATCCAGAATCACTCAAGCAGATGGCTTTCAAGTATATTGAAGGCTTGCAGTGGGTCTTGCACTATTACTATGATGGTGTAGCTTCATGGTCATGGTTCTACCCTTATCACTACTCGCCTAAGATCTCAGGTAAGGCTCTTGAGCTGTCTTCTGACCCTTCTTCTCACATACTGATTTTGCGATCCCTCGTAGATCTGAAGGACGTTGGCAATATGAAGTTCGACTTCGATCTCAATGTGCCATTCAAGCCATTTGAGCAGCTTATGGGTGTAATGCCAGCACTCAGTGCTACCTTGCTCCCCGTTCCTTTTAGAGTACGTTACCTGACAATCTTCACAGTGATCGTAGATTTCGGCTGACAATGCTTCATCTTTCAGGACCTGATGACCAACCCCGAATCACCCATCAAGGAGTTCTATCCTGCCTCATTCGAGCAAGACATGAACGGCAAGAAAGCGGAGTGGGAAGCTATTGTCAAGATTCCATTTATCGACGCAGACAAGCTACTCAAGTACATGGCGCCCAAAGAGAAGTTGCTGACCGAAGATGAGAGGCAGCGCAACTCGTTTGGAAACAGCTACCAATTTAGCTACGATCCAAGCATCATGACTGTTTATCCTTCATCTCTCCCAGGGTTCTTCCCCGACCTTGTCAATTCGCATTGCAAGATCGAAGTGTTCAATCTCCCTACGTTGGGGGGTCTGCGCCTTGTCAAGGGTCTCTGTGATGGTGTCCTGTTGGGCAAGGATGCTTTGCCTGGTTTCCCTTCGCTTTATACACTTCCCGTTCATACACGGATAGCATACCATGCTGTCAACGTGTTCCAGACAGACTCAAGGAACGAATCCGTCGTCGTATCTATCGACGATGTGTACCATGGCCAATCTGTCGAGCAAATCGCCGCTGCCTGCTTGGGTAAAAGCGTCTTTGCTGGCTGGCCTTTCCTCATCGAAGCCAGAGTAGTAGCGGTCTCCGACAGCGAACGCAAGTTGACTCTCGGCCAATCCGGAGCTATTATTCCTGCTACTCATTCGTCAGAGAGAGGAGAGAAGTGGCGCAAGGCAGCACACAAGATCGAACATGTCTACTCAAAACGCTTTGGCGTCATTCTGGACGGAGTCGAGGTGGTTCTACATGTTCAACTACTTCAAGGGCTTCGACGAACCGATGACGGAGCACTCGTGAAGGAATGGGATCACGAGGAACTCGAGCAAGCTGTGCAAACTGTCGTCATGGACCGCGTCCAGCAAGATCCCAGATACACCGAGAAGCCCGCTCGTCCGGTTGAAGAGGAGTACCCGTTCGGAGAAAAGGTCTTCTTCCTGGGCGACCGATTCTTCGGCTGCCCTGCCACCATCTACGGTCATCAAGACCAGAAGCTTACTATACAAGTTGCTGTAAGTGATCCAAGCTTCGTAATCAAATCTTCGCCCACGCTAAACTTTCTCTGTGCGAACAGTATTTCACTACCGACGCTGCTGAATTACAGGCTTTCACGAAAGCTGCAGCCAGCCGAGCCAAGACACTTTATTACCCTTCGCCTGTAGTTTGCAAGCAGCTGCGTATCAGCGCTCTGACGCTGTCAAAGATTACTTCCGGTCTCATGATAGATCCTCCCAGCGGCAACCGCATGAATATCGGTCTGAACCTCAAATTCGAGGCGAGAAGTCAGAAGGTGCTTGGGTACGCTCAGCGAAATGAAAGAGGTTGGGAATTCAGCCAGAAGGCCATTGACCTCATCAAGGAGTATATGACTGCCTTCCCAGAAATCACAGCCACTCTGGATGCACAGCGAGGCAAAGACGTCACTAAAGCAGCCGACTTCTTCCCTGAGCAACCGGAAAAGCGAGTCGAGGCACTCAAGAAATGGATCAAGGAGAAGGGTGTAAGAGACTTCGAGAAGGTCTCTCTGTATTCAGATCAGATGGAAAAGGAAGAGGTCCAGAAGATGGAGGCTTTCCAAGACCGTGTTGCTTCGCAAAAGACAGTCGACCATCTCAAACAGGCAGTGCTCAAAGGTATTCCCAGAAGACTGCTCCTCAAGCCCGGTCACGCAATGCATAGGCTACAACATCAAGAGTTCTCTGTCGGTGACCGTGTCATCACTGTTGCGGAGACTGGTAGCGTTCCTCTCGCTGTGAAGGGCGTTGTAGTGGGAATACAAGCTGGCTTCATCGATGTCGTATTTGATATCGCATTTATGGGTGGTACAACACTTGGCGGAAGGTGAGTTCGCCCCAGAAGGATAACTCTGCGCACATGTGCTGACAGTATGGTGCAGATGCTCTCAATATCGCGGTATGAGCTTGTCGCCAGCCTCAATCATCAACCTCTCCAACCCACAAGTGATGCAGAGCAAGACGGTACCACCGCCTCGACCTGTACATTCTGGCCACCACGCTGGGAACAGCATAGGTCACCACGCTTCCGCTTCTTCCCACCCGACTTACATGGGTGTTGCACACCGCGGGCATGCGCAACCAGCAAGCCGTGGCTCAGGCCGGTAAGTTTAGTTCGACAATTTGCCCCTATGTAATCATTACTCACGCCATGTTGATCTACAGAGGAGGCCCAGTGAGCATCATGACTCGCGGCCGCGGTCGGGGCGATATGACGGGCAAATTCGCAGCCGCGGCGGGAGGAAGACCAGAGGCTTATCAGCCGGCACAGCCTTCACGAGATCATCTATTGTCCGCGCTGGGTGGAGGCCGCCCACAGCACCCCTCGCAAAGCCTTGATGAACGCTCTGGACCCAAGCACGTTCACAAACAAGCCTACAATAGCATGCCACCGCCGCCTGAGCTACTCAAGCAAGATGCGACGCCATCTTACAGAGGCCGAGGACGTGGTGGAAGAGGCGGCCTGGGTTTTGCAGGCGGCCAATCTCGCGGGGGACATGCTTTTAGGGGTCACGGCCATATCTTGGGTCAGGCAAATGGCCAAAACTCGACGAATGGTGAAGCGTCGGCACAGAACGAAGCAGCTGCGAACGGACACAATCCAACATCCGCACGAGGTACCTTCCGAGGGCGCGGCAGAGGAGGACAAACCGCTCGCGGCGGTAGCAAACCTGCAGCTGCTGGTCCCGCACCGGCTCCTGTACTGTGAGGGGTACAAGAGGACCAAGATTCACCAAGCTTCTGGCCATCAGCTTCCGTGTAGCTGCATTGCCCACTAGCAAAAAGAGAACGGAACAAAGACTGCAAGAAAATATTTGAAACTGCAAAAATTATGTTATATCATCATTAGGAGTTGTGCAAGGGTATCAAATCGCAAGCAAAAAGCACAGGAAATCAATGTAGCTATAGTATTCTCGTTCAATCTGAGTACGCATAAAATCCAGCTGTTTTTTCCTGCAATCTGTCCCATCTGACTTCATCTATCATCGCAAGTGTATGCCACACTGGAAGCCCTCAGCCTCCAAGGCCACGACATGTATTGCATTGCGATGGTTCTAAGCTACCGAAAGCCACAGCCCTATAGGACGCTAAAGCCCTAGCAGCTGAAGGTATGATGCGTATTACAACGACGGCCAGGATGCCTTACGTCGTCTAAGTAAGGCACGATCTTTCACAGCTTGCCGTACTCACTCGTAGCGGCAAGTAATGCCTCTTTGATCTGAGTTTCCTTAGCATTATGACCGGAAGTCGAGCAGATGACTAGCTTCGCTTCGGGCCATGCTGTAAATGAGTGCATTAGAAACGTCCAGCATCTCGTCAACATCAGCATCAAGCGCACCTTTGTGTAAGTCCCAAGCGGTCTTCGCAGGGCAGACACAATCATACCGGCCCTGTACGATGGTAGCTGGAATTTTGCGAATCTTGTCGATCTGCTCTTTCTCTAAGAGCTGGCCATCACGCATGAAACCATTGTTGACTGTGAATGTACCAGGGGTCAGTATCTAGATTCTATCGGAGCTGATGTGAACATGACCTACCGAAATAATGCGCTTCGATACGGGCGAATTTGTCGGCGAAATCATCTAAACGGGTCCAGCACGAAAGAGTCAGATTCGTCACTTGCGACATGTGCAGCATGACAAACCTTCAGAGGCCTTCTTGATCATGTCTTCGTTGACTACTAAGCGACTTGTAGCCATCTCCCATTTGCACCATGCACCTGCGTGAAGGTCACGACATTCAGTAATGCTTTCATTCAGTATGAGCAGACTTTCTCCACCTACTTGCAGCCTTCTGCCTTTCTGGCTGTGGTCCAGTCAGCCGCTTGCTATGGGTCAAATGACGTTCAGTCTATAAGGATCTTCTCTCCTTATGCAAGTCGGAACAAGCTCACTAGTAAGCATTCATCATGTCCCCTCGCTCTTCTTCTGGAATCACGGCTTCATACTCGTCCCAGTCTGCACCAGCCGCAGGTCAGCATCGTTTGAATGTGCAGTGACTTGGTTTCTACTGTTAACGCACAGTCTGGGAAAAGGAAGTTTGTGCCGGGTCCTGTGGATGTACCCAGTTTTGTCAGCCCAGATCCAAGCAACATTACAGTAGGTATTTCACCTTGATAGAAAAATTCCAGCTCCGATCGACGAAGCGTGAATATACCACGGAGAGTCATAGAAAGAACAGAGTCGGGGTGTGTTTGCGCATAAGCGAGCTGTAAGCAAGCACCCCACGAGCCGCCGAAGACGTGCCATTTTTCGATTTGAAGATGTTTGCGGATCTGTATCATGTCACGAAGTTGTCAACTCAGCTCACTCACAAACGACATGCACAATGGCACATCCCTCGTTTCTCAGCATTGGGAGGGCCGAAGTTGAGAGTCACCTTTTCAATGTCTTCTACCAGTGCCCAGGTTGTATTATCTTTCAGCTCTGAACCCGGCTTGCTTTTACCTGATCCTCTCTGGTCGAACAGTACGACTCGATATACTTCAGGATCAAAGAAGCGGGCACTGTAAGCAAACCAGTACGCTCAATGTAAGCGATTCTTTTGCAAGTCTTCCTTGTGTCGCTTTGTCTTACTCGTCCGGGTCGGTACCTCCGCCTGGTCTAGCATGTCAGGAGACGAAAGCTAATCAAATACTAAACTGTCAAATGATGTAAATTGAAATGACTGACCCGCCGTGAATGAAAACCACAGGTTTACCATCTGGCTTGCCGTGTTGAGCGATGTATATCGAGTGTCTGCCGTGGTTCAAGTTCGTTACGCGTTTACATGGGAGACCAAGGAGACCAGGCCACGATGGGAGAAAGACAAGATTAATCGATGTCAGTATATGTAGTCTTACGACATAGTTGAGGCATGCGAATGGATAGGCAGAGCGGTTCCTCTCATATAGCCTCAATATGCCTTTGTTCTCCCTTCGCAGATGTGCGCCGCCATGAAGGCGATAGGCCGAGGGGGACCGATGTGAAACTGACAGTTCAGAAACGTCCAGGAACTCCTCCTTGAATGGCTTGCTGGCAGGATAGAAGTCGGTCATGGTCTTGCTGTATCGACTTGATGCGGATGCAATGTGTCGTTGCAGTTGGAGCGGAGCAAGGATGGTCCATTCGAAAAAGGCCGTCATGCCGATGAAAGGCAGCACGTGACCGTATGCCAGCACAGCAACTCACAGGCCGAAGCCCTTGTAACAACATGTACAGCTTTGTGGGATTAACTTCTTCAACGAGATATCACTCGTTAACAAGGATCCATGTTATAAGTCATGTCCGTGGTATCGATAGCAATGCATGTGTTGAGGACGATACAGTCACCGATAGCGGCGCAACCTGCTTAACTTCGAGCTGTGGCTTGCTACACTTCTGAAGTGGCGGTATATACTACATAATGTCCATCTACTGTCATGCAAGCGTACTAATGCTACAAGGAGTGTTGATTCGTGTATGTGTGTCAACTCTGAATCCCGTTCCTTCAATCTACACGACTACGGTGGCGTCTGCATGGCAGTGAACCAGCGGGTGTGTCAGCCTGGATCGCAGATCTAGCAATGGATAGCTTGGCTGTAAGCTTGTGTATCACTTACCTCCTTGCTTTAGATTCTTCATCGTCTCCATCTTCGTCGCCGAAAGCACTTGGTATTTCCGGCTTCTCTTCGCGGAAGGTACTCTGATGACCAGCTGATATGACACCGGGCCTTGATAGCTTTTCGCCGCCCTTGAGGAACGCTCTGTAGTTATTACACGAACCAAAGGGGAGAGTAGACAGGTCGTTAGCTGCTGTCTGTGTAACTTTGCAACCACTCTTGCTATGTCGTGATCGGGAGAATGACATGTGCTACGCACCTTGATTGTTTCTCTATGTAGTCCTCTGTGGAAGGGTGAAGTATTGGCTCGTCAGTGACTAACTATGATACGTGGTGGTTATGAGACCCACCTCTTGTTGGAGCAGCTTTATCTAGCTTTATTGCTATTCCCGAAGAAGTGACAGTCACGCCTTTTGCGCGTAAGGCTGAGTCTTTCTCGCTGTTTATGTATACATGGACGACATGACAGCAACATGCATCAAGAGCACAGCCGAAAGTAAGCTATCGTCCCATCGGCTACAATCAAAGTATGCAACCCACGAAGCAGCTTTCCTTGCCGACTCTGTAATGTAGACAAAGGCAGCTATCACGCCAAAGAAGAGGGTGGAGACGATGAGCACTGGGATATACATAGCGTTAGGAGTGATTCATCATGAGGTGGAGAGCCTCTTGCATACATCCAATGATATCTCCCCACGTTGCCATCTTGCACACTTGTTTGTTGGAAGGTGGTTGTCACGAGGGTGAAAGCTACTCCATCAACGCGTCACTGCTACTGCGTGTGAATGGGATGACATAAGCCGGCAGCTGCGGAGGCAGCCAAAATTAGAGTCCCTTCTGGGTATTCCAGGTGATTGCGGACCTACCCTAAAGTGATCGCCATGGACCTGAGCCTTCCCTGAGCCTTCCTGCTGTCCTGATGGAATGGAAGAAATCAGCTAGATGGCCTAATAAAATAGATAGAAATATCAGGGAGTGACTAGAGTATCCTTGAGAAGTATCAGAGCATCATAATATACTCCAATACCAGCCAGTGAGTCTGTACTCCTTCCCTTGATCTACACCCATTCTGCCCGCCAAACTTGGGGGGTGATCGAGCGAGGCCATCGAGCAGAGAGGATCGCAATTCTAAGCAAGCACTGCACTCCAGCTTCGCGACCCTCCGACGACCGCATCCACAGCAAGACACACATCCGAGTAGCGTGAGCAGTAGATTGTCTATTGGAGGATATAGAGGGAGGACATTTATTCAAGCTTTTATTGTGGTTATACAGACTTCAAGCCGCTCGCATCCATCACTCAATATGCTGATTCCAAAGTCAGAGTGGAAGACCATCTTCGAGGCTCTCTTCAAGGGTGTGTAGTGAAATGTTTACCAGGAGGAGGAGATTATGCTGGAAAACAGCTGGCTAGTTAGAACAGAAATGCTGATTGTTTTGTGCTTCTCTCCCTGTGTCGATCCCAACAGAGGGTGTCCTAGTTGCCCAGAAGGACTACAATGCTCCCAAGCACGTCGAGCTGGACTTGAGAAATCTACACGTCATCAAGGTCTGCCAATCTTTGACCTCAAGAGGCTACGTCAAGACCCAGTACAGCTGGGGATGGTACTACTACACCTTGACCAACGAGGGTGTTGAGTACTTGAGAGAGTAGTGAGTCGATCCCACACAAAGGCAGCCTCTGGCTGCCGGTCAATAAAACCACAATCTGGACAACTAAGCTGATATACGTGTGTTATACCAGCCTACACGTTCCTTCCGAGATCGTACCAGCAACACACAAGAAGGTCGCACGCGCAACACGACCAGGTGCCGCCGCAGGTGGTGCCCGACGAGAGGGAGGTGAAGGTGGTGCTTACCGCGCACCCCGAGGTGACGGCGGTGAGGGAGGTTACAGACGCAGATTCGATGACAAGAAGGAGGGTGCCGGATCAGATTACAGACCTCGATTCTCCGGTGTCGGTCGTGGTGCAGGTGCTCCAGCTTCGTAAAGCACCTTTTTTTGTCTACCGTCAAAAAAACACAAAATCATCGCAATACAGCACACCAGTCTATTTGCACTCTGCCTCTTTCGTCGACCTACGGGATATACTTTATGGGAAGGGAGTGGAAGTTCGAAGAGAAACTGGCGTGCCTTATGCGGCGCATTCTTCGAGTGTAGCTGGATATCTGTACAAAAGTACGCCTTCTGTCAGGATCCACTCGATGCAATCAATAGCTACTCTCGTCTAGACTCGCAAGTCTGCTCTGGGTGTTGGCTCGAAGACTCATAGTCCACGCGCTTGTCTTCACATGCACATGCATGAAATACTGCCCGGAGGTCCATCGACTTCTGGCTGTCGGAGTCTAGCTGATATCATCTATTTTCTGAGTGCTATCGTCGTACTGCTCCCCCGAAGGGCTCTTTGAGTGATGCGCAGTCTGCTTGCTGTCATGGTCATTCTGATGCAAGCTGGATTAGATGCGCTGAATGTCGTAATCCTCGCTAAAGACTCCCGATGCTGTCTGTGCTACATTGTCCGCAAAACTCTAACTGTTACACTCTGCTCTCGTGACCATGGAGAGAATCTCAATGACAACAACAACGATATATCACCACTCCTCAATCGAAACGGCAACTATTGTCTTGACCAATAATCAACGTCATCTGCAACGGACAATTTGTTAGCAAAGTCCTTGGCAGCAGGCGTTGAACATTCTCTTGTCAAGCGGTCGCGCAAATGATATGACTTACTCCATAATTTGATGTTCTCCTCTCCATCGCTTGATGATTTGCTCCTTTCTAATCTCCTAGCTTCGCTAATCTGTTTCGTAAAGCTACTTTCTTTTGCACAAGCACTAGCTTGTACTTCCTTTGCGTTTGACCAAGGTAAGCCAGTAAGGAACACCTGTGCGTGCATAGCTACTGTCTTGTCTATTATACCAAGAAGGCCAATATCAAGTTCTGCCAGATCAAGTCCTCTCTTCGGTACTTTCAGCTGCACGCTCTTCTTCCTTGGTCGACTATTTCTATCATTTATCACCGCTGCGCGTGTATTATCGACTGAAGGGGTGATTGCTTTCAGCAGGTCGTCGGAGAGCTTCAATCCAGCTTGCTCTTTTGGAAAAGTAGTCATTCGGACACCAAGTGGGTCGGTAAGACGCGTCCGGAAAAGCTTCAAGAAGGATCGCATAGCAGAATGATGTTCTTCAGTGAGTAATTTACCAAAAGTACCAGAGTGAGCGATTGCTCCATCCCATCCATTTTCTAGATCCTCAATTGGATAATCAGTCGCTAGGTAGACCGTCTTGATTTTGTCGTAGCCTGGCTTGGTCAACAGTAGCGTCTCCAGTTCATCGACGAGTGCTTCGCCGCAAGGAGCTATGATATCGGAAGGGAGGGTCTCTTGTCGCCAATGAATGGCTATGAAGGGCGATATGGAGGAGACGACTTGTAAAGCTAGATCTGTCCAGATGGATGCGTAAGGAAAGTGACGGAAGTCTTGCAAAGCCATGATGTTTGGATGATTGACTGGGTTCTTAGATGCTAGAGCCATATCTTGTAGTTGCTCATAGTGCAGTATCGGATATCGAAGTTCGTAGTTGAACACGAGGACATCTGGCGAGGGTGGCGCTTCCTTTTTTACTGAAGACCCGCCGAGCCATCTCAGTAAGAACCCTTTGAGATTGTAAGTTCTGTAGGATCTCTGTCGAACATCCAGGCTTTTCAATGTATTGATGAGCGATTCACCGAATTGGGCCCGCGTTTCAGGCTGCTTATGCCAATGCGACGGAGGGTAAACCGTTATAGGAGAATATGAAGTGAAGTTGAGATATGCCTTCGGGCGTTCCAGACAGAGTTTACGTTTCGGTAACGAAGGTATAGTAGAAGGGTCGACGGCTGGATCTATTTCCAATGCACCAGCTGACCAATCGTTCGAGGGTGACGAGACAGCTACGATTTGCGATGTCGGCTCTTGAAGGCGTTTACTGGACCAATCCAAGAAACGCTGGTACGATATCGTCGGTATACCAAGATCTTCCAAAGACGTAGCATCGTAATAGAACTCAAAAGGTTGTGAAGCACAAGACATCATTCTTGACTTGGATACATTTGGCAAGACTAGTGTCCTGTTTAACGCTATTGCAAGCAAGCCGAGCTGATATAGGTGCATTTGAGCTTTTGTTTCTTGTTCGCCAAGCCAAGCAGGGAGAAGGAACTTGCAACCATCGATTTGATTATGGCAGTATTCCTGATCTAGAATTGTAGCTTCTTGTAATGTAGTTTGACGGTATGCTTCTAGATCCTGTTCCGTTATTTTCGGTCGGTTCCTAGGTTTCCCGTCAGGTATTTTGTATACTGCAGGTTGAGCAGGGTGATATTTGATGGGTAAGCGACCAGCAGAACGAGCTTCATCTTCATCTTCGTCTTCCCATGCATTTTCCTCTTCGATCTGCCGGATCCGGTCAAAGACCACGCCACGGTCAACGATAGGAACGCCATCCGGAGTGAAAGGACCGTTCTTGTTCTTGATGTTCTTCGTCTTATTTGGAGATGCGCGTGGTGCGATGGTTATATTAGAGCCTCCTCTCGTCTGTCGCAATACCACGATGATAGCCAGCAATGAACCGAGCAATAAAGCAATTTGACGGCGCGTCAAGCGGACTGAGAATGTTGGTGATGGGCCACGAGACCGGATGGGAGCCGACGCAGGTGTGACAGCTGCATCTTGCCAGAATGCACGTTTGTATCCGGAATGCGGATAGCTCGTACTCGTACTCCGTCCGTGAAGATGATGCTGATGATGATCCTTCTCTTTACGCGCTGAGCGATCACCTAGACCTTGCTGAAGACTGTCTCGAGCTGGTGAGCCTGGTATCGAGATCCGGAACGAGTTGGACGTCGTGCGCTGATGGATAGTCATTGGCGTAGCTTCGAAGACCTTGGAGGCATTCTACTCATCAGCCAGGATGAGCAAAAGCTGAATATCGCATTTGCATGCTCAAGCGGTACTCGTACAATCTGTCAGTCTCGATCACCACATCTTCGCAAGTATTATGCTAGATGCAGATATGTGGAACAGCATCTCTGACTGCAGAGCGTATCCGTGGCTCAAGATGAACGTGCACTGAATAGGCTCTCCGCTTCTGACTTATGCCTGACTGCTATGGGAGTGGGCGGTCTTCGTCGGAGCAGTCTTAATCTTGCTCATCATTATTTCACAGTCTCTCCGTGAAGCTTGAAGCTCAATGCTGACAACACACCCATTTCCGAAAGTGACATCTGTAGCCCTGACAGGCCTCGCTGCGAGTTCTGTGTCATTCGTGACAGGACTGATTAATTGGCAAAACTTACTTTATATATGCTCCGCTCGACCATGTCCGAGCGCCTTCACATTACTACGCTGGCAAGGTAGGCCGAGCTTACAAACTGACTAAGCAAATTGACAGTGTCAGCTCAGGATGACCGAGCTGATGATTTTCGGAGATTGCCCATAGTCCCGCCTGCATGCAACACTTTAAGTTGGGAGGGTTTATCTCTCTTCCTCTTGCCTTCCGTTTCAAGCCATCTTATCGCTTCCAATTTACAATATAGCTTGAGATCCTGTACTCAAAACCCGGCGATCAACAAACACCTCGTCTTCACCAGTATCAAGGCAAAGCGATCACACCTTTCTCAAGCCGTTTCATTCATCAGACTATTCAATAAGCAAATATGAACGGTCACAGGAAAACCATAGCCATCGTGGGCGGAGGCAGTAAGCTGACCTTTCCCTCTCGACAAGGCGGCATGGAAGACGACATCCAGCTAATTTGATTCTACGCCTTGACTTTTTGTCTTATCAGCTGCCGCAACGAACGTAGCTTCACTGTTGGAAGCCTCCCTGAAGAGCTACCCAGACTACGAGATCGTCCTCATCACTGGAAAAGACTACTTCTATCATTTGATTGCTGGTCTACGAGCGTCAGTTCTTTCTTCTTTCCTCTGTCCGCACGGCATACACAGCAAGCTGACTTGAAGATCTCAACGCACGTGCTCCCTTTGTGTGTTTCCCACTTGCTCACAGTAATGTTGCAAGCTCGGAAGTGGCTGAACAGATTGCAGTACCATACGATAAGCTCTTCAAGAACAAGGACATTGCCCGCATCATCACCAAGAAGGCCTCTGAAGTTAATACCGACCGGGTGATCCTCGAAGATGGTACAGAGATTCCTTTCGAGTACTGTATTGTTGCTACCGGTCAACAGTGGACCGCTCCGGTAGAGTGGGTTGTCGTACCTGATGGACTATTGGCTTAGGAGCAGACATGCTGACATGATTCGCTGTATCCCCCGCAGTGTCCCCCAAGCCCGCTCCGAAGCCATCTCCCGCATGAAAGCATACAGAGAACGCGTAGCCAATGCAAAGAACATTCTCATTGTTGGCGGAGGTGCAGTAGGTCTAGAACTGGCAGGAGAAATTGCTGAAGCCTACCCACCTTCAAGCGGCAAGAAGATCACTCTCATACACAATCAGCCTAAAGTCTTGAATGACGCTTACACGGACAAACTTCGCATACCATTGCAAAAGCAAGCAGAAGAGATGGGCGTCAACTTCATCTTAGGCGACTCGATAGAAGGAGAGCAATTCATGGACTCACCACAGACGTTGACAACAAAGAAAGGCAAGAAGCTCGAGGATGTTGATCTTGTCATTCGATCTACAGGAGGCAAGGTCAATACTGGCGTCTTGGAGCACCTCGTACCTACTTTGATCTCAAGGAATGGTGTCAAGGTTGAACCTACGTTCCTCGTACCTGGCTACAAGAACATCTTTGTCATTGGTGACTTGGCTGATCTGCCAGAGCAGAAGCAGGCTATGAAAGCACCAAATCATGCTGCTATCGCTGCCAAGAATGTACTGGCTAGCATTAACGGCAAGCCACTAAGTGTGAGTCCTCCTGAATGTACATGATACACTCTGTGTCAGTAGCTAAGTATTTCTCTTGTCCTCACATTTTCAAAACAATAAAAGACTTACAAGGGTGGACCAGAAATGATTGTCGTGGTACTAGGCTCGACCAAGGGCATGGGTCAACTGGTATGTGTCTACGGCATTGAGGGTAACAGATAAATATGCTGATGTCATATCGCCTTCGCAGACATTCCCCGTTATCGGAACCTGGTATCCAGGCGCATGGTTCGCTAGGATGGTCAAAGGAAAGGAGCTCTTCGTCTCCAAGACAAGAGCCTCTCTCGGTTACTAGGACTAGATCTTAGTTGTTTTTGGCTACTGCATGGACGTTCGTTTTCTTCAGTACCACACTCCATTGTATTCCGCCCTGAAGCATGCTAGCCTTGAATTTGTTGTAACTCTTAGTTCGAGTTTTATTCATAGAGCATCTTGGTGTGAAGGACCCAGGATACAGCTACAGGCTGTCGCCCTTTATTAGTATCCGTGTTCTCATGGCTCGCCGTACCGCAGACGTCGCCACCAAGTCGGAGTGGTGCTACCGTACAGCCACTGCTTTGCCGTGGTTACTTTCGTGCCTATATGTGACCAAGTGAAGAGGCCCATGACGAATCCTACGGCGGAGAAAGAATTGACCAAAACGGCATCCCCTAATGACATTGAAATACGCCTTGCGGTGAATCTGCGCGAAGCACGGACAGCTGGAACAGTCTTTGCGAAGGCTTTCGAAAACGACGAATATTGGCAATGGGTGCGAAGGGGCCAAACTTGGCTTATCATTTTCCCTTAGAGCTGAAGATTCTTCTTCCCAGATCTATACACCTCATCTCCAGGAGGCGAAAGGAAAGCAAAAGGAAGCCATACTACACGAAGGTCTGAAGCAGTCCCGCCGAACGATCAGAAACTACTTCCTGAATCCGAAAGCTTATGTTCTGTTGGCGAGCGACGTGAAGACAAGCACTCCAGCGGGCTTTGCTGTCTGGCTGGCGCCAACTACGAGAATTGCTAAAGCTTACGAGCGCCAGGTCCCTTTGCGCTACAAGCTACTCAAAAGAATCTTGACTATATACCATAACCTGCTGAATCGGCTGGCTACCTGGAAGCTACAATGGCTACTTCTGTACCCTACGTTAGGCGTTTCGATACTCCGAAGACAGCGTATGTGGGCAGAACATACTGCAATATTGGAAGAACGCTATATATCCAAACGCAATCGAGCACAAGGGTATTGGCAGCTCTCACTGCTGGGTGTACATCCAGCGTTTGGAGGTAGAGGCATAGCTAAGCAACTGCTGAAGTGGGGTACAGACAAGGCAGACGAGCAAGATGTGGCATGCTACCTTAGTGCAAGTCCGAAAGGACTTCCTGTGTACCAAAAGGTTGGCTTCGAGGTAGTAGGAGCAGACATTTGCTATCCTGAAGATCCCCAAGGTGGATGGACCGAGACGTTTATGGCTCGAGCACCGCTCAGCGAGAGGAAGGTGCAGAAGAATAAATAGATAGGAGTAACTATGAAACAGCTTGAGATTGTCCCCACAAGGTGTGTCACGTGACATTCGCGGACAGGCTTTCTTGCAGCGATACCTCTCTCAGCGCCTGGCAGGGTGTCAGCATGCCTTGTAAGAAAGCAGTAGTGCTTCGACCATGTATACACTTGCCTTGTGTGTGACCCGTGTGCCAGTGAACCGAAAGTCTTGCCAATGTGGCTCGATCGCCTTTTCGTCCTTATCTTTCTTCCAAGCTATCCATCACACATTAGCTTTTGGATCAAGTGGACTCTACATTCTGTGAACTTGCACCCTCGTGTTGAGATCTCGTCACTCTAATACCAAGATCAAGACTATCTCGCTTCCTTCCAACCTACGCTCGTAGCAGTATGGCCCATTCTCACTCCCATGATGGACCATCTCACGGTCACACCCACGATAATGGCACTGCTGCCAAAGAGCACGGCCATACTCACGAAATTATGGAGCATCCTGGCAAGTTTACCATGAGAGATATGCCGACCTACGAGAGCAGGAATTGGAAGGAAAGAGCTTTCACAGTAGGAATCGGCGGCCCCGTAGGAAGTGGAAAGAGCGCTCTCTTGCTGGCGCTGTGCAGACATTTCAGAGACAGAGTCAACTTAGGTGTCGTCACCAACGACATCTTCACGCGTGAAGATCAAGAGTTCCTGATTCGCAACGAAGCTTTGGCCGATAAGGACCGGATACGTTCGATTGAGACAGGCGAGCATCTTTCTCGATCAATTATAGTATAGAAGACTACTGACAACATTGCATGTTTGTCAGGTGGCTGTCCCCATGCTGCTATTCGTGAAGATATCTCCGCAAACTTGGGTGCCCTCGAAGAGCTACAAGCAGACTACAACTGCGAAATGCTTTTTGTGGAGAGCGGAGGAGACAACCTGGCGGCAAACTACTCGCGGGAATTAGCGGACTATATCATCTATGTAAGCGTTAGTTCCGCGTGAATAGCAGACAGTTATACTGACTTTTTTTTATTCGATTCAGGTCGTGAGCTCCTACCGCCCTCTCGTGTGGGCTTTTGCTAACCATTTGCATGACCGTAGATTGACGTCGCTGGGGGTGACAAGTCAGCTACATCTTGATATTTCCATCAGTCGCAGCATAGAAACTGACATCTGTCATCTTTCAGAGTTCCGCGTAAGGGTGGTCCAGGCATTTCTCAGAGTGACCTTCTGGTTATCAATAAAGTAAGTCCACAACGTATCCGACCCAGCTGGCGTGACACTTATATGCCTCCTACAGATCGACCTGGCTCCACATGTCGGTGCTGATCTATCAGTCATGTCGAGAGACGCTGCCAAGATGCGTGACTCGGGCCCTACCCTCTTCACGTCGGTCCGACAAAAGCAAGGCGTTGAGCAAGTCGCGATGCTGATAGAGGCAGCGTGGAAGCAGAGTGGCTCGCCAGTGCAAGGACAGTGAAGGATTCAGCCTGTACTGCAATATATTTGAGACTCCATGTTCACACTGGAAGCAAGCACGACCTGGCTTCAAGGCTGAAGCTACATGGTCCACAAAGCTGAAGCTACCTCCAGCCGTGAAGCCAGTCACCCAGATACAATACAATAATTGGCCTTCCTATGGGCGCAAGATCTCCATGTCGACATCATACGAAGATCACAGTCTTTACATAACTTGGAAAGCGATTCTGTCAATCGAATTTGCTATACTTGACGAAGAAATCAATTCGTGCTTCCAACGACTTCTGATATGACCAGACTCTCTCAATGGGAACCATTATCGGGGAACAGTAGCAGTTCGACTTGCTCCCCCTGACCTTTCAGAAAGTGATATCAGTTGATACCTTGACTTCGGTGAATGCGCAGGTCGTCATTATCCAGTACGATGTGTGTGGGTGTCACGCAAGGCTTCGTCGTCTTTTCGAATGCTAGCGTCGCATGATAAGTCGGACTCATCTTCTTGAGCTTGTGATAGTCGTCCGCTAGAAGGTAAGAGGGTGAACGATTGAAGTCGTACTTGACACCGAATTGCTCGAGAGACCTGCAAATATGATAGTCAGCACGGTAACAACAGCTCGCCATTATAACGCTTACCAGTCGGGAATATCAAGTAGCAAAGTTACTTGGGAGGTCGATGACAGGATTGCCTAGCTTGACAGCATCGAATTCATCGGGCCATCGAACGCTTAGGTGGGCTCCAATGAATCGGCCATGCGAGTGAACCGAGACAAGGCGCTTGCCCTTCTCATCCGATGTAACGCCAAGCTTGACAAGGTAGCGCTTCATCTCCAGAGGTGCCAGAACATCGGAACCGCTCTCAAGTTTAGCCATTTGCTCAACAAAGTTTTGTCCATAGCCAGTCGATACTGGATAATTGACGAAAACACGTGTGTAGCCGGCCGCGACCCTCCAATATTACGGAGGTCAAAACAGGTTCTCTGGTCACAGAATCGACGACTTACAGTGCAACACAGCTTTCTGCCCTCCAGGACGATATATCGGCATCGTTCGGCCCACCGTGTGGATTGAAAGATCTCGGCGGCAGGCATGTTGGTGTTGACAGTGAAGGTGTCGCCTCGAGTACTTTTGCGCTATATACTTGGCGAGACAGCCTTTCAACCTTATTCAGTGGATGGCCACTGACTACGATCGCTTCCGTGTTCGGCCAGCCAGGCAATGGCACAATCGTAGAATGCAGAGTATCGAGGCCTTCGACTACAAGCCGAACCGATAAATTAGCGGGAGTGCACGCGATTACAGCATCCAACGCCTTACAATGCTCGCCATCCTTGAAGGTATACGGCCATGATTTGATTACCTTCCAGTCGATGCGAGCGTTTATTTCTCTTGCCTTTCTAGCGGACACGCGAACGACGCGATGATAAGCCCTAGTCACCACCTACTGGCTTTGAAGGACTACGTTTGCCATGAGTATCTCTCTCGAATGCCAACGCCTTACAACCAGTGCTCGTCCTCGTTCGCTGGCCATCCGCACCGGCCGTTTGGATGCAACGCCAGTACTAACGCCGCATGATGTACCGTACAGCAGGCTATTAGGTGTGACTTGGATCTTCACAGCTACCATGTGGCATCATATCAAGGCTGGTCGATAAATACGATACGAGACGATGCAATACAATACAGTATAACATCGCACCACTGGATCTCACCTGACAGGGAGAAAAGACTGGGTGGCTGCCTGACAGGGAGAAACGAACGGGTGGGTCATCGAAGCAATACACGTAACATATGACGCAGGCCTAGCTGACGCCTTGACCTCGTTGACCTAGTCATTTGACCTGGAGTGGCGCTATCTCTAAGAATTGTCCGGTACAACGCCGCACGTTTCGACGCACTGGAAGGTTTCTCGATCCGTTATCACGCTGCTCTACAGAGACGAGCGTATGCTCAAAGGGGAACGGACTGGGGACTACACTGCCGGTCTCGTAAGATGCCTCTTCTCTCTCTGTTATCTCACTCTCCCTCTCGCTCTTCTCTTCTCTTCTCTGCTCCCATCACTCTCACGCCTCCACAGAGCTGAGTACCACCTC
Organism: Cystobasidium sp. 2NF920; assembly: GCA_023628255.1. Taxonomy (NCBI): domain Eukaryota; kingdom Fungi; phylum Basidiomycota; class Cystobasidiomycetes; order Cystobasidiales; family Cystobasidiaceae; genus Cystobasidium; species Cystobasidium sp. 2NF920. The sequence continues at coordinate 1,622,215 of JAMALA010000001.1, forward strand.
CTCAGGGCTCACGCTGACAGCACTCTGCTATCGACGATATCATTCCACCATCACTAGTCAGTACTCCGTTTATCCCTCTCCTGCTCTGCCGTCTTTCTCTCATTGCTAACCCGTCTTCGATCCACCTTGTCTCCCCTTCGCCACTCTTCATCATACTGGTCAACGCGAAGGCCAGTCGCTATGGCAAACCCACAGCAGTACCTAGTCATATCATACACGAAACATCACGGCTCCTCATGGCTCTCAGGAGCTTATCATAATCATGCATCGCCACCTTAGCAAGTGAGTTCATCCCTGGCTCTTCCACTGCTTGCTTGGTGTGACTTTGCTTGCAAGTACACAATACTAATACACCTCTATTCCTTCAATCATCTTCCATCGTTCATGATCTTCACTACTACTACAATGAACGCCATCGTTCTCACCACGCTCACTCCGGCTTCGCTACCTACTTCTTCTTCTTCTTCTTCTTCTTCATCACTGTCTCGACTATCCAACAACTTCGAACTTCAACTTTACTTTCAGGCTTTCACCTACACACCCCCACACACATGACATCAGTTATTAGTCAACAGCTTCTTGCTTCACCTAGATGCAGGTCGCCCGAGCAAGACGTCACAAGCTTGGCATGCATGATATCTTATTGTGTATCAATCGCTTGCTTGCTTGCACGTACAGCTTCAGACATCATGGACTGCTATGTTCATCATCGTTTGTGGTAAGTTTCCTTTATATTGTTTGTACTATCTATCACTATCTTGGGCATGTATTAATACATCTCTTTCCTTCTACCCTCACTCAACCATTCAAGCTTGTCAGATTGATCATGGCACCAAGCAAGAACCGGTCATCACTGCTAGTTATAATCAAGGTCTGCCTTATGACACTACACTTGAAGGACGTCACTTGCTTTCCGCTCTATCCTTTCCACTGCCACATGCAGTGACAACATGGCACTCTATATCATCACGCCTGTTTCTTCCAATTCTAGGTAGTATTAGTCAAGTTCGTCCCGCTTTTCGTCTGACCGCACAACAGCGACCCCTTCCGAGAAGCGAACGTTACTGACACGCTTCATCAGTTTTAGCTTTTCATTCATAGTAGATTCTCCATATCCAATTCACGTTCAAGTAAATCTCAGTCAGGGATTCATTCTGTCGAGGTAGAAAAGGATTCTCTTTCTCGCGAATATTCCTGTTTCTAAGGTAGACGAGTCGCTCAGTACCGGGTTCTCAATCCTTCATCGGAGGAAGCGCACCCTTCACTCTTATTGCAAACGCTTAGTAAAGATCGATATAACCAAGACCGTTAGGCATTTGTAATCACCGAAACGATTGAACCTCGCATTCCACGTGCGATGAGTTTTCAATCTTCGGTGATTCGTGCTCGGTCGTTTCAATATCTTCGCGTGCGTAAGAGAGATCAAGAAGAAGGGAAAAGGCAGAAATCTGAATAAGATGGAGGGCTTTGCGTGTTCTTCACTCCAAAAGGAAAGTAAGACTACCTTTCTGGAGGAAGGGTCAACCGGTGACGCGTATAAGGACCTTAGATATAACCAAGAACTAGCAGGTTCTTACACCTGCTTGTTCGCTTCTATGCCTTCAGTCCCGATTGGGAAACACGTACAAAGTCAGCCTTTATGATGTGCTTGTTATTTAGACTCCAAAGATGAAGAAAGGTAATTGAAGGTACTTGAGGAAGTCGATCTACCCCGGAGTCTAGGAATACTTGTGTGATCCGAGTATTCTTCTTCGAGCTTGTAGACGATCCCTTTCGGTCACTGCAATGAATCATGATATATTAAAACTCGAAATCATCGGGCTAGCCAGGCATACTGAGCTGTTCGCCGAAGTTTGGGTTATGTTCGTAGACGGAATATGCTGTGAGGGCTGTCAGCTGTCTTCTGAGGATGACATGATGCTTGATATCGCTCACGCTTGTCTTTTTCCTGCCAATGAGGCGGCTGACACTTCGCAGTATACACCAAAATCTCCTCGTTCCCGAGCCATGCGGGTTCTCCCCATCCGTCTCCGCCTAGAACTCGCGATGGACGTTCGTAACATGTAGCTCCACATGTATGCCAGTATCACAGTGCAAGACCTCTATCAATCGCTTAGGGGCCTTGTTTACTGTAACCTCCCTGAAATGACAAGTCCAGATGCTCTTCGGGCAAGTAGTAGAAAGCTTGACCTCGTCGGAAGCGGCATCCATGGCAGACTCTACCACATTGCGTATATCAAAGTCTTCTCCTACTTGCAACAGAAGACGTTGGGTGTAGTGTCTCTTGCTTTGAGTATGGGGTGAAATTGCGGACAGGCGCAATTGTATCGCACGACCCCGATCGCCTTGCTGTTTGCAGTTGACAAAGCGTGCGTATTCGACCACCGAGGTCTGACTGAGCTTGGCCTGCATAGCGATGGCTCTTGCCCGTCTATGGTCCATCTCCTGTGCTTTTTCTTGTCCTGCTTTGGTTTCCAGTGCACAGCGACCCATAGCCGCCGGACAGTATGTCAGATGTCACTGACTACGGCTGTCGACTTTGGAAGACCAGCATGAGGAAGAAGAAGACGATGTTGTGGAGGACTAGTTTAGGGTGAAGGGATTGATTAGTTGAACTGGTCTGTGGCGGACGGACCTTCGATACTGTTTGTGAACAAGGTCATGAAACGCCTCACGGCCCATCCGAGGAACCTTCCCCGCTGGTCCAACGAGGGCGCAAAGGGCAACAGTAGAGGCTGTATGACATCAATGAGATCCTGATATAGGTACTACGATGGACTTCCTGCGTTTGGCGATGTTGATAGTTAGGAGCATCTTGGAAGCAATTGGTGAGAGTGCATGCCATGCCACATCCTGAGCATGCCGGGGCAACGGTGTGATCAGACTCTCTGAAAGAACAACTCGTCAAATTGCATACAGGTCAATATCCCTAAGAACGGGTACGAGCCCTTGCGTTCCAGCTAATCATGTGCTAGAATCGACTATGCTTGACAAGAAATTCTAGCTGGGCATGGAAGCTTTTGCGTTGAGTCCAAATCTGTTCCAAAGGATGTCCGTTATCCGGGAAGAAGAGCATGTTGACCTCTTCTCCGTGTCCCTTCAGACAGTGATACCATGCCTTGCCTTGATTTGATGGAACACGGAGATCATTTGCACCGACTTGAAGCTGTGTTGGTGGTACACAAGGTGCCTTCTTCTCTTCAAACAGCTTTTGCGCGTAGTAGCTTGGACTGCGCTTGCGTAGCTCGTCGTGGACCTCTTGCGGAACAAATGCGGGTGGGTGTTCAAAATCGTACACGAAACCCAGCTGATTCAAAGTCCTGCCACAGAAGGAATAAAAGTGGTTAGGCAGATACACGTTTGCTATGGTGTCCAGACTGCTCACCACTCAGGTATGTCGGATGTGGCAAACATGCTTGGTAAGTCGATGACTGGATTCCGCAGGTCAAGAGCATCGAACTCTTCAGGATATCGCACGCTTAGGTGTGCTCCCATGAAACCCGAATGCGAGCCACCCAAGTAGAGCCTCTTGCCTTTGTCATCTGTAGCGATTCCAAGCTCTATGAGGTACTTCTTGAGCTCGACGCAGCAGCGTACTTCGAGGTTGCCGCAGTCTTTGGACAACTCCTCAATGGTATCTTGGCCGAAGCCTGTTGATCCTGGATAGTTGACAATGGCGACAGTATAGCCCGCAGCAATCCTGTCGAAAGGGGTCAGTATTGCTTCACCGATATTGCAAAAAAGTGCGGTGCCGCTCACCATCCCAAACAGTTGCTCAAGTTCCATCCAGAGGAGTATTGGCTACAAGGGCCACCGTGCGGCACGATGATCACGGGTTGTGGTCCTGAGGAGACCGTAATCACGGAGCTCTTGATACCTGGTATTGGCGAAGTGTGAAGCTGCCCAGGCACTTTAATGCTGTCCAGAGGAAAGCCGGTAACGACTATCGCTTCGGCAGCGATCCGATTCGGCAATGGTACAATAGTAGAATACAGAGCGGTCGTATTGACGACTGTCATCGTGAATGTAAGCCCGGCTCCTCGGAGATTAGGACCGTTGACTTACAGTGCCTGTGCGTGAATTCATACTTAGCTTTCTTCAGGATAGTCCATTTAGTGTGAGGCTGCGGAGAAGCAGTCAAGTCACCGAGCAGAAGTTCCGGGGGTGCTATCGTCGAGGATCGCACAGCCAGTATCTGTCCTTCATCATTGGTAGAGAGGAGCTTAAAGCTTGAAATATCGTCTGATCCTTGATCACGAACTGAGCCATCCTCTAGGTTTACCGCAAGTATGGTAGTCCGGGAGGCCCAGGCAGACTCAACGAGTATGAAAGGTGTCTTTGAGGAAGGACTTGTGGATGCGTCAGAAGAGCCTTGACCGCAGACTGCGGGTATAGCCGAAGGATACAATCCTGGAAAGCTGTCTACTGGGCTAGGTGCCCCGACCACATTGACCAGAGTATCATTTTCGTCTTGGCCGGTTATTTTAATCGGCAAGGCTCGTTTATGTAGACTGGCGCACGAGCCATGCTCGTATCCGCGTCTGTTGGATATGTATACCAATGAACACTTGTTATCTTGCGTTGCGATTCTCGGGTATCTAGCTGAACGCTTGGACGAACTGATCATCGTCGCTTGCGAAACCATGTCAGATTCCCGATCAGGGTGAACGGTGAATTGATATATAGCATCTGGTCGATTTGAGCAGTACTGTCAATAGTTGTCGAGATTAGCGGTCTACGGTCGAGAATGCCAGATCAAGAAGCGTTAGCAGGCTTACAATACTACCTAATCGTCGACCGTCTGGCAGCAGGCTGGAACCAGTTGCGTACAGCTGGATTGCGTCGGTTTCGGACTTTCGAGGAGCCAGTGCAGGCTGTCTGTACGATACAGTAGCTTGTATCTCCCCATCTTTGAGAGGCTCGATGGCTATGACATGCGTGCCTTCATCTTTCGAGAAATCCAGAAGAAACAGGCCGGGTCGAGTTTGGCCACGAAGCTGCTCTCCGAAATTGGGTGCATAGGTATATGCATTGAAGGCTAAGAAAATCGGAGCAGTAAAGAGTCAGTTATTTTGTCTATCCATACGTCATCGCGCTTACGTTTGTCGTCGTCTTTCCAGCTTGGAGGATGTTGCTCCGCTACGTAGACTAGTAATCTTTCGTCTTCTAACCAAGTCGGATTGCCCCAGTGGTCTCCAGAAAGGAATTCAGCATGCTTGTCTGTGACATCGACTTCATCATAAACCCCAGTCTCAGCGTGAACGATTTCGATGATTCGCTTCTTCTTGTCATTGACAGTAGTAGCTCGGAAGTTGACGCTCCATTTGCCATCTTTAGAAAGTGTTGACATCTTCACCTCTTCAGAAACTGGCTCCATGGGCGATTCGGACACTTTGGCTTCGCCATCTCGAGTGGACACGAAGTATGTCTGGGTATAGTACTTCTTGCGCTGCGTTGCGAAGGAGGTTGTAGAGAGACGAGCTTTTACGACCACATGGTCACCAGTGTGCTCAGTGATTACAGCGGACTCCACCACCGGATGTCTTGCGACATAGTCTTGAACAGCTAGAGCTCGTTCTATTCGTAGGTTCATGCTTGAAGAGCGCGATGGGCCAGCATGTGACACCGACGCTGCTCGATCACGTTGTGCCGATGCACTGGCTCGTGGGATGTCGAACTGTTAGGGACAGTGTATAAGAGCCAGTCAGTGATGTTCAGTGATACTAGCAGTTGCAGTGTTAAGCTTGTCGTACCCCTTCGAGTTCTGCCATACGGTAAAGACTGCTTGGAAGAGCATCAAGCGGAACTGGCTAAATACGGCGGGGACTCGGCAGAGCACGTGTCCCGAGCGGATCATCTATGGATGTGGCGACACGGTACTCAAGTCACTGACCATCTTGATAGCGTATATGCGTGCAAGTCATGTAGAAACAACTGCTGAGACTATCACATGACAATCCATTTATCCGCTTCGCTCCTCGACCTCTCTCGCAGTTTCCGCTTCAGCGACCAAGCATATAACGTAATTGGTATACTCGTCAGGGTAGTGAATAAAGCAGCAAATGCGGCAGTCTTAGCAAGTGCTGAAGTAGGTGTTCTGTCGTCAATCACTCCTGTCAGGCCTGAAAGTAGTCCACGTCCGGTATCGTCTTCCAAAAGTGACGTATTGTCTATTTGCTCAACGACCAGCATTGCGCAATAGACGAAGATGCCGTTCAGTGCGAAGGTTAGTACAATTGCAAGGACTGTATAAAGCAGCTCAGTAAATCTGCTTGGACTGTGAAGGGTACGAAAGCTTACCCAAGGCATAGGTATGGAGTGAAATGGAGTTTGAAGCTTTGTGTGTGGGCTGTGCTTCTTCATGTCTTGTCTGCGCCGCTTGCCATACTTCATGCATTGGTCGCGAGACGTAGCCTGGCTTCTCATTGTCTTGAAAGTCTCGACGTGGTTCGTAAGCTGGCGCAGGGCCGGAAGGAGGTGACTCCGATAAAGCCAAAGGACCCTGGAAGGTAAGAAGGACAGCACCCTCAATACAAACCTTGCTCTCGGTCTCACGTCAATACGAAAGGACCGTCACTTACAGGTCCGCTATCGCCAAAGCCTGGGACTTGCTCTCGAGTATCACGGGAGTGATGAATACTGAATGAAGAACCAATCTGGATATCTTGAAACATGCTGGATAGAGGAGCATCCTCAGAGGCATAATCGCGAGCTACAGGTTCTGTCCCACGATGTGCGAAGGCTGGAGTTGTTGATGCTTGGATGAGTGATTTTGGCACGCTAGTCATCTGGAAATCTTCCAAAGTTAACGTTATGGATCGCTGTGAATGCAAAGGAAGATGCCTGATCTTGAGAGCCAGTAATCAGTGTACTGTCTCTCAAGACTTAGGTGTGTTCCCGTTGAAGCGAACCAATCTGAAAGCTCCACTCACTAGTCGTAAGTAAATTCACTTCTGACTTGTTCGGCTTGCTTGAACTGACTGATTTGGTAGTGGTGAAAGGACAAAGATGGTCAAAGGACATTGAATAAACGACTTGCGCGAGAGTCAGTATCTCAGGCTATGCTGGGCTATACAGAACAGAACAGCCGCCTAGTGGCTTTGAGCCGGATGGAGTCATTGATCGAATGACGGCATTGAGGAAATAGAGCTACAAGGTGTGAGAGATCCACTGAGGACAGAGGAAATGGTTATATATAGTACAGTATTTTGATTGTATAGTTGAAGCAACGTCTTGGGACGACAATTTCGATGAGTCTATAGCGGAAGGGGATTCGCTAAATTTCGGTCTTGTCCTGGTAGTAGCCTGCAGTAGCGTAATTAGGTGTAAGTAATTGTTGCCTTTTCGTGCAATAATGACGAGACGACATACTGGGAGGAGCACCACCAAGCTTTCTGATTCTCTCGAGCTCCATCTCTTCTGCGCTTATATTGTGAAATTCCGCCTGAGGGTCCCCTTGTCTACTACCGCTTTTTAATACGGCTTGTCTTACCGCATGGCCATACGTCGGCAGTTGCGGTTTCTTCGTACACATAGACCTGGTTCCAAAGATGCAAGCCATACGTATCCAAAAGTGACCCTCATCTTTTGCTTTGTCTTGCTTCGATAGGTTGCGATAGTGTACTGCCAACGCTAGTCTTCCTCCGGCGAGTAAGGTGAAAATGAAGGATGCAACGGAAGCAAGTAAGAAGATGGCGGTGAGATAGACATCGACTGATGCTGAAGAATCCGAGTTATCATTCTTTTTCTTGGCTTCCTTGTCTTCGCCTAGATGTAGGAAGTCTTCGAGAGTGCGGGGTGAAGGCTCTCTTATCACCGTTGTCGACCGGCGTAAGCTGGAGATGGACAAGCCAGCACCTGACAAAGAGGGAAGCTGTCAGTCGGATGCGAGAGGCAGCGAGATGCTTAAGAGTGGAACGCACCTGTACAGCTGCCTACAAGAACAGTCGCAGCCAGTGTGAAGTAGATAGCTCGTCGTATCACTTGCCGGCGCTGCTCACGCTCATACTCGGCTTCAGGCGATAGCGGAGAGTGCTCGTGTGACACATGACGCAGTGGAAGCCAGGTCAGCCAACCTTTTGTGTGATAAGCAGATACTGGCTGAGAAGTGGGTATATTGATGATAGTTGCATGTCTGTCATCGTCGGTGATTCCCGATGATGTTGGTGGAGATGGGAAAGATGCTTGTGCATATGCAGGTGGTGTTGATGGAGACATGCCAAGTAACGACAAAAAGTGGAAAGCGCGATAGAAGCAAGAGTAAAGCAGAAAGAGGACACTTTTAACTCAAGATCAACGGTGCAATCTAACTCTCATATCGCACACTCTTCCCTCAGCTTTGTTGCCCTGACAATTTCTTACCATGCGACCCTTGCGGTGGCGTTCGCACGAAGTCTGTGTGCCATATGATGGTCTCGGAGAGGCGCTCCGAAGGGCCTTCTCACTCCTGCTCCGAGACGCGTCTAGATTGGATTAGCGCCTCTTTTCTCTCTGCCCCTGTAAAATTCAGCCAGTATTCAAAGCGTCACTTTGGTCCTTCACTTGACGATGGTCATGGGAAGATTCGCGAGGTCTTCCGGATTGTTTGGAACGGAAAAGCGCCATGTGTCAAGTGAGACGGTTACACTTCAAAAGCTTTTTCACCTTGAAACTGGACAACTTTGTTCGTGTTTCACCTTTCAGACGAGGAGCTATGTTACACTTCGAGATTCAACTCGATTTCTGCCATGTTACTTGATTCTAAACTTCCCTTTCTACCTTGTACCACGCAACCTTGTTCGTTCTCTTACAAAAGCCCAGCTTTTGCTTCTTATCATGGCCTATATCTGTCCCTGTATGATGACGCAGGAGGTCCAGCTCTTCTGTCACCGGCGCCAGGACGAGGCACATAGGGACCTCTCTCCACCTCTCTCAGTCGGCGTCCAGCAGCGACCTTGTCAACAGCTCTGTAATATAGCTCAGGCGCTGTCTTCGTCTTGTGATAGAGATCTTCAGCACCGGCTTTTGGTAGCCAAGGCTTGCCAGAATCTGTAGAAGATTCAGGCGCTCCCGAAGGCCCCGCACTTCTAGAGACGGGAGGTCTACTTTGCGCGAAAGCGGAATTTGAGGGAAGCCGAATAGCTGCACCTGATGCACTTGTTGCGGTGACCATGTTCCGAGGATCGAGTCTGCCAGGTCCAGATGGTCCAGCTGCGGGTGCGGCGACTCTAGCTTGGAAAGGCAGCGAGCTAGCCAGACCTCTTGGGACAGGTGGAGCCTGACCTAGTGACTTTGCTGCGGCTATAGGTGCAACGACATCGTATTGCCATTCGTTGCTCTCGGAGTCGAAAGAGGTCACTAGCTCTAATCGTGTACGTCCTGCTGCTTGTTCTTTCTCGACTAGGCTAGCTATCTTCTCAGACGGTAGGTAGGTGACAGAAAGGGATTTGCCGACGGCTTCAGGCCAGACTTCTCCTTCTAAGGACTGAGAAGCTTGTTGCGCAATATCGATAGATTGGTACTGGCGGTCACACAACATGCTCGTCTCAGGCCCAATTGCCTTGAGCGACACTTGAACAGAAACACCCACAGTTACAAAGCAATGGCTTTTAATCGAATTGATCCAAAAGTAGTCCATCTCTCCAAAGTCTTCAAGTTTCTCTTTTAAAGCTGGCAATGTGAATGGTCTCACTAAATTAGAAATACAGATTGACCTTGAAACGGGAGGTCCATTTTGCTGCTGTTGATCAGCATTTTGTGCAGGAAGTGTCGGAGTTGATGATTTGTTTGTAGATATGGATGTGGTAGAAGTAGAAGTAGAAGGAATGGCTACATTGTTTTGATTTGACATTTGGGTTTTCGTGTCTTTGGGTAATGATGTACTACTTGAGAGGTGAGAAGAAGAGGCGTCTTGTTCGTCAAGTGAGCGTGCAGTGGATGAGACACCTCCTGTAGTGTCCTGTGCTTCTTTGCTAGAGCCTGCAATAGTAAAGAGGTGATCAGTACGATACCAAGGTAACGGAGGAAGGCATGGAGGAGCTGAGAAGGAGATGTAGAAGAAAGACGCGTGGCTGGGTCTAAAGCACATCTGGACTGACTTGGTCTCTGAACCAACTGCACTTGCATCCGCAGCACCATTAGTCGAAGCAGCAATAGCTTCACCAGGTGCAGCAGACGCAAAGTCGACAGCTGGTTTCTGTGGCTCATTGAGAGTGACCACATCAGGCGTATTGCCGATAGAGCTTGCTCCTCCAGAAGGCATAGAAGTAGACTCGTTGATGCCGGGCGTGATGACCGAAGTGGGGAAAGTGCTAGCCGACGCACCGTTGGTAGAGGCATCCAGTGGCATGGCGGAAACATCCTCTACAGCCAATGAGGAAGTCTCTTGTGGTACTGCGATGTCATCATTAGATGCTGCTTCATCGGTACGGGGACGCTTCGCTTCAGGTGCACCGTTGAGGATTGAAGCTGCAGCTGGGTCGGCAGTTATCTCGTCATTTGCAGGTGCTGAAGATTCCTCTTGTTCTGCTACTGACTTTACAGCTGACTCGGCTGTAGCACAACTTAAGCGGGTCAATACAGGTATTTGGAAACAGAAACCTGAAGGGGATGACAATGCTTACGGGCTGACATGACAGGTTCCTCCAGGTCATCATGCTTTCGCTTGTGCGAAGCTTCATCATGACCAGGTAGCACAGCAGACTCATTCAAAGGTACAACTTCTGCCTTTTCTCTTGCTTCTTCGGACTTTGAATCCGCAACGAAGCCAGGTATCTTGTCGAGATGATCGGGGTGAGGATGGACTACTTCGCTGGGCTCGTTCGACTTTTCGACGCCGACAGTAGCTGTTTCTTCAGCAATAGTGCCCTCCGCTCCTGTAAAGTCGTCTACTGAGTCTTCGGTGACAGGTGGAATAGCTGGCATCTCGCCAGGTAGATTGTCTGTGCTGGCTTCTTCTGTGGACGCTTGAACAGGCGCCGCTTCTGCGGCTGTCTGAGCGGTGGAATCGCCAGATGGTGCAGCGGATTCGGGCACATCTGCTCCATTGTCTGGTGCTGCTCCTGTAGCTTCAGCCCCATTGGAAGCTGCTGCTGCTTCTCCTCCTTCGGTGCCGCTTGAAAGGTGCTCGAGCAGCCGGTCAACCAGCTCTTTCTTGAGGCCGGTCGTGGAGAGATCTCGAGCTTTGAGTTCAGCCCTGTGGTGTAGATTCCTGTGAGTACGGTCTCTGGAAGTGCTGAGTGAGCTTCGACATACCTCAAGTCGGCTACCTTCATCTTGCCGACGTCTTCAGGCGTGAGTTCCGAAGCCATTGTAATTTTGTTGATTCGAGTTACAGGGAGATAGGAGTATGCTACAGTACGTTGAAGTAAGCCGTCTTGCAGTCTTGCGCGGTTCTTCAGGTTCAGACTATATTGTGCGCGAAAGAAGAAAAGCTGTGCCTTGTTGCCCGTCAGCTTTGTGCCGCCAGCTTCCTCGATCACCTGTCTGCCGGTTCTCCGCAAGAGGTACCTTTCGCGCTGTCTGTGCCTGTGCCTTCTTCTTGAACCACCATAGTATAGCCCAGCTTATACCTCATATCACCTCGTACTGCCATGCTTTCAAGATCTACCGTCTCTGTTGCTAGATCCGCTCTCGCCCGCAGTGCCCGCATTGCACCTTCGAGAGCCGCTGGATACAAGACCCTCAAGGACTCCCCTCAGTATTCCGCAAAAGCTACATCGCAAGGTAGCAGAGCTAATGGAGTATCAAAGCTAGATGTGAGTGTGTGCTGCACTTGTCAGATCTCCGCAAGCTGACTAGCTTTCCTTATCACGGTAGAACGGCACCGTGAGTTCTTGCGTCATCAACGTTGATGGCACAAAGCTGACAAGCTCATGCAGCTCGAGCTCAAGATGCGCCTACCTAAGGCTCTGGGTGGCCCAGGTACCGAACACAATCCGGAGGAACTATTTGGAATGGCGTGGGGCTCTGTTGCATTCTTCCAGTCTTGCTATCAAATCCGCTGGAGGATCGTCGGGAAGATTGACTGATCGTCGCCCTTCTTTTCTGGCAGGTACTCCACATGCTTCCTGTCTGCTCTTGGAGCTGTGTACAAGGAGAAGTTTGGTACGGTGACTGGAAAGCCTTTCTCTGAGGAAGCTATCGTAAAAGCAGAGGTTATCATCGGTAATGCCACCGACAAGCCTGGTTTTAGAGTAGGTCTCGTGCGACTGCCTGATTATGCGAGAGCTCACCATTGTTTGCTACTGCTCGTTACCGTTACATAGCTGGCTGTCAATCTCAGAGTACCATACGACTCTTTGAAGCAGTCCGGTCTCACCAAAGATCAGGCAAAAGAGCTAAGTAAGTCTTGATACTCTTGTCAAGCGAGTCTCGACAAAAGACTTACTTTGTGCCCGTACTCGTGCACAGTCAAAGAAGCACACAAGATCTGCCCATATTCGCGAGCGATCTCAGGAAATGTGGAGTGTGTCATCGACCTCGTTTAAGTACTAGACGGTCGCATCGCAGTATTTCCATTTCTGAATCGAAGTGGAAGCCGTCAATGTGCGATAAATGGTTCTGAGGAACAGAAAGGCGCTCCAGCAATAGAACAGACAAAGTCACGCATTCATAAGAGACATCCTGGTCGTACTTGTTGCGGTGCATTGAAACTGGACGGTCGACTCCTGAAGCTCGCCACAGCCACATGGGCATGCACATGCGGATCTTTGGAGTACTGCCACCATGACCTCAGCGAACAGTATACTGCTAAAGAGCCACAGTCCACGCGCGTGTCTATCATATGGTGTAGCTGAAGCCTCTCTCTGCCCAAAGTCTGCGTCTCTGCCCGGAGCTACGATTTTTGTAGCTCCGGGCAGAGAAACAGACTTTGCGCAGCTGAACTTTTGCTCGTTGACAGTCAGCCTTGGTACTCATAATTAATCAATCGGGAAACCGTATTTCAGTACTTCAATCCGCTGATAACAAGTCTGACTCTGACTGCACACTTACATAAATCCTTCGTTAGCCGCTATCCTTTGTTTCTCTGGTCACTTTGGCATGACATCGGCCTCATACCGAGATTCGCGTGGTCATGGAAAAATCTGTCGGATATGATAGCGGATCTTTTCAGAGGTGGTTAGCCGACTGCCGAGCTGTCCCATCGGTATCTTAATGGTGCGAACATGAATACAGTACCTTCACTACTACGTTGCACTATCCTACTCGTAGCCAACACCCTGTTCGAACCCTGAAGATAGCTTGGCAGGGTACGATGAAGCTTGCTATCATTGCGTCTGCTTTACCTTCTCTCGCTCTGGCCTTGAACAATGGTAAGGCCATCACTCCTCCTATGGTGAGCAATTGCATACGCGGCACAAGCGCTTCTTCAGGCTCCTCACTTCGGTAACACAGGGGTGGAACAGCTGGAACAAGTTCGGGTGCAACGTCACCGAAGAGCTCATTCTGTCGACTGGTAAAGCCATGGCTCGCTTAGGCCTAGTCGACTTGGGGTGCGAGTCGATACGACTCCTTTGAGTGTTCATACTGACAGCGGCAATCGGCCTACACAGATACAACGTCCTCTCCATCGATGACTGCTGGCATTCTGCTACTCGCGACCCTCGCACGCATGCTCCCCGACCCGATCCGAAGCGATTTCCAAATGGAGTGCGGCACATCGTTAAAGAGCTCGCTAAGCTTGGAGTTGACACTGGTATATACTCAAGTGCAGGTGTGAAGACGTGCGCTGGCAAATATGCCAGTCTCGGGTATGAGAGGATTGATGCAAAGACGTACGCAGAGTGGGGTGAGTCGAATTCGTCCTCCTGAAAAGCCAGCATCTCAATTTGCTGAATGTTTCCTGTTTTCTTGAAGGCATCAGGCACCTGAAGTACGACAACTGCGGCAACTTAGGCCAGACCGGACCCATTCACACGTATCAGCGATATGCTAAGATGAGAGATGCACTCGAAGGCACCAATATTACGTTTGCAATGTGTCAATGGTATGTTTCGTCAGCACATTCAAGTTCGGAAGCTGTCCTAACCTTACCTCCACCACCAGGGGAGAGGATGGTATTTGGAACTATGGCCGCGAGTTGGCCAATTCCTATCGTATCACGGGTGACATCGGCCATACCTTTGACCGACACGACGACCGATGCCCTTGCCAGGTAGAGTTGTGACATTTTCTTATGCTTTACTCGCCTTAGTCACCTACCTGAAATCAACTGCTGTAAACAGAACTCGTACGAACCATGTCTGCTTGCTGGAGTCACATGCTCTACGATGAACATCATCGAGAAGGCTGCAGGGGTAGTGTATAAGAGTCGACCTGGCTCGTGGGGAGATCTGGATAGTCTGGAGATCGGCAACGGGAAACAAACCTTTGATGAATATGCCATCCAATTCTCCCTATGGGCTCTCGTAAAGTCACCTTTGATGCTGGGACACGATGTAATACATAGGTCGGTGGATTGCCCTGTAACTTCTTGACAAGCATGTGACTGACGTTCTTTTGCTGAATTACAGTGACAAGGAGACCCTGAAGATCGTTAGCAACCGTCACATTATCGCTATCAATCAAGATTCTCTGGGCAGGGCTGGCCACCGCATCTGGAAGCGTACCGGCAAGAATGGCGGATCTTTGCAGCTCTGGAAAGGCGATCTTCATGACGAGTATGTTCTGACTGTAGTCAGCCGAAGGACTGGGACCGAAAGCTGATATCATGTTGTGTCAGGTCTTCGATCCTACTCCTCATCAACGCTACGCCAGAAAACCAGAACGTAACAATCGATCTAGCCGACTTCTTCTTTGGAGAAGTTGCCTTCGTGCTTCGCGTGAGTCCGATATATCGTATGTAGAAGAGACGCTGGAGATTGACTGAGTTTTCCGTCATCCAGCCAGAGTCGATCCATGCCTACGAAGTGCTCGACCTGTGGCAAGATGCGGAGAGGGTCGCCGTCGTTAGCCGCAACCTCACTTTCAGCGTCAGCTCCCATGCGCAGAGAACGTTCAAGTTAATCCCTCTAAAGCAGAATAGGTGGGTTTAAGCATTTGCATTTGGCATTTCGTTCAGAGAGATTAGCCGCGCAAAGATACAGATCTATTTCTTGAATAGTGTACCGGCCTTGAAGGTTCAAACTTGAATTGTTGATGCAGGGAACGAGAAAAAGCGCTTTCGAGGAAAGTGGAAGGTCCGGGTCGCGTTCTATGGCCTTTCTCCGCTACCGACGGTAGAGTATAACGACAGAAATGTAGGTGTAGCATGCTTTTTGATATGGAATAAACCGGAGGTGTCATCGCCATCTTGATGACAATTATTTCTTGCGCGACCTAGTTCCGCGCCGAGCAGCTTTGCGATACCCTCCTCGACCTCCTCTTCCCCGACCACGAGGGCCGAAAGCCTTACGAGGAGGTAGCGGAACTGGGTTGGCAATGAGCTTATCAATGTCCATCGCTTCGTATTCGCCTGTGTCGCCGAGTCCGGCGAGTCGATAGTCTGCCAACGCCGATGTCAGCAAGGAGCTTATCATGCTACCGGGAATGAAGCCCTAGGTCGAATATCCGACTTACATCCTTGCTGAACATTCTCGGGAAGTTTCGAAAGAAGAATCGATCCGGCCGGAGGAGAGCTGTCCATGTCTGCTCGTTCCCTTGCAGACCTTTGGGGCGTGCCATGGCCTGCCGGCTCGGGTCGAGGCGCTCTTATCGGCTTGGTCCGTTTCGGCGGAGGTGGTGCAGCTCGCCAATCGTGTGCATTTATTTCATCTTCATCGTCCTCTAGCTCGATAATGTCGTCCTCATTCGGCCTTTTACCGTTCCGCAGCTGTCGGACAGGGTTGCTGCGCATCGCCCGCAAGGGGACATCTGGCGACGAAGAATCCTGGATTTCCTTTGGTGCGCGTGCTTTGCCTTTACTACGAGATGTCGAAGGTGCCTCAGTCTGTCTAGCCTTCCCAGCTGGCTGACCGAAGAGCATGTTGTCCAGATCCTTCTCTTTTGCTGCTTGATTAATGCCATTTTGCACGGGAAGCGGCTTCTGCATCAGGGGCATCGCAGATAGAGTGTTTCTTTGTGCATTTGCATTATTGACACGAGTCGGGCCTTCGCTGTACTGGAAAACGCTTTTTCCTGGCAGAGGCGGTTTTGCGGCATGTGAAGCCGCAGCTATTTCCTGTGCGGACTCACATGCCTCTGTATGAGTTGGCAGCGCACTGATCGGATACTAAAAGGCAGTAATTGTCAGACCAACGCGAGCAATACCTGCAAGAATATGTGGACCTACAATATTGCCACAATACGAGCAGGCCTGGCTCTCTTCTTCACTGCTCGGAGCCTTTGACGAGCTTTTTCTGCTTGCTGATGATGTTGTTTTGCCATTACTCGCCGCAACAGGTATAGCGGGTAGATCGGGCGATGGGAGCTTCCTTCGTATAGAAGGAGTCGAAGATTTGTTTGGGACAGGAGGCCCAGTGGCCCTCTGAGGAGGTTGGATTTGCGTACGGACTTGCGTAAGTTCGAGCTCACCGAAGTCAGACCAGGGCTCTTCATCACTATCGTCGACTTGCGTGATCTCGGGTCGATGCTGAACGTCCGGGACGGTACCTTCAATCGCACGACCTTTGCCTTTCGGATCTTTGTCTGATGCCGCTTGGCTGTGACGAATGGAAGGACTCTGCATGAAAGCGGCGGGTTCATTGGCTCGCTTCGCTGAGCTTGGAATCTTTGGTATAACACCCCTTCCGGCATGGCTGCTTACAGGACGCCGTGATCCTTTAGGCGTACCTTCCACAACTGGCGTGGACCTTGATTTATCCTGTACCGGATCGGGTTCAGGAAGCATCTCTTGAATCTTCTCCGGCGCGGAAGCTTGCTTCTCTGCCCCTACAGCTTGCTTGCCTGCCTCCACAGCTTCCTGAGCGATTCGTGCAGATTCCGCTGCAGCTCGTGCAGCTGCCTTCTGGGCTTGTGCAGCTTGCTGCATAGATTCCGCTATGAGGGCTTCGAGTCCAGCACTAGCGGGAGGGCCAGCCAGACGAGCGACGTTGAGATGTACGTTCGGCGCGGGCCAGAAGGGTTCCGCGTGCTCGACATCTGCAAGTTTACCACCGTGTCCATAATCGGCCATTGCAACATCTGCCGAGTCGAAGGACGCGTCATTCCAGTAAAGGTTGTCCGATAGAGTAGTTGCAGGGGGAAGATCTTGAATAGTCTTTTCTATTCGCTCCGGCGTAAGAGAATGTCTTTCGCCGCCATTGGGCTCCGGTACATCGTTGGAACGCTTCGCACTTGCAGGCTGGCTACTCTTCCGCAGTGCAGGTGACACTTCCGCAGTCAGAGGGCGTGGTGGACTGTTCAACTCGACTATTGTTGCTGATCGCGGACGTTCTTTATTCGGAGCCGCCTGAGGTGTAGACGGTTGCGAATTCTGTGATGATCTGCTCTTTGCTGATGAGCGGTGTGTGAGATCAGGTAACTCTTCATCTGAGTCCGCTGCATCATCCGGAAACGATGTTGCAGAGCTTTGTGCAACTGCAGGCTGTTGAGTGGCATTGAAAAGATCCCTTCGGGAAGGTGGCCTTGCTTTACGTTTCCACTGCAGCTCAGGCTGAGGAAGAGGTGGCGGAAGATCCTCAAATACTTTTTTGACGACCGGCTCGTCTTGATATACTGGCTCCTTCTCTGCCTTCTGCGTCGACTCTAGCTCGTCTTCGGCATCCGATTCCCACGGCATAGGTGCCAAAGCAGCATTGTTAGATTGCTGACTAGCGAGTTCATCAATTTCACTATCATATTCCCTCTTCACGGACACTACTGCTTTCTCTTTTCCCTTGCCTTTCTTGTCACTGACAGACTGGAGTTTGGATTTGTAAACAGGTGAATGAAATACTTCTTTATCACCTTTATCCTTGCGTGCTCTCTTAAGGCGTTTCATAGCGATCTTCTTCCTCTCCTTCTCCGTAAGTTGGGAAGATTTCTGCTTTCTATCGAGCTCGCTGAGTGTCTCGTCATCGCTGTTTTGTGCGAGCTCATCATCTTCACTTGAACTGAAGTCCGGAGGCAATAGGATGTCTGGTATCTTCTTTTTCTGAGAATTCTTCTTCTTCTTTTCTCCATCCGTGTTGACTGGAAGTGCTCGCTTCGACGTTACAGTGATCGGGCTACTTGAGGAGTCCGTCGAAGTCGAGGCGTGGCCTGATGAAGCATGTTTACCAGGCAGCGAAGAAGCAGCTTTCGCCCGTACTCGTTTGCGTGGGTTGGTATGGCTTGAGCTGCTGGCTACGGGTGCTGTCGTTGCGGACATACTTTCAGAGTGTTGATAATTAGCCACTGATCTCGTTGTTTATCGATTTCACAGCGCGTGCAGCTCATTGCCGTAGCGGCAGCATTGGGGACGGCAGCGAGGAGCAGAAAGGTGCGGCTGAAGGTCTTCTGGAGTACCGTAAGATCTTAGCTGGTGTTAAGCTGCTTCGGCAGAGTGTTCTTGCTGTTATGGATTGGTCGAAGCAGAGGAGTGATCATTTACGCGATCACCTCCAGCGAAAGCGGCAACTGGCAGGTGCTTCACTGACTGGAACAACTCTACATCATCAAGCACTGCCAAGCTGCCATTTCAGAGCTTCAACAGACTCTGTTGTCCTGCTTTTCAAGGCTGTCACTCTTCTATCGAACTGGCAATCAAGCAGGGGCAGCCAGAACGCGACCGGGTATCAGTCACCGCAGCCAATGCTCAGGCCCTTGATACGATAGAACACTCCACAACAGCAGCAAAGGGCTAAAGAGCAAAGTATGGCTGATAGAGATGATGTAGCGCTGGTTGATATCTATGACTACCTTCTGAAGGTAAGCACTTGTCGTCGCTGGACCTGCTATACGATGGACATGCCCAGGGCTGATCACCGGTGGCACACTCCACCTGCACGCACTCAGGTTGTCATCATAGGTAGGCAGCCGCACTTGGTCACTAGAAGAGAGTTCATCTGATTGTCTATCATCGCCTCATAGGCGAGTCCAGCACTGGCAAGTCATGCCTGCTGCATACATTCCTGAACGGGACATGTAAGTTGCAGAATCGCGCTTGGCACTTGATTTCGGCATAGACATATCATCACGCATACTGACATGCATTCACACCAGTCAAGAACCCCTCATTGCATACTGTCGGCGTTGAGTTCAGCTCGACACTGCTCAAATTGCCCACTACATCAACATCACATTCCAAGCGATCAAGTACATCCCATACAGAGACGAAGACGCTCAAGCTTCAATTGTGGGATACGGCCGGTCAAGAACGCTTTCGGAGTGTGACGAGAAGCTACTACAGAAACGCTGCCGGGGCTATCATCTGCTACGTAGGTCGCCAGGAGTAACTATCGTACTTTTGGTTTCAATGCCGAAGTGCTGACTTGCAGCACTGTCGAATGATTACAGGACATCACGAGGTGCTTATTCGAATGCACAATACACTTCCCTGCTCGGCTAATTGACTTCAATGTTCCAGACGGTCATCATTCGAAGCTTTACAAGCCTGGATCAGCGATGCACGTGCTTTAGCATCCCCAGATCTCGTGATTGTACTGGTCGGCAACAAGCTGGACGACGAAGACAATCGGGAGGTCGAATACCTCGAAGCAGCTCGATGGGCGAAGGAGAACGGTGAGATCATACTTCTCGTACCTGCAAATTTCCAAGATTTTGACTGACATACATACATAACCCGCCTGGTAGACTTACTCTTCGTCGAAGCATCTGCTCTGACAGGCGAGAACGTCACACAACCGTTTTATCTCCTCGCACGAGCTATACTCTTGGCCATAGAGAGTGGAAGAATCGATCCCGAACGCTCGAATAGCGGTGTTAGCTATGGCGAGAGATCGCTGCGGCGCATGTCGAGCTTTGGTGAGCGGAGTAGCACGATACGACTTGGACCTCTTTCTGTAGGCCGCCCGAAGTTTGGATGCTGCTAGGCATGTTACATCGATTATAGTGCATGGTTCGACTTCGGTCGTCTGGCTTTACGTATTCTTTTTTCCTACATATTGTGTACTATCTACGCGTAATTTCTAGCAGTGCCTTCTCGTCGTTGTACTTGTATGCACAGAACTGAGACGGACACGATATTCATACCCTCAAGCCAATGGTCAAAAGACAGCCTATGCCGCGGTCTCGTTCGTACAATTGATATTGCGAGTCAATGGCTCTTCTAGCCAAGGAGGCAGTGGTGGCGTTATCTACAGCTTGACGATCACCGCTGCCATTGCACTCTTTCCTCTTTAAGCAAGTTGTATACTGGGCTTAAGTATCATTTCAGACAATGTCAAGCGTCACCAGAGGCACAATGAAGGATCCTCCGCAGGCAAATAACAAAATAGTCAAGAGCCAGAAGGTCGCCGCAGCCACTATCCAGCCGCAGGGGAAGGACGTACCGATAATCGAAGGCATCGAGAATATTGGAGCTAAAGAGCGAACAGACATTTCTGATGATGGTCGAACATTACTTGTAAGTGAACTATCCTCTCTTGCTGCTGCCTGAATACATAGGAAGTAAGGTCCGATGACTCACTCGCCACTATACACGTTCCATGCTGGGAATTCTAAACCGAACAGGACAAGCTGCTCAATCCGACACCTGAAAGTACTTCCTCACTCGCCTCAATACTCAACAGTCAAATCGATAATGCGACTGGAGAGCTTCTTCTCTGCTTATCTTCCCATAACCTAAACGAGCGATCTGTAGCCGCACTCTTGGATACACCGGACCATACGACAGTATCGCCGCCACTGCCGCTTGTCAATCAAGTAGATATCGACAAAGCATTCAATACGCTCAAGGAAGCTGCCTCTGAGGTATCTTTGTACGCCTCGATACTCTGGAATCCAGTCGATCACGTTGTCGCTCAAGAGGAAGTGGCAATCAACCGCTATTCCCCACAGTTTACGATTAACGACGAAGAGACTGCCAAGCGGTGGAATGCTAATGACAGTGTATATGTCATGATACGTAGCAAGCCCCATACCGCTGAAGAGCTTTGCGAGCTTCGCGTGGCCGTAGTCGGCAATGTCGATGCCGGCAAGTCCACTTTGCTCGGCGTTATCACCAAAGGTCGCCTCGATGATGGAAGAGGCAAGGCGCGTGTCTCCCTATTCAGACACAAGCACGAGATTGAGAGTGGACGGACATCATCAGTAGGAATGGAAATACTCGGCTTTGGACCTAATGGCAAGGAAATAATGGGCGACACCCATAGTAGGAAGAAAGACCTGTCCTGGGATGAGATATGCAAGGAAGCTGCTAAAGTCGTTGGCTTTATCGACTTAGCTGGTCACGAAAAATACTTTAAGACCACCATCGGTGCTCTCGCGTCCTGCTCACCGGACTTCGTCCTTTTGATAGTGGGAGCAAATGCTGGTATTGTCGGAATGAGCAAAGAGCACCTTTCCGTGGCATTGGCGCTCAACGCCCCAGTTGTGTGCGTCGTCACCAAGGTCGATAGTACGCCGCCGAACGTCCTAGATGCTACTTGCAAGCAACTGTCGAAGATTCTCAGAAGTCCCGGATGTCGTAAGACACCTGTCTTCGTCAAGAACCGAGGCATGGCGTGTTCTTTAGCAGGAGATTTCGTCCAGCAGAAGTACGTCTGATATACATCTTCTAAATTTGCTCGTCGCTAAAGGGTAGCATTTGTTTGGCTTGCTAGGGCTGCTCCGATTTTTCTGCTCTCCAATGTAAACGGTGATGTAAGTACCTTTTTCTGACAAGCGAGATTTCCGTAATCCACAAGGCCTGACCTTGTCCTTCGTAATACAGGGCTTGGAGACCTTCAGTGAGTATGGCAGCTTGGAAGAGGTGCTTGTCTACCGCTGACTCAACGGTTGCATAGAATGCTTCCTGAATGCTGTTGGACCTACCGCGACGAGCAAGTTCGATGCTACCGCACCTTTGGAGCTTTCCATATCGGACGTTTTCTCGGTGCCATTCGTGGGCTGTGTCGTATCTGGCGTCATTCTTTCCGGCAACGTCAAGACAGGAGATGCAGTCATGATAGGTGTAAGCTACATCAGCTGGACTTAATTGGAGGCACTGACTGACATACACTTCCTGTAGCCCGATTCGCTAGGCAACTTCGTGCCTACCTCAGTGAGGTCAATTGAGCGAAAGCGAGTCCGTGTCGCTCGAGGTGAAGCGGGACAATCAATAGCTCTGGCGCTTAAGCGGATACGAAGAAACGAAGTCCGCAAGGGAATGGTTCTTTTAGCACCAGACGCAGCTCCCAAGGCTGTCAGACGCTTCACCGCGTCAGTCCTGATACTTTACCACCAGTCAACAATAGCAAGAGGGTACCAGGCGCAGGCGCACATAGGCAGTATACGACAGACAGTGCGTATACTGGACATCGATAAGCCATTTGTGCGTACGGGCGATCGCTGCTCTGTCGTGTTCGAGTTCATAAAGGTGGGTGCGGTACCCAAAGTGACTTCAGGGGACTTGCGTTGATATGATTCGCTTCTTCCACAGGCACCAGAGTTCTGTAAACAAGGCGCCCGCATTCTGTTCCGTGAGGGTAGAACGAAAGTGGGTAAACTTTCGTCATTCTCGAGGCCCCGACCAAGCTGACCAGTCAATATGATAGGGCCTGGGTATCATTACCTCTTTGAGCGGAGAACTACCTACACCACCGGCTGGCAGTACTGAGTCTTCCTAAACTGGTCAATTCGGCATGTTCGGGTCATACCGCGCTTAAGCGCTTCGATGTTCTTTCTTTCTTTTTCTTAATCGCCACTTCAGAGAGCAATTCCTCCATCATATGTAGCACAGCATTCTTGCAGTTTTAGTATGCCCAACACCCGTCGTTGTATGCGGAACACCAATGGTACTCGGAAGGGATCTGAAAGCCGTGCAGTCGTCCTTTGAGCCCGCCTTTTTGTAATTGGAAATGATCGAGCTTGGAGAACGCGCTTCGAGGAAATCCCCTTCGAAGGTCGAGGCCGTCTCTCACCTTCATATAAACCTCGACACTCTTCGAACGCGTGCTCGCACGCTGCTCTATACTTTCTCAAAGCTGTCTAGGTCCCTACGTCCCTCTGCATACGATCTGACCAATCTTACACGCGCCGAGCTGGGTTCTCGTGGCGGTTCCCTCGAATTCTCGGCTCCTAGCTGGGGAAAAGAAAAGCGCGATGGCACCCAAGAACGGACGATGGACCACCTTGGACCATGCCAAAGAAGACGATGACTTGCTGAGGTAGGAGGCGGTCAGATATTGTTTGATCTGAGGTACCGATAGACTGAGATATGTTCTGTCTATAGCTACTTATTCGTAGACCTCGGTCTCTTCCGGGTTCGGCGCTAATCGTGAATTACTTTCACAAGTATACTAACTAACGGTCTTGTATACAGAAATATCACGACAAGGAGCGCCGTATATCGCGTAAATTCAATAGGGATGAATTTCGCACGTCCCCTGGCGTGAATTGGGACACCTATCTCGACATACTGCGAATGGTGGGTAAAGTTTAACGGTACTTTTACAAGGACAGTCTGTATTCAGTCGTCCATCGGTCTACAGGTCAAGACAGGTCAAATCACCGCCCAGGAAGGATCAGTAAAGTTGCTCAAGTAAGTCGAATGGTAGAGGTGGCCGGAGGGTCGATCACCACCATTGAACGCTTATTTGCTTCAATAGGAAAGGACCCCTCAATACCTTGCTGAAGAGAAAGAGAGGGCAAGAAGAGTTCACTCACTTGGTCACGTAAGAAGTATTTCCATCCTTACAGAGCTCACGCAGTATCTGACCTCTATGCCCCTTCCAGCCATGTCGATCGCTATATGGAGCTTTACAAGCCTGACTGCCAGTTCAAAATATTTCAAGTCAACCGTTTCAAATCCCTTCCTAATCTCAAAGGGAAAGGCAAGGCTACGAGCATTGTGGAAGCAACGTCCGAAAGTGCAGTCCCTCCTATCGAGCCTGTGGCTTCTGGCATAGAGGATACTCTCGAAAGGCTCGCGCCCGCATTAGCGGAAGGCAGTAGTGCACCTCCCAGTCCAGCACCAAGCTCCAGCACATCTACCCCAAACAAGTCTAGGCCGGTCTTTGGTGAACCGCTCGATCTCGGTGTGAAATCCCTAAAAGCCTACAAGGTACACGAACCTTTGAGACTCTTTGGAAGCGGAGCCTCGATGACCACAGAAGAGCACGATGCACTACAAGACGATACATCCGACATCAAAGGAGACGTGAGTCATCTTGAAGTGGTTTGTGTCTGCAAAAGCATCTAATGCACCGTTGATTCCCGCTTTACAGTTTAGCGTTCTGCATAGCACTGCAAAAGGCTGCTTCCAGCTCTTCCTAGGACCAGGTCGCTTCGTTAACGTGAGGACATACTATCTTGGATCTTACTGTTGCACCGACCGCCTCACTAACCGTCTCTGACGTGTGAAGCATGACTGTAACCCGAATGTAGAGTTGATTCGCTCAGGTCAAAGACTATCTTTCAAAGCAATCAGACCTATCGAACCGAATGATGTAGGACTCACTTTCATGCTTCTATTATCGATAAAGCTGACAGACATATGTGCTTGAACAGGAGCTCCTAACCTTTTACGGGAAACACTACTTCGGGCAAGACAATGCCTATTGCCTATGCACTACATGTAAAAGGTACATAATCCTTCTCCGCATGAGTAACTTGAGCTAATGACTGCTCTGCAGGAATCGCAAAGGTGCATACGCAAGACCAGCGAAACCTGGCAAGGTAGCCATTCCAGAGGATCCAAATGTTCGGAAAACACGCTCGGGGCAACAGCCAAAAGTCACCTCCTTGCGCAAAACGGTCCACAAAGCAAATTTGGCTCGTACCACCGTCTCCATTACGCAAGGCTCGCGGAAAAGTGCGCGTACTGTGACTCAGCTCGCCAGCACGAGCTCCATCGAAAACGCACGCAAGGCAATTCGCCGGGAAAGCAAGAGTGGCGCCACGCGTAAACGCAAACGCAACGATTGGTCTTCTGACGAAGAGCAAGAGGACACCAGGAGGAAAATTCGGGCCAAAAAGGCCAGATCAACCAGAAAGAAGCAGTCCACTGGCAGTGACTCGTCCTTGACGGACATCGATGATTTCGGTCACCAGGTCGTTACCGAGGTGACCACAGTGGAGACCAGCACGATCGAAACAACAGTCGAGGGTACAGTAGAAGAGGCTGCTGATATAGAAGAGACAGCATCAGCACTGGATGATGTCGTCATAATCGCAGAGTCTCATGCAAACTCGTCACCGGATAGTATGCTCAAGGCGGAGGACGCTGCTGCCAGCCCTGTATATTCTACGCCGCAAGAGCTCCGTACGCGCTCACTTACACCTTCAACGTCCGTGATAGGAGACATAGATGCCATCGCAGCCATTGTGCCAGAGCTAGAATCATCCCTCGTAGCACCTTCAGATGGTACGCCCGACTCGCATGCGGGCTCACAAGAGCCGTCGAATTCGGTCGAAGAAATGGTAGACGGACTTCCAAACCCCGCAGCCAAACTAGGCGTACACCTAGCTGCACTTGCAGATGGTGCCAAGGCAGCGATATTCCGTTCTTTCGGCTTTCCCCCAATAGCCAGTGATGCCGCCTCTCTAGCATCGCAAACAAGCAGCGTTGAAACGGAAGAAGAGCAGAACAATCAGTCATGTCACCAGTAGCCTACTTTAGTCTCTTATTGCAGTGTACCGCAATTATCTATTGTCGTTCCCATATCTTACAATGTATACCCATCCAAACTGGACACACGCTATGCCCTGACATAAGCACAGCTTCAGACCCTAAACACAGCTACGTAGGTCATTTGCTCCGGAAATAGATATAGCTGAACCTCAGCCACGCCCATATTATGCCAATTGCGCAGTATAAGCTAGTCAGCATTAACGGCAGGAATTGCATAGTAGGTCTAGCAGGTTCCATGTCCCAATCGACTACTTCTTGCATCGTCTTCGTAGGGGCAGCCTTAAAGTACCACGGGTGTATTACGGAGACGAAGAATTGAAGTAATGGGAAGCCTGCCAGGTAGAGTGACTCTCCGTAATACATGAAAATGTCCAGGGAAGTTGGTGATGGTCTTGGTATCGACTTTGACAGCAGGGGCATTACGATAGCGAACCAAACCGTGCTGTATATCAGCTTGATCGGCGTTTCTATGGGAGATAATCGCTGTTAGTACGAGCGTGCGTAGAAGGACGGTTCAGCTCACCCATCGGATCAATCAATAGGGGAAACAACGCAACAATGCCAGCTACCGATGCTATCAGGAAGATTCGATAATGTGCGTAGTCGACCGCCGCGAGGAGACTGTCGGCCACGGCAGAGCTGTCAGCTACGGCCAGCTGTCGGGATCTGGCTTGCGACCTACCTCAGAGGAAACAGAACCAGGAGGATAGCCTTTTCATGCACGTGGAAGCCAAAGAGGAAAGAAGTAAAGGCTGACAGTGTTACGGCCTTCAAAAATCGCTGGTAGCTTGGTGACGTCCACAATTTGGTCATGTATACCTGTACCAATGGCTGATGAGCTTTTGTAAGTTGGCGATTCTGGCGAAGTACCCACTGCATTCAAGGCGATTGCTATGAGAAAGCAATGCACTGGCTTAGGCTCCGGAAGGACGCCAAACGCTATATCACCAATCAAGCCACGTGAGGCTGAGTGACGAGCTGCACTCGAGACCGGAAGACCTCTTGCCACTAGGTCTGTAAAGACGGAACTGTCAGAAGAGAGTCTGAGCGGGGCAGGCGGGTTGCTCACATTTCACCAGAACGCGATCTACGGCACTGTACAAAGCCCAGACGTTGCCTGTGCAAGCATGGGAGTCAGATGACGCTGTGGTATGAGAGAGATCTCGGCGGCTTGCCTGCCCAATACGCATGATTGAGACCCCGCTGGAACGGAAAGAGCCGCGACAGGATCTGTTGCATTTGCGAAAGACCGCCGGCGTAGACGAAGGGTGCGAAAGAGAAGAAGGCAACGAAGCCCACTATCATGCCAAGCAGTACGAAACGATGTGCTTGGAAAGCGCCTGATGAAGAGGACAGTTACATTCAGTCCGCGCCATATATCATTCTGCATGTCGAACCAAGACGCACCATGTCCGCTGAAGCAGTACGCGCGAAGAAGGTAAATCAAATACGGCGGTGCCAGGTACACGAAGATGTGCTTGAAGTTGAGGAGCACAGCGAAGAAGAAGGCCGAGCTTGCTAGCTTGCCCTATCATTGCAACGCTCATTAGGCTAGGTTCGAGATCATCCGTTTGACGGATCACTCACATCACGTGCTTGTACCAAGCTTAAGAGCAGCAGTCCGAGTAGCATGCCATTATACTGGAAGTGGATGGAGTCTACAATCAGGAGACCGGGATGAAGGAAGAGCGAGGCTGCTATGACGCGTGTAGTCGAGTCTGAGGATTTGATGTATCTATAAACAGTGGAGACGGAAGCGCAATCAGTTGAAGGGTGATGCAGCTAGAGCAAGAACAGAAAGGCTGACCTGTGCAAGGCAGCTAGCAGCACAAGCTCAGATGCTAGCACTGATGTGCGCTGAAAAGCAATAACAGGCCATGTCGCTATGGCTTCTTTTGATATGCGCGTGATCTCTGGATGCACGAGAAAGGCGAGACTTGAGAGAGCGCGTTCGAAGTAGGCGAAGAAGGGCGGCTGTGAGGGTTATAGGTGTCAGTAGAGTGTTTACATATTAGGGCTGCATTTATGTTTGTAGATGCTCACATAATCGAGTGTCCACTCCGAGGTGTTCTGCGGACAGAATCCATGCAGTTCATCTCAGCTTCAGCTCAACCGCAACTTGCACAACAGGTCCTTAGGTCACACACTTCATGGTACCATTGACTCAGAGGCAGCTGAGTAACGGCAAGCCAGTTACGATGGACTTCAAAGTCGGTGCTTCGACTGTATGGTAACACCAGGCTCGTCAGTGAATGCTGCACCCTCCGGAAAACATCAGCAACGCACTATGCTGGAAAAAGCAGAACCTTCGCAAACGTAGAAGCAGCAAGGAGGTCCAGCTCTTCGCGGCCTAACTTGGACCTGCCGAGTAGTGCTGGCGACGACTTCGTCGTCATGGTGTCCACATCTACTTAGGCAGAGGGGGAGGACCATCGCCGACACCGCTCCAGTATCCTACGACTGCGATCACGCGATGGCGGCACTGGATTCCAAGGCCGAGCACAGCAAGCAGCGAGCAGCGAGCTTCACTGAGAGACTGCTCCCCTCTCACCGCAAGCCCATCCTGCTCACTCCGCTCGGGCCAGGGTCCACTGACGACATTGCTCTGAAAGCCTACAAACGCGATCCTGCGGTCGTACCATAGCTCTGGACTCTCAGGCCGGGCACAGCATCACAGCATCAAGCAGGGGATTGGACGATGACCAGCGTCCCTCTCTTGTACGAGAACAGCCTGACCGCTGCTCTCGGGCTTTTCGGGGCCTGGCAATTGCCTACCAAGCCCATTGAGCTGTGTTGCGACGAGGCTGGCCTGTGTAGACGGTCCCCGTTTGAGTGCAAGATGGGTGACCAGCTGACCGTATGATGATTTGTGATTTAGAAAGTGCTCGGCAATGGAGTCTTTTCCCCTTGTCTCCTTTCTTCTGCTCGTCAAGCTCGCCGCACACGGGATTCGCCTTGCGATCTTGTAGAAGAATTCTCAAATAAATTCGGCAATATTATGGCAGGCACAGCGCAAGATTGGAGCAGTCCTGTTCGACACGTCCACAAGAAGCCATACATGGCCGACGTCCGCGTTGACAACAATGAAGTGGGCCGAAATGCTAATCTGAAAATTACCATAACACAATCATCAGAGGCAAAATTTTGGACATACGTCAACAGCGGTGTATGCAGGGACACGTCTCAGCGAGATAGCGCATTTCCTTATGGCGAGGTATTGATTATAGATGAAGTCCAGTCTAAATCGTGGGTTGTGAAGACGGCAGCGGAGCGATGTTTCTTCATGGAGGAGCTAAGGACCGCTTTATCAAAGGTCTCAGTCAGGGCTACATCAAAGATGGCTTCTATACAGCTTGCTTGCTCTAAATATCAGGAAATGGAAAAGTCATCGACTGGCATGTTGGTCAAGAAAAATCACGGTGCCTGCTTTTACGGCAATTTCACAGTGCATCCCGCTTACTTAACTTAGTGCTGAGCTATCACGCCTTCCACTATTGTTGTATACTCGGCCTTACTCGCCACCATCTTGTACTTGACGCTTGCAATTGCTTTTCCCCTGAACCCGTTCGATTCGTTTTCTCTCTGTCATACCAAGTCGGCACTGGCACGGATTGCAGCTTGTTCAATTGCACTTCTGCTTCGACATCTCCTTATTCTTGATCAACAGACTACGGATAGAACGAGTCTTTGCCATTTATCTTTACTCAAGCGTGTGGTCGTGCCATGATACCGTACCGTTGCTTCTCACAGGGAGCGATCTAGCGCCCAGGAGTGGCAAACGGCATCTCACCAGGGAGTCGTCTTGTCACGCACAGCTCAGCTCACCACCAATCCATCCATTATGCAGCGATGCATCTCATGAGCACCGTTGCTAGATAGGCGAGTCACAGCGGACTAATGGAGGCGAATGTCAAGCGGAACAGGCCTTATTGGCAGGCGGCCGGCGAACTCCATTCCTGCGCCTCAGGCTGCAATGACAGTGCAATTCCTTCAAGAGAGCGCACCACCCCGGCCACTACAGCATCTCTAGCGAGGCCGGAGGAACAATCGCGTCTGCCACTGCCAACCCAGCTTCCAGGCTACGAACACCACTGCCGAGGACTTGACTCCATCGCCAATGCTGAAAAGTCACCTGGATCGCATGACGTACCCTTTACAGCGCCTGGCGGTGCTGAGGTATCACGCAGTCTCACGAATTTGGGCGAAAGAGCTGATACAAGGTGACTTGGACCCCACCAATGCCTTTTCTGCTTTTATACACCAACTATTAAAATCCGCTCTCTTGGCTGACATGCTATGTCACCGAGCTCGATAGACCATGCAGATCCCGACCAGGTTGGGCCACTGGAGGACGCGACATCTGTCAGCTACTCCCGTATCGGAGCCATATACCCCTGCGATTTGAGTGGATGTGTACTCTCTGGAAGGCCGACGGACGGCTGTTTCCGCCACGTAATCAAGGTCAATATCATTGACAAGGAAGCATTGTTCAACCATCTCAACACTCAAACCTCACAAAGTGCTCAAGGCCCGTCGGGTGATGTGTTTCCTCACGGTAACTTGTATCTATATTGCCGAACATACTCTCGCGGAGCATCAGGAAGGCAGTCAGATGACCCTTTTGTTGCCTTAAGACAAGCGGGATACGCGGTACAACTCAAAGCTCTCACATACGCTCTCAGAGACGCTCTCAAGCGGTGTCAGGTCGAG
This sequence comes from Cystobasidium sp. 2NF920, assembly GCA_023628255.1. Taxonomy (NCBI): domain Eukaryota; kingdom Fungi; phylum Basidiomycota; class Cystobasidiomycetes; order Cystobasidiales; family Cystobasidiaceae; genus Cystobasidium; species Cystobasidium sp. 2NF920. The sequence continues at coordinate 1,652,597 of JAMALA010000001.1, forward strand.
TCTATGCCCGGCACTTTGTATCTGGAATGCAGTATAGACAAGGGCAGACGGCGAACACCCCAGCGTCTGTCGACGCAGCCGGTCAACCGCCAGGTGCCGCTGCTGCTCACGAATTTTGTCCGCGCGCGTGCGCCGACTACACCTCCGGCTGTGCAGAATCCGGCTAGATGTAATGGTGAGACCACCCTTTACGTGCAACCAGCTCTATGTGGGCGGCCGGGCCCGGATCACCTTCACAGCCCGCTTGGGGACACAGCGAAATACATGCCACAGCTAGATATCAACAGAAACATACCAGTCCACTGCATATTGAAAGTGACCGTGTCCGATACGGAACAATGTGTGCGCTACTTGAACGGCCTGCCTAGCTCGAAGAGTCAAAATGAGCCGGACGCTCTACCCGAAGCGCACCGGTTTCCTTATTGTAACCTCAGCTTCAGCGAAGTGTGAACCACCCTCTCTCCAAGCAAGGTACCGGAACTGCCTTACAGAGCCGTGTGGCCCCTTTTAGGCCGGGTACATCATTGCTTTATTTACGGCAACCTCAAGACTTTCATGCAGCAACATTTAAGGTCTACAGGCTCCCGGGTCTTATATATCAAGTGCACGGTGTATCGTCGCATCGGAGAAGGTCCGCTTGGACTGCCAGCTGTCAATCAACGATCCCCGGCTATTTTGGGCGACTTTGTGAGTGTTGCAGTTCAAGGTGAGAAGTTGGACATGCAGACTGCAAGCGGGACATTAGCCCACGGTAAGTCGACAAAGTTGACCCGTGCAGAAGCCAAAAAGGTCCGTTTTGACACGTCAGCACCATCCCGTCGGCGCTAGCGTCATCTTCAGGACCGTGGTTTTGGGTGAAGTTGGGCTGATTCTCCTAGAATGCCTGTCTTGACGACAAGTCTTCGCCATGAAGCATTGTATATATCTAGCAATAGCCTATTGGCATGCCGCAGCGAAAGCACTGCATGTCAAGCGCTCCTTGCCAACGTAATCTTTACTTCACGCAGCTGCGACACCACCGCCTCAGTAAGCGGCTATGTACATTATAAACGTATATCACACTTGTGCCACATCATGGGCTATCAATACCCTGCCCAGGTCAGACCTACGGTTCGGGCTCTCTTGGCAGTAAAGCCAGGATTCTGTGCTGCAGGCGCCCTCTATCCACCTTTCACTCAGTCAGTCAGCTTCAGACTAACATGATCAGTGGCACCGCGTCAACAGCCAATTCAACAGCCATTAATGCATGAGACATGGACATTCAGGCTCGTCGACTCAGGCTTTTGGACTAGAGCACCTCGGGGCAGCGGCACAACGAGATGGCCCAATAACGTCTACATTGAGACGCCTGCGTTAGTCAAGCGGCATTATCTCACCTAGCAGATATGTGCTCTGCTGCCACGCAGCTTGAATTGCCTTTACGACCATGCTGGCGATTTTCGATTTTCGCCAGAATAAACGGCTGTGCACAAGCATTGAATCATGTAGCCTTAGTCATAAAGGTGGGCTGTGACGCATTACGCAGTCTGCACGGCCAGGCTCTTCTAATCTCCTCGAGTCCTCCATAAACGCAGACTGGGACGGACAGCATGCTTGCCTCCTTTTCAATCGCTTCGGATTAGCTGGCTAGGCCCCTGATAGAAGCGAGTTCTACCCCGTCTCGGATTCCATCGTCATGACTTGGTATTGGGCCCGTTTGGATCCTCCAGTCAAGAGGAACATCAAAATCAAGGTGAATAGTCTCACTGGGTTGAAAGAGGGTTTCCTGACAGCTCCACCCGACGCCAACTCTGTAATTGACCAAGTGGACCACTGCACTGTGTATTGCAGTGTGCCAGACTCGAGGCGCTGGATTCCACTCCATACATTCCCTGTCTGTATCAAAGCTATAGAGTTATACAATCATCTGTGCGAACGCCAACGGGCGGGGCAGTTGAAATCAGGGTGTAAGATATACTACGAGACCCTCGACTACCGCGAATACGACCCTGTGAGAACGGTATGGAAGCAGAATGGCAAGATTATGTTGAGTGCTTGGAAGTTGCTTGTGAAATGATCACAGTTAGGTTCATAATCAGACCAGTGTTGCATCCGCGACCAACCTCCGGCCTGCCGCCTCTTCGCATTGATGTCACGCTAAGTAGTCGAGCCTGTCAAACGTGCTGCGTAGCTAGGCAAGCCGCCTATACAGTGACCTGCGCTAGGTATTAACAGCCTATCTCGCTACTGCCTTCCCCATTTTCCATTTCTTGGAGACTCTGCTAGCGTCACGAGCTGGATATAGCATCCTTTTGTGGGGTGACTTCTTCGATCGTCTCGTCTCGTATTGCGTCGACTGCTCTCTCATGACTTTGCGCCACCCATAGATCCGCGTAGACGCCATGATTCGCCATAAGTTCGGCGTGTGTGCCTTGCTCCGCGACTTTGCCATCCTTGAGTACGATAATCAGGTCTAGCCGCCCAAATGACAAATCGTGATCAGCTGCGAGCTCGGGCAATACGTATGTGACAGAGCGTACCTGCGTCTGCTATCGTGCGTAATCGATGTGCGACGAAGACACTCGTTCTATGCGCATCTTGCAGAACGGCGTTGATGTTGCGCATGACGTCGGCTTCTGTATATGTATCGAGTGCGGATGTCTGGTAGAACGACACGAATGTCAGAGCGCGTGTCGTACAATTATTCGACCTTGTCTTACTGCTTCGTCAAAGAATAGGATTGGCGAGTCCTTGAGTAGTATGCGAGCGACCGCTAGTCTTTGCTTCTCTCCACCACTGATCATTCTGTGGTGCCGAACCAGATCAGCTCAACAAGGGCAATTTGATAACATTGTGACTATTATTGACTTACAGGCCTCTTTCTCCGACCTTAGTATTCCATTGATCAGGCAAAGCCTCAATTGTCTTGAGTATATTAGCTTTCCTAGCAGCTTCTTTGACTTCTTCATCCGTAGCATCCATCCTTCCATATCTAACATTTCTCAAGATATCCGAGTTGAACAGCGGTGTATCCTGTGGTACTACACCAATAGCTTTGCGTAGGCTATCGATCTGTATATCACGTAGATCTTGTCCATCAATAGTAATTTTACCACTTGCAGGATCGTAGAAACGGAACAATAAGCGTAAAACCGTAGATTTACCACATCCTGATGGTCCTACTATTGCCACTTTTTTACCCGCTGGTATTGTCAATGACAAATTTCGGAAGATAGGTCGATCTTCCCGGTAGCCAAAGTTTACGTTTTCAAACTTGATCTCTCCGCCTTTGACTGCGAGTGCTTTAGCGTCGGGTTTGTCCTGCACGAGTCGATGCAAATTAGCATTGCAGATGCCTTCACGCAACTTTCAGCCGGACAAAGCTTACCGCTACAGCCAACTTGACGTTTTGCAAGCTGAATAGAGCATCCATATCGATCAAGCTCTGGCGTAATTCTCGATAGACGGTACCCAGGAAGTTGAGCGGCAGGGAGAGCTGGAAGACAAGCTGGTTGACCATGACCAGGTCACCGACCGTCATGTTGCCTGGTAGTGGAACCACGTCAACATCGGTTGCTTTTTTTGGATGGAAGTTATGGTAACTCACCTGCCAAGACCTCCTTCGCTGCCAGGTACATCATCACCGTCAAAGCAGACGAGAAGATAGCACCCTGACCGGAGTTTAGGAAAGCTAATGAGGTAGCAATTTTGACTGAAGCTTTTTCGTAGTCTTTCATAGCTGCGTCATATTGCTTAATCTCGAACTTTTCATTGTTGAAGTGCTGTTATTGACGAGGTTTATGAAAAGGGCGCGTGTCAGGTTTAGCGGACGGCTTTCGCGTTCGGAGGCTGTTTCAAAAAATCGGAAATTTAACTGACCTTTACAGCTTCGTAATTAATTAGAGAATCAACAGATACGCTAGCGGCTTTGTTATCAGCCTTATTGGCTTCCCTCCTGAATCCCATTCTCCAACTCGTAGTACGGACGGTGAACCACGTATATGCAATCATAGTCATCAAAGTGACACTCGCGAAGTTGATACCGAAGTTGTAGCTCTGATAAAAACAGGTAAAAGAAGATAATGGCACGTGTAAGGCATAAGGCTCAAGAATACTTTACGAGGAAGGAGAATTGGAAAAGGAAGCTCACAAGGATACCACAGACCATCGAAATTTCTAATGCCGTAGGAACGACATGGAACAGCACTGAAGTGAGAAGAAACGAAATGCCCCTGCAGAAATCAACAGGATATCACACATTGTCAGCTTTCCTAACCCTCGAGTCTCAAAAGACCACGAAAAGTTTCGGAGGTTCGCACGCGACAAGTGAGGATCCCACACGAAGACCTGTGTAGTTGGCAATGCAATGAAATGATGATGTTTTCAAACTCACTTTGTACCTCTATCAATAGCTCTAGTCAAACCACCCGTATTTCTAGCCAAATGAAATGAAATATCTAAATTCAAAAGATGGGTAAAAACGTTTTTTGCAACTCTTCTGATTGCACCTTGAGCTACGTTTGCGAAAACTGCATTTCTTAATTCGTTGAATAATGATGCGAAGATACGTGCTAGACCGTCTGTTGTTTGGATTTTCACATTTTCAACAATTTCAAGGCGACGATTTAAAGGAAGTATAGTGAGTGGCAAGGAGAGAGAAGAAGGAGGTTAAGGAAAGTCAGAAAGTCGTAGTGGGCATCCTTGGAACGAAAGTAGAATTGACTTACATCCTACTATTGCTGTTCCTGCTACTGCCCATACTGTCTGTTCGGTTGACAGTTCAGCAAGTGGTATATTGAGAGAGTCGACTATGCTCTTGAAGTAGAAGGGGACTTGAACGTTAAGGAGCTACACAACAGAGGCAAGAGGATAAGTATATCTGCATATAGGATATCCTATGTGAATCCTATTGACGTACCTTTCCACCTATAAGTAAAGCAATAGCAATGACAACCCTAGCTTTCGTACCCGTATCACCCTTCGGCCATATATTAGGCAATAATCTTTTGATAATCTGAATATCTCTCAGACGTTGTTCTTTATTATTTGTCTCTTTCGAAGCAGGAGCTGTATCTATTGTTAAATTACTTGATTTACCTAGTGTTTGAGATGGGTTAGCAGCTGGAGTGGGAGTGGAGGTAGCTGTTGAAGCGCTTTTCGAGGAAGCAGGCGATGACGGTGATTTGGGATCAGTAGTCGATGAAGTAGAGTCTTGACGGTTCGCTAGATGTGCAAAGCATCGTATACAAGAACTAGGATATGATGATGATGATTTGAAGAAGAAGGTGGAGGTGATCGATGACGGTGAGGGGTGGAATAAAGCCGGTAACGATAAAGCTATTCCATTCTTTCGGGATGCGTGGCTGTATGATGAACTAGTAGTAGTAGGACGAGTATATGCAGCACGACTAGACCACCGCTGCTGTTGTTTCTGTCGTTGTCGAAGCGATGAGGCACCCGCTATGCATGAAGAAGAGGACGATGCAGCCGAATAGGAAGCATAAGAGGTCGAAGCGACGGGAGAGCTGGACAGCAAGCAGGACAGGGATGGCTGTAGACGGTACATCCTGTGTCCACGCCTGCCTCTTGCGGCCTGGTCTAGGTCAGTGTGGGTATTCACAGTGCGGTGGAAATGGGAAGAGCAGGAAAGACGCCATGCTCGTGCTCGTGCTTCTCTCCTGCAGCTGAAGTCACGCTTATATAAGCTTGCGGGTGGAAAGTACACAGAGACTCCATCGCGGAGAGCAGTGTAGACCATATACTGAACAGTCCACCCACCAATACTCTGCTGGCAACACAACTCAACTGCAGGGAGAAGAACCCTGATATTGCACATCCTGATGGCCCACCATGGGTGGTGGCGCTGCCTGCTGCCTGCTTCTTGCTGTGTGAGGCACTGCAGGCAACAATCATTGACTCAGATGGACGCAGGCGGTCTGCATATCATACTACCAAGTCACTGTCTCAATCAGATTGCTGTCATCTGATCTATTCATTCGGCCGTTCCCCCATAAATAGATCTCGACGCGCTCTTTTTATGCTTTGCTTGAAGCTGTGCTTGTGTTGCTGCTGCTGCGAGTGGAATGGAATAGCTGGAATTACTCTGTTCTTGTTCAACAGGCAGCACGCAGGGCATATATCAAAGTGGATGGAACACTGGTGAAGGAGCTGGTTACACGTCAAGACACTCTCTTTCATTTGCAGTTGCTGGTTGGGGTGTTATGCTGGGAACTCCGACTCTACTGGCTGCTTGATCATATCATCAATCAACGAATTCATCTATACACATAAGCAACAATGGCTTCAGTCAGCTTCGCTCGTATAGCTGGTACTTCAACTACGTATGTCATATCTCTTCAGCTTTCAGCACGGTCTGTATTGTCCTTTGGCTTATTCAATCTCTTTCACTCTCTCTCGCGCAGCTATGCTGGCACGAATGCATACACTCAGGCTGCTGCTCCGACGGGTACTGGTACTCCAACAGGACAAGAGGTGTCTGATTACTACTTATTGGTGGGTTCTCCCACATAATCTAGTATATCTGTTCTTGTACTGATGAAGTAGCCATCACTTTCTCTCATTATCCGAACCCACCTGCAATTACCCCGCCACGCGCGATCCTAATCGGCATGCTCACAACATCAATCAATGCAAACTGCGACCACATATGCAACACGTCAACTACATCTACTGGTCTTGACACATGAGCAGAAAGTATTCACGAAACCCTACCTCGATGCACACACTCTCAGTTTCCCAAGCTGGAGATACTCGTACTATGTCTGGTTCGTCTTCGCGGGTCTCTTTATCGTCTGGAGTGTCTTGCATCAATTCGGAGTACGATTCGGTGCATTGGGGGCGTTGTGGAGGAAGATAGCAATGCGAAGAATCAGCTTCGGACAACATTCACATCGGAAAAAACAGAAGAAGAATGCCTCATTAGCAGCTGCAGCAACATCATCATCATCATCCTCGATTACTACAGCTTCAAAAGGAGGATGGTCAACACCTACTCTTGCTCAATTATTCGGTCTAGCTGTATTACTGGGCTTCATATTCGTAGTCTCCTACGTCGGGCCAGATTATATCAACCCTCAAGAATGCATGTTTGGCGGTATTTGCGGCTATCATCCCGTCAATGGAGATAGTGCGACTGATCAATACATGCGCAAAAGAAGTATCTCAATTACAGGAGAAGCACTTGAATTCGTCAGAAGAGCGACAGTCAATTCATCTCATTTATTCTATAAAAGAAGATTAGCTTATTATGGTTGGTCACCATTAACAGATCCATTATTAGCAGGACCAAATTATACAATTGATAAAAATTGGTGGGCATCAGGAAACAGAGTTGGATTGATTGCTTATGCTTTATTACCTCTATCAGTTGGATTAGCTCTCAAACAATGGCCTATGAATTTATTCGCTACCCCATTTTTAACAAATTTACATATTGATAAAACTGCTTTTTGGCATAGATGGATCGGTAGATTGATTTGGATACTATCTACTGTTCATGCCGCTCTTTGGACTAAACAGTTGTTTATTGATATTAATCCTTTTGGTGAAGCGACTTGGAACTGTGTTTGGAAGTGGCATAGATTGGCTGCCGGTGGTGCGGTGAGTTCGAGATTTCTACTCGCAGCCTTGATTAGCCTTTTTAAAAAACGAATACTGATTTACGCATTTGTATTTTTTCTTCTTTAAGGCCTACATTGCCCTCACACTTATGGTCCTACTCTCATTCAAGCCCTTCCGCAATCGATTCTACGAGCTCTTCTACTATTCGCACGTGCTTCTCGTTCTCATCTTCCTCGTGACTATAGTAATCCACTATCAAGCACTGCAAGGCTGGGCATTACTAGCAGTCTGTCTATGGGCACTCGAACGACTCGTCAGGTTCGGCGTTTGGGTATGGTTAAATCACGGAAGAGGAATACCAGTCTTTGGGGAGGGTAGAATTGGTAAAATGCAATTTGTCAGCAGGGATGCAAATGAAGGTGGATTCAAGGTACATAATGTGGAGAAAAGATTGTCCGCGGAAGGACAGAGATATAATTCTGTCAATGCCGGTGGTTATCATCCATATAATCAAAGCAACGCTACACATGGAAGAAATGGTGGATATGGAGATGAAGAATGGTCTGCTGCTTCTAGATCTACCAACAATTTGCATGCGGACCCTTCGTTGTCCGCTGCTGCTCCTATGCCTAGACCTCCCGTGTACGCATTCGGACCAGGCAATGATGATGCTCGAAGTCCTCTGGCTCAACACGACTCGACGTACGACAGCAGATCCGCAACTCCCTTCCAGCATTCACAGCAAGCTTCTACCGCCATGACGACTCGAGATACTACCAACACCACGCTCGCCATGCATTCTACACCCCTGTTCCAGAACATCCCACGCGGATATGCATTAGCTCAACTCCTCCCTGGACGAGTGATCAAGCTCACTCTTCACACGCCCCGACATATGAATTGGAAACCAGGTCAACATGTCCAACTTACGCTTCCGAGCGTGAGATGGTGGCAGAGTCATCCATATTCAATCGTCAATGCACAAGATATGACAGAAGCGATGATAGAGCAAAATATACCTTCTGGCGATAGGAGTGGAAGTGAAATTGTGCTTCTTATGTCTGTACGTAAAGGATTCACGAGGAGACTATTCAAGAGTATCTGTCAGAAGAGGAGAAGGCTCGTGTCGGGCCATGAAGAATACAAAGAAGGTCAGGGTGCAGGACAGAATGCAAACGGAGGCAAGAATGGAGTGCTCATTAGAGCACAGACATATCTTGCCGCTGGATCTGCTGCTCGTGTCAAATGGGACGATTACTCGACCGTCGTCCTGTATGCCGCTGGTACGGGAGTCACGTACTCTGTTTCCGTACTACAGCATTTGTGCTATATGATGGCGCAGAAAGATGCCGCCTTGAGAGGCGAACAACCCTCGTGGAGTAAAGGCAAGAAGGCCAGGAAGCCTACAAATGTGACGAGAGTGCGCTTCGTCTGGGTCTTGAGAGATTACGGTAAGCCTCACGACTGCAGCGGAATATGTTCAAACCGATTAACGTCTCGTCTTCTTCTCGTGTGCTATAGCCCATCTCGCTTGGATTGCACCGATTCTCCGAAGATGCCTCGATATTTCCGATCCGGCCCGTCTACGCGTTGACCTATACGTCACTCGCGACTCGGGTCGTCTTCAGCCGGTGAACGCAGGTGGTATGGACACTCCAATGTCTTTGTATACACCAAATGTAATGATGGAAGAAAGTCAAGGTGATCTCTTCCGCGCTCCTGCGCCTGGTTTCGCAAGAGGTGGCGCAAACGGTCGACATGGCCGACTTGGCAGCACAGACAGTAGCTACTCTGATCTTTCACAGACTGTCGTGGACTCGAACGAATGGCCTAATAAGGGATACAAGGAATCTCCAGCAGAACAGGAGGATTCTTCTGAAAATGCAGACTTTAGCGTTACGGATATGATCCTCTTCGATGGAGAGGATGAGCATCCGACGTACGAAGATGAGGAGATGTCCAGAAATATCAAGAAGGAGGGGAAGCTCCGCCGCGGTTTGTCGAGGAAGAAGAAGAATGTGCAACCCTCATCAGAGTCCCTGCAGAGTGGCAATACTGCGCGACCTCAACAACATACGCTTGCGGACATGGTAGATCAAGGAGAGCTGAGTGCCGATGAAGCTGCTCCTCCAGCCACGCGGTCGCATGCCTACCCTCCAAATCCTCGACAAGGCTCAAGGTACTCCCTTAATAAAGGCTACGACGACGCAGATAAAGACTCCTTCATGGCAAGTGGCATGAACACCCCTACGAAAGCAAAGAGATACTCGGCTGCAGACTTGCCGCTTTTGAGAGATGAAGAAGTCGGTCATTTCGATATGACAGAACAAGATAAGGAGGATCTCAGCGTCATTGCTGAATTGGCTAGGAGCGGGAAACCAGATTTGCCTGGCATTTTGGATGCCGAAATCGAAAGGTCACAGGGCAAGATCATTGTTGGCTGTGAGTTGTCAAAATGACTCTTCATTCCGTTACCACATGAGGAACTAATATGTTGCCTGGCTGTTCAGGCTGTGGACCACGCTCGCTGAACAACCTTGTACGCAACATGGTCGCTAAACGAATCAGTCCATCAAAGATCGCACGAGGCGACGCTCGCGGCAATGTCGAGTTGGTCACGGAAGATTTCTTCTACTAGACATGCCTCTTTTACAGAGACAAACGGACTCTACCTTTGAGGTATCAATTGTGCATAGCAAATCAAGTGATCATCGCTGGCAAGGCTTTTCAACAAGTCAAATTCTGTATCGTTTTTTTCCCAATAGAATCATTTTCATCTGTGTTTCGTTCACTTTCTCTACTGATTAGTAGTAAGATCAATGGACAATAGCATGTGCCACCAATATATCCTTCAGTGCATTTCAGACTGCACCTCAATCTTCGGGTCGCCATTGCATTCCAAAGTCTCCTGTTGGGTACACGAGTTTTGGCTGGTTTCACGAATCACAGATCCAACTCGATTTCCCTTTCTAGCAGCCAAGCATCACGGGGACCTTCAATGTCCTTTTTATAATAATCCTTGATGACTTCCTTCTCCTTGAAACCTTGCTGTTCCCAAAATGTCTTCGAGTCTTCCATGGAAGTCTGTACGTGCACAAAAATCGATTTCAAGATTGGCAGAGGTGGTGTCGGCGCTTGTGTTGCTGGCTCGATTGCTTTGCCTTTGCCTTTGTCCTTCTTGTCTTTTGCTGCTTTGATAGCTGCCGCCGCTGGTGCGGGTGCTGGTGTAGCTGGTGCCTGTGACGCTGCGAGTGATGCTTCTGTTGCTTTTTTGTAGACGTGTTTTAGGAGCTTAGTGGCTAGTCCTTGTCTGCGATAGGCTGTTAAAGATCATTCGGTCAGGGCTATATCAATGATACCTGTCAAGGAATCTATTCGCGTACGAGCTAGAACACCCAATGTCATCAAATATAGCTTTCCGGTTGGCTTCGGGTTCTCGCTGGCTTTGCTGTCCTTCTTTGTGTCTTCATCGAGTTCAATACGGCAGCAAATAGCTCCGACTGGGATGTCATTGTAATAAACTGTGCAGATTCAGACGTCAGTACCGGTTCAGGCGTTGCCTGCTTTGAATAGCGGGCTCACCGAGCTTGCAGTAGTCTTCGAGCTGAAGTATCGAATAGATATGAGTCTCGCATATAGACATTCGGTTGTTTTTGAGCTTACCTCTGGGCTCAGAACTTCTTTGTAGAACTTGTCTGAGTATCTGACTGGAAAGAGGACGGCGCTGTACATGTACCTGTCAACATCAACGATTCATGCCACATAGTCCATCGAGATACAAGGCCGTACTTTAGCTTGCGCAGTGTACCGATATTGTTCGGAGTCCTGAAAGGTAGCATTAGTATGGTCGTAGGGCAGTTCGCTCAGAGACTCTTTGCGCATACAGGTCTCCAATGCTGATCTTTGGCGGCACGCGTATGCGCTTCGTTCGTTTGCCTTCGGGGCCGGCAGCTAGACCTGACAAAGCAGTCTGCCCAAAGCTTCCAGGTTGAGCCAACGAGGCTGTTGCGGCCATGTTTGAGATTCTTGCTGTGTTGTGCTGGTCCAAGAGTGGTCAGAGCTTGATGGATGTCAAGCGTCAGCTCGAAAGGCAATCGAGGAATTGCTTCACTTCAAGAACACGATCTTCAGGTCGGAGTGAAGCTTTCCTCCAGGACGACAACATGGCTTGTCAACAATCACGGTAGCAGTCCTCTACGAGCATGACGAAACGCCCCGCGGATGCCCTTCAGGGCCTGGACGCTATCGTCTCGCCTGCAGGTGTCCAATATGGCAGCACGAGCAAGCTCGACGATGAGATTCAGATACAGATGCTGGGAGCGGGTAAGGCAGAGATGTCCAGCATTAAAGTATTACATTAGATACTGACGATGAGGTCACTCCAGGTCAGGAAGTAGGTCGTTCATGCTGTGTTATCAAATATCGTGGAAGAACAATCGTATGCGACGCTGGTAGTCATCCTGGAGAATCTGGCCTTTCGGCCCTACCTTATTTCGACGAAGTAGACTGGTCAACGGTTGATGCTGTTCTAGTGACCCAGTGGGTACAATATCCTTCTCTCGGTGGGTCAAAGGCTGACTTACCCATTGCCCAGCTTTCACGTAGATCATGCAGCTTCTTTACCATACGTTATGGAGAAGGTAAGCTTCTGCTACATTTCGATGAAGTCAGGTAAGGAAGCTTGCAAGGATGTTTGCTAATGTATGAGGTTATCCCTTGAATCTTTCCTCTCGGTATCTCAACGTAGACCAACTTCAAGGAAGGCACTGGAAGGGTATACATGACTAGAGCAACCAAAGCTATTTACTATTACCTCATGAAGGACTTCGTGAAGATCAGGTACGTCTTGTGCTCGACAACCCTCACTTGTTCACCGTATCAGCTTACTTTTGCTATTGCAATAGTCTGAACGCCACAGATGAAGGCGATGGCAATGACCGCCTCTACAATGAAGAGGAGCTACGCCGGTCATTCGATTCCATAGATGCCGTCAATTTCCTCGAAGAAGTCACAGTCCCTTCAACAGCCAATTCCTCCACCACTATCCGCTTCACATCTTATCACGCAGGTCACGTCCTCGGTGCAGCCATGTTCCTTATCGAAATCGCCGGAGCTCGCATATTATATACCGGAGATTACTCGACAGAAGAGGATAGACATCTCATCCCTGCATCTGAGCCAAATTGGGGACGTCCGCCCGATGTTATGATTTGCGAATCTACTTTCGGCGTACAGAATCATCAGCCTAGGGAAGAAAAGGAGGAATTATTCGTATCTACAGTTGCGAATATCCTGAAAAGAGGAGGAAAGGTTTTGATGCCAGTGTTCGCTGTCGGAAGAGCGCAAGAACTGTTACTCATCTTAGAGGAATACTGGAAGAGTCGGCCGGATCTACAAGGTTACCCAATCTATTTTGTGGGAGGTCTGGCAAGCAGATGCATGTCCGTTTATAGGCAATACAGTAATTCGCTCAATTCCAACATTCAAGCAAGAGTGGCAAGGGGTGACAATCCATTCGACTTCAAGAAGAGCGGGTTTGTACGTGAGATTAGAGGGTTGAGCAAGAAAGACAGATTCGACGATTCAAAGCCTTGTGTCGTCATGGCTTCTCCCGGTATGCTGCAATCTGGACCGAGTCGAGAACTGTTAGAAAAGTGGGCGCCGGATCCAAAGAACGGTCTGATGCTATGCGGTTATTCCGTTGAGGGCACACTAGCCAGGGTGGGTAGATCGACCGAGTTATGAAGGTCAAAGATCTGACTGTGCTTCGCTTACAGGAGATGCAAAACGAGCCCCGTGACTTCGAGGCGCTGGTCAGCAAGAAGCGGATTGTGCGGCGCATGACAGTACATTACATCTCTTTTGCGGCGCACGTGGACTTTGCAGGCAATTCGCAATTCATCGATTACTGCAAACCTACACATTTGATTCTCTGCCATGGCTCTCGGGACAACATGTTCAGATTAAGAGACGCATTGAAGAACAAGTACAAAGAGAAGCAACAAGATGTACAGATCTATACGCCGAGCAATGTCCGAGACAGAATCAAAATACAGCTCACATCGACCCGTATAGCAAAGGTTAGTGTAATTAGGTTGGTGCAATTCGACACGGGTGGAAGAGAACTAACAGCTTTCCCATCAGGCTATTGGATCTCTCGCAGAGAAGCGACCTGTGCAAGGGAGCTCTTTTTCTGGACTTCTTTTGGCTAAAGACGGTTCATATACCCTTTTGGCTCCCTCGGACTTACAAGCTTTTGCGGGCTTGGCGACAACATCAATCTTGCAAAGGCAGCGCATCAACATCGATGTTGGCTGGGATCTGATCAAATGGCATCTCGAAGGCATGTATGGTAGCGTAGAAGTTGGCAAGGACCCAGAAGGCAAAGTGACGATGCGTGTGATGAAATGTGTCGATCTGAAGCTGGGAGGAGGTGACGGACGAGAAGTCCTCATGGAGTGGACTGGAGGTTCCACCAATGACATGGTCGCAGACTCGGTCCTGGCCCTGCTGATGGGCATTGACACAAGTCCAGCATCCGTCAAGAGTAAGTAGCCCGCATGCTTCCACGCGAAGCGACCAAGCTAACAAGTATCTTGGTAGAAACATCCGTGCATACGCATCACCATCATGCAGATTGCGAAGAAAACTATGATCTTGCGCCAGCGGTGCATCCAGATACGCCAAGTCACCTGGATAGACTCATTGCTTTCTTGCATTCGCATTTCGGAACAGTCGAGTTCTTGTCAGCTGAAGACTTCAATGCGGAAATACGGCAGGCAGAAGCAAAAAACGCCGATTCTGATGAGAACAGGGAAGAGGAGATCAAGCCTGAAACGTCGAGCAGGGTGAGGGATATGACGCAAGAGGTCGATGAAGATGTCAAACCGACTGCGAACGGGCACGATGGTGAAAATGCCAAAGACTTCGCCGACCGCCCGGAGACCGCTGGGCCTGTGCTCCGCATCCGGCTCGATGATCGCGTAGCCGATGTGACTTTGGAAGACATGTGTGTGTACTCATCCCATCCTACATTGAAGAAGAGAGTACAGTCGGTCTTGCAAGTTGCATCACGGACAATTACACCATTAGCACCCATCCATACGAAATCATCCTGGATCGCACGAGGGGGTTCAAAACGAATCTCTGTGAAAGCAGAGCAACAGTGAAAACACGGGTTGTATTGTGCGCGTGTTTGTATGTATTTAGCTACATGTTGTTAATACTAGTAAATAAGGTTAGCAGCAACTTGACAGTCTTACATTAACGACCTGTCGGCTCTTGTGTAGAAGTTGATGCTGGACTATCTGTCGCCGTGGGTGTGCCAAGTGTAGCATCTGCTAATGCTTCCCTCCATTTCTGCGCGAATTCAGCTATGCTCGCTCCGTCACTCATGCCTACAACCTCTTGCGGGTATCGATTGTGACTGAAAGCTGGCATAGCTTGAGAGGCTTGGGTTTCCGATGTAATCACGCGGAAGAATGGGATGAGCGGAAGGCCAGGAAGCAGCTCTTCCCAGTCGAAGAGGAGCGTGTCTGTCGTGGGTGCGAAAGGATTGAAGTCGATGAGGAAGACCCTAGACTCGTCACGAGTCAAATAAACATCGAAGACGACTGAAACGGACAGCAATTTCAGTAAGCATATCGTTTGGACAGTACTTGTTATAGTGTCCAAGCTTACAGTCATCACTCTCGAAGGTGTCTTTTATATTACGTTCAAACAGATCCTGAATTCTATCGATGAAGAGTTGTTGCCGACTTGATTCCTGTAGGAAATCATAGAAATTGTTGTCACGTTGAGAGATACCTATGTTGTCCATGTCAGATTAGTGGGACATACTGCAACTTCAGGTATTACTGCAATAGCAATCAATAGCAATGCTTACCCAACAGTTGACGGTTCCGCACGAAGCAACGAAATTCATGTGACCTTGGCATGTCAAACCATTTCTTCAGGACTAAATGATACGATAGTGCCGGTGTTTCGCCTTCTGGTACATCATTGCAGCCTTCGTATGGGTAATCCAGGTCGTGCGTCACAAAGTCTGACGATTTGAGCAGGAGATATACCTCGTTCGGATTGACGCACTTCAATGGAGGGCCGGCACACATGAAGGCTGCGTCCTGTAATGAACAAGCATCAGCTTTCCCTGTAAGGCATAGATCTGTTGGATTAAGCATACCTGCGGACTAGACCAATTCAACTTAGGAAAGACAGCGCCGTAATCATCTATGACTTGTTGAATACGTGGACTGAGCTTCGAGAAATCGTATTTAGGACGTTGAATTGCATCTTCATCATCCGAGCTATCTTCTGCTTCTTCTTCGTCTTCTCCGTTAGGATCTTCTTGTGCAGACCTGCCGGTATAAGCGACGTGATCGAAGGAAGCAGTCACCAGCAACTCAGCAACTCTGGTCACACCTTCTTACTTCAGAACAGGCTTACGCATCATCAGAGTCATCGTCATCCGGCAAGAACAAGCCGTCTGCTTTCAGATATTCCACGAAGCCATCGTCCAGGTCGATAATGGTAGCTTTCGGTGCTATACGCTTGAATTTGGGATACCATGACTTGAAGGCACATGCATCTACTGCTGCTCGCGTCAAAGGCGGGAAAGCGAGAGTAGCATCGACATCTTGAATCAAAGCTGAGGTGGATGCAATGGGCTGTCTGTCTTCCTCTGTCGTTGACATTGCTGGAAACGCAGGCATTGCAAGTTGCACCAGGAAAGAAGAGAGAGTGGCAAAGCGAAGCGGTGAAGTCTTGTCGATATTCGGCTAAGCGGTTTCACAATCCACGAAGCACTGCATAGTCTACACGAGCTCACTAATCTGATGGGAAGGACATGATGGGAATTACACCACTTGCGGGCTGTCTCCGAGTCAACCCATGTTGTGCGGACACTTGCGACTACCGCATCGTCTAAAGCCACGAAAGTCGTTCAGCGTGCACCGAGACCTCCTCTTGACAGCAATGATAAAGATTGGCTTTGAGACTTGACTCAGGGGTTACGAGACGAGACTACCGATGCTACAATACAAACTACGATCCCTTCGCGTCTGTTCTCCAGCTTCTGGAAGCTGAAGATGAACCTCCTCCGTCTTGATAAGCGGGCGGAGGCGAAGGTGGCCTTACGACAGCTGCAAGAATGCGCACAGAGGGATCGCGAACAAAGTCAGTCAATACTCTTCTATGTTGTCTGACTGATTGAGGCTCTGCAGAGCCAGAACATCGCCATAGAAACTCACAAAATCCAGCTGGTAACCTAGCTGAAATATCCGCTGAACGAGGGCTCAACCTCAATATCAGTCCTTCATTTTCACTTTCCTGCAGTATGAAAGGAGATCTAGGCACTCCCGCACTTCCACTTTCCAAATGAAGTAGAGTGTCCCTTGTGAATGCTTGCGGTGGCGATATCGGCGATGGTAGCTCGGGTAATGGAGATAAACGAGTATCATGTTCCAATGCTGAACTTGCTCGTCCCACTGCTAGCATGGGTGATGAGGGTTCAGTACTAGCTGCCGTTGCTCCTGTACTGAAATGTGAGAATCTCTGATTGACAGTCACAAGAGGTGGGAGTGTTATCCTGGCTCTTTCTTGATTGTTTGGGGCATGCGCGGCTTGTACTTCATGTCTTTCCGGGAGAGCGTGTTCGGGAGTGTACGGAGATGAAGGCTGAAGGCTTATGATACGACTTGTAGAAGAGACACTTCCACTGTCTGAATGCGATCTCTTCAACAAGAAAGCTGCCGAGCTGGGGGTTTGTAAAGTCGAAGCAATCCGTTCAGAAGGAGCCAATATTTTCTTACCACTCGTATCTATAGTATTGAACGATTTGTACTTCCAAAAAGGTGAAGTAGGTGAAACAGCGAGTCTGATTGCTGCTTTGTTGATATTACCGTTCGATGATCTTGCTCGTCTTTTAATGATGCAGACTATGAGAAGGACCAGAACGATAAGAAGAGCTGAACTGCCGGCTATTAAGGCTATATTTCTCTTGAAGGAAATATTTGAGGGGTCGAAAAAGCCCGGTGTGGCTTGGATGGGTGGTGGTGATGGAATCGGTGCTTGTTGGACATTATCGGAAGTAGTCGTGTATCTGGGGTAATTACTGTCAGCTACACCAATTACAAGAAGAGGAGATATACAGAAGCCTACATGAAAGCATTCACTGCTAGCTCTATACCCTCTGCCGCACTTTGAGTAACCGTAATAGTATGTTCCGTATCATTGAGTGATACTATGAATCGGAAAGACAGACAGAACACGGTAAGTAGCAGTTACGAAGACCACTGACAAGGTGCAAGACACTCACATATGCCCCACAGCACTCCCACATCCTTATCTTGACCGTCAAGCGAGCTATCAAGCCGAAATGCCGCTTCGTCAAGTTCTATCCTGCTGGTTCCCCGTCTTTCAGCTCGCGTAGTCTGGAAATAGACAGCGGTACCTGTTTGTTCAAATCAATAAAATCACGTAAAATCGAGTCAACAAGCGGTCCTCTCTACGGTACCTGCTGACTAGCCCTTCGGCTGCAATCAATGTTGCCTCTACATACCTCTAAATGGTAATGATACCCTAGCTCCACTCCGCCGCGTTACTCTAGCGCTTCCATCACCTAAGACCTGGCCTCCAACAGTCTCCCACGCATCACTTGGTGAATATAAAAGACTTGGATCGTTTGCGTATATCGTGATGTTCCTTTGAGCAGCCGTAGCTGGTATAAGAAGCGCAGTGGCGAGGACAAGGGAAAGGACAGCGGTACGTGGTGATGATAGACATGTGCATGTCCATCGAGCGGACTTGCGTGATCTTGCTGAGAACATTGCTGCAGATTTCGACGACAGAGATGCGCGTCGAAGAGTCCAGCTGTGTTTGCTGTTTAAGGCTCTGATCAACGCTTGCATGCGCCCATCGAACCGAGCTCGCAAGCGGTATGCGCTGGCCGCTTGTGCGCGTACACTGCTAGAGATGGATTCGTCTATCTGGCTTGCGTTGTCGTCAGTCTGCTTCCTGATGCCTGAGGTCGTTGTCGCTAATCAAGCTGAGCGAAGTACTAGGGACGTTCCAAAGAAGTTATCATTAAGGAGGGCTGTCCAATGCCAATGCCACGGTGGACTCTGCTATGGTAGGGCTCGGACAATCACAAAGAGGGTCAGTGAGTAGAGGATAAGGCTTGGAATCGATGGGCAAAGGTAGTCAGCCGATAGATGCCCTTTGAAGGAGGCCACGAATGAGTCCATTGCAGGATGGGGCGATCTTAGAGAGTATGTCTTCACAGGCTGCTTGAAGCATGGGGGAAGAGTTGGCACTCAGGAGTCATGGGAAGCCAGGTCCATGGTACGGTATCCATATCACAGGTGGGTGGTCATCGTGTTCTTGTGTAAGCTCGGTGGCCTGTCTAGGCTACCACCTCCATCAGCTTGACCTGGAGAGAAATCGTTGTATCCCAGTCATTGGAGTATGGCTACATAGCAGTACTATGCCATGTCTACCATCATCATCATCACTCTCGAATGGTGTCCATGCCATTCCCTGCTCTGCCTCTTGCCCGTCACCACCAAGCGAGCGAGCGCAGAAAAGTGCAAGTGCAAAAGGTGATCGAGAAATCGCACTCTGCTCTGTCCGCCGTTTTGAGCTTTTCTTCACTCGCTCTCTGCTGCATTCGACCGCACTTGACCACCCGAGGATCATCAATTCTACATCGTGAGTGTGCCGTGTACATGCACACCATCTTCAACATCAACCTCCGCAGCTCTGTTCCGGTCCTGCTGTCATATTCGATTTTTGAGGATTTATTGAAGGAGGGAAGGCCCTGTCTTTCGAGTGAACGAGAGAGCAGGACAGCAATCATCGAATATGGACAGTGGGAGGGTCGGGAACAGAGCTGGAGATGGTGTTGGATGGGATGGATGGAAGTACGGTCAATACTATCTTACTGACTCTTGGTCTGCCGTGTCCTGTCATCTATAGCCTTATAATCCTACAAGATGGAAAACGATAACGTGAGTCTACAGAGCAAGCAGTCACGATCATGCATGCATAGACTGACACATCTATTCCAACCTTCACAGGGTGTCGTCGTCGACCTATACGTGCCACGAAAGTGTACGGCTCGCTTCTATCTCCTCTAGCACTCACTCTCTCGCTACTTGTTGGCTGATCTCAGTGTACATGCTTCTGACCTCGCAGGCGCCGCTACCTCACGCCTCATCACCGCAAAGGACCACTCCTCAGTCCAGATCAACATCGCAGAGGTCGATGAGCAAGGAAAGATGATCACCGGAAAGAACGTCAGCTATGCTTTCTCCGGATATGTTAGATCGATTGGAGAGGCAGATGATTCTTTGAACATGCTCGCTACTCAGGACGGACGTGGGTCTGCAATGCCATATCCATCCAAACAAGGTTGGAAAAGCTGACGATTGTTCGTACTTGTTATGCTGTCCTCCACAGTCCTCAAGAACGTCTGGTCATACCAGAAGTAAACGCGAGCTTTTTACAAAGCTAGCCTTTTACTCCATCGTTTCTTGTTCCTTTCGCATCCAACATCAAAAACCCCTAGTCAGGGTACGACGATTCATAGTAATGTTTAGATGAGACAGTTCACGCAATCTAGCAATACAGTTTCTTGTCCCTGCGACATTCCACACGCGAACACAGCCGCTGGATTCACGTCGCCATGTCCGACTTTCCTGCCGGTTGAGTATCATCCTTCACTAACAGCATCCATCCCCGTATACGTGGTCTCTATTGCAAGCAGGGGCTGCGGGAGGCTACATCTTCGGTAGCTGTGAGTGACTCGAATGGAATGTCATGCAACCGACTATGCAAGCCTGCGTTAGCGAGCGAGATTAATCGTGGCTGTACAGGTCACGTTTTCGTGTACTACGCCATGGCTGTTCGCGTGCACTGCTGCTGCTGCGGTCTTGTAGTTCATGCTGTTCCAGTGAACGTATTGCTGGGTTTTCCCCCTTCTACTGCTTCCATTCTACATCCTCTCTTTTCCTTTCGCTTCCCAACTAAGTTCGACCCTCTCACGGATAGTGCTCTCTATTGCGTACACAAACAACCCAAGCTACCTCAATCGTACATCTCGCCCGCGCTTTCATACTGCGATTAAAATGTGTCGCACCTACTCGTACGAAGCAGTATGCACTACTCACAAGAAAGAAGTAACATGGGACGAGGTGCGATCACTCTCGTGCCCAGCAGCAAGGCATGAACGCGACGGGAGCTTTGCGGGCTTGAGCTTTCAGGAGCAGGCTCGTCTGGCGCAGAATTGCCAAGATGAGAAAGATATGGTAGACCTGCTTAAACTGGCCCGTAAACCGTGTTTCGCAAATTCAGGGATGGCTTTCGCGTGTACAAGAAAACAGCCACCACAACCATCTACTTTGCCAAACAATGTGGGAATCAATGTAGTCGGCCCGGGCGGCTCAGGTCAACGCAAGCCACCTTCCGGAGTAGAGCCGGCTGTCAACAGCAAACGACAGAATGGTGGCACTTGCGGAAAACCTACAACCCAGAATCGCGGTAAGTGGAACCCCAATATAGCCTGCTTGCGTGAATGAGATAGACTGAACCTGTCATATCCGGCAGTTCCGACTGAATATACACGCAGAGATGACAGACTCGTGCAAATCTACTACCCGCCGCGGCAACAGTCTTCCCAAGGAAACATGCGATCGTGAGAAACGCGTGGTCGGGCGACTCCCAATCAGCTGTCACTCTCGAATTGCACTCGAGCACCCCAAGCTCATCTTTATCGTTCATTTTGTCCTCCGTTATTTCAGATTCCTGCCAAATTCACAGAAAGCATGTCATAGGATGTTGGCTGTTTGTACCGCTGTCTACGCATGACCTTACATCTTCTGCTCTATACGAGCAATTGCCATCTTTTGCTAAGAAAGTCCGAATTTTCAGTTCCACTGCCCCGTTATTGCAGATGCCTTGTCTTGGCAAGTAAAGTATGTTTGTTCGCGCAGGGTTCGAGACGGCATCACACGAGCACCATGTCTGTTCGACATTGAGGAAATATGGTGGGCAGCTAGAGATGGTAGAATGTCACAAAACCGTAGCAGCTTGCAATCTCCGATACATACTGTGCAGTCAAGCAGTAGGGAGGCCATTGCGCGTTATGGCGCATCTTTACTGCCAAACACCTTCAAGAACAAGTGACCAAGGCAATCAGGACTCATTGGTCAACTTAATTACCAAACTTTCAAGGAGCTGTATATTTTATCAATCGCCTGGATCCAACTACACTTGCCAACCTTCATCTATCTTAACAGTCTAATAAAGCTATTTCGAGATTCCGGTAATTCCTTTTTATCTTGCATCGGATTGTGTTGCTGGTGTTGCGAATTTGCTCAAACAGAGCATTTGACAAAAGCTATGTTTCTAGATTGCCCAGTATTTCTCGCCTTGATTATGCATACTGTCTTATCTAGCCAACTTCTGCTTATTCTTCAACAGGTTCTCCAGCCAGAACGGGAGCCATGGCATCCAAACCTTCCAATTTCTTGGTAATTGAATCTAAGTTTACCTTATCATCTTGTAGGAAATTGGACATAATTCGATGAAGTTCGGTGTTTTCGTGACTTCCCCAGAACTTGATGCAGTATGGGTTTTCATAGCAGTATATTTGTACGTCGTTGGCGCTGTTTGGGGTTTCACCGGGTGCCAGTCAAGTAGACATTGTGAAAGAGAGAAACCAGAGCATCAGATATGAACGGCATGAGCACTGATGAGTGACTGTCGCAAGATCGGAAGCTTCGATGTCGGCTCGATGCTGTGTGCTTCTGTACTCGCAGGATTATATGGAAGTGAAACTAGGGGAGACTCACGTATGTCCGCCTGTAGTATAGCCTACACGGGCTCGAATGTTGACTGAATAGACCAATGCTTCCAATAGAGAGCTGGTATCATTTCCAGCTGCAACCACCATATTGGCCTAGAAAAAGCGTACGTAACAGATATTAGGCATGTTCACCAGGTGACAGCCTTCTCAATACTTTCCAAGACCTTCACTTACCTCTGCCTCTGTATAGTTCTCCAACTTCAGGTTATCCGCTACGTAAGATTTGACTTGGGCGATTGAAGCGTTGCCGGATCCTGCTGCTTCTGCTAGTAAATTCGCGACATATGCAGGAGAATGTACAGCTCGTCCAATGACCAGGGCTGCATGGGCATAAAGAGCGCAGGATGTGATACTCATCAGCACACGCTGTCAACGGGTCTTCAAGGCGCTTGGCACAAGCTGTATAGAAAGCAAAAATTGAAACTCACGCTCCCATCCTATTTCAACCTGAGTAGGAGGATCTTCCACATCGAAACCAATTCCAAGCCCACCGGTTTCGTGATCTGAAAGCGTGAAGAAGAGTGTATCTTCTCCTTTAGCTTTCAATTTGCCATACCAATCCTTGACGTTCATGGTAGCTTCGTTGATCTCCAACGAAGCTGAATAAGTAGCGATAGCATCATTGTCATGTCCTGTCGTGTCGGTTACTTCGCTTTCATAGAAGAGGAAGAATCCTTTAATTGAAGGGTCAGATGCAGAAGCTTTGGAAAGGAGTTCTATCGCTTTGTCTGTCATCTGGGCGAGATTCGGTTGTGTCGAGGGACGATCTAGTGGAGCTGGGAAGTCTTCAGGTGCGAAGAGACCAAGGAGGGGCTGTTACGTATCAACACAAAGTAAACATCGCATGTTTAGAAGTCAGTATAAAAGCTTGCTAGATCCGGAACTGTGGAGAGCCGCCGAAACAGAGTCGAATAGGACAGACGTACAAGTTTCTGAGCAGAGGTCAGTGCTTCAGACGTCTCGACTACATTCCAGCCATAGTCTTCCTTTGCAGACTTGATGAGGTCTTTATCATCGTATCTGCATGATCCCTCTTCACTTTGTGGAATGAAAGCGCATCTTCCACCACCTAGGATTACATCTGCAACTCGTCCAAGAGGGTGTGTCGCGCCGATCTGTATCGCCGAAAGAACCGGATCAGCACTCTCTTCGTCTCCGCACTTCCCGAACATTTGACAGGAGTACAGACTGTACTGCGACACATTGTGCTTGAGCCTCACCTGCTGTTCTGCGATGAACCATGCATCATCTCTGTCTTCGGAGTGGGCAGTGAATGCGGCTGGAGAGGCGTCCCACACGTAACTTGTTGTGATGATACTGCAAAGGGATAAGCGTATGAGGAAGAGGACGAGACAACGCCAAGATCATCAGCTTCGGAACTCTGGTTGGACTTTCGGATCCCCGAAACCTGTGGAGCAGGGTGCAAATAAACGGGAGAGGGAATGACCGCTCACCCAGTCAAATAGCCAGCTTCTTTAGCAGCTTCGAGTATGTTACCCAAAGCTTTTCCATCAGGGCTGACTCCAACGATTCCATTATTAGTCTTGAAGCCCGTAGCGACTGCTGTTCCAGCTGCTGCACTGTCTGTGATAAGACTGCTTGCTGATCCGCAGCGCATTACTCCTACAGAGTCATTTTCCAGAGTCGTCTCGTAGCCGGTATACGAGGGTCCACCGTCTGGATTTCGGAGGCCTAAAGCGGACACAATTTCTCAGTTCTATAAAGTCAATCCCTATCACAGTGGAGTCCCCCAGCTCACGCTCGATAACTTGACGAGTCATGCTTACGACGTTCTGACCCACTGGCAAAAAAAAAGTACACGCTTAAGGTCAGCTACAGAGGTCACTTCAGAGAAGGCTGCCTTGCGAGAAAATCCCCGTACTTCCGTCGGTCCATCCGAGGACGATGTTGCGCTTGCTAGGGTTTCCATCGTTGTTGCGTTCATACAAGACAGGCGAAGCTGCTACCAGGGAGGCCGACAAGGCGAGACCACCTAGGGTGATGGCTGTAGTTCTGACCATTGTCAGTTTTGTGACCTTGTGTTGATCTTGATCTTCGGAAAGATATGCGCTGTGAAGTAGTGCTCGGAAATGAACAATTCATGATTTAGGGAAAGAAGAAAGTCAGGCTTTTATAGGGAATCTTTGAACATCGACGGACCAAAAGGACGGCAACGAAATTCGGCAGCATACTATCAATCACGTTCCTATGGCTTGCCTTCTTCAAGCATGCGACACCGGGGCGGATGAGTGGTGCTTTAGTCGAGTTGGATCCCATCAAAAAGTAGTCGCCGCACATGTGCGCGGATGAGAAAGTATCGCGAAACGTTCTATGCTGTCGCCGCCGAACCTGACAAAAAAAGCCAAGAGAAAGTAAAGTGTTCTCGAGCGAGTAAATCATTCGGCTAGTGCCGAATTGTGGATGTACCTTAACGGTGTGGTGAGTAGCTTTTCACTTTGTTTACCAGTGGCCTTGCTTTGCACACTCTACTTGCACACTGGTCTTGGCAGCGATGTCTTCAGAGACACTAATGACACTTCGGTCACGTTCGAGCTTGAGCGATGGCGGATTGTGCGGATGTCTAAGCATGTGTACGGCATCTGCCTACGAGACCGTACTTGCGAGGAGTAACGGCAGTCGCTGTAGTATGTACGCTCCGGCGAAACGGTTTGCCTTGATACAAAGCCTGTCCACTACCTAACCTCTGTGGCTTTTGGGCGATTGACGAGACTGTGGACGATTGACGACAGTACACATTGCGCCAAACGCAGCAATGGGCTTCTACTAACCTCTCATTTGCTTCGTGACACGCTTGAGGAGACTGTCAGAATGCTGACTATACGTGGAATAAGATCAACTTGATGTCTGCGATGGGCTGATGCTGCCGGCCTTTCGAATCCTCGATTGCCTTTCTCGCATCTGCCACAATACTATCATACAGTAATACAATGTCGAAGAATAAAGGCAAGGGCAAAGAGAGGGAGAAGCCTGCCACTGAGGATCAAGACGCTCCATCTGGTCAGAGTACTGCGACTGCTGCCTCTGCGACTCCTGCGAAGAGACGGAAGAATGCACCTAGCAAGCTGCCCGCGGTAGTCACAGACTCACCTTCGACATCTGATGACGAACCTGGCATTACTGTGAAGCTGCGTCCGAACAGGAAAGGCTTGCGTATAGATGCTGTGAGATTGTCAACTGCCTTGCTGCTGTACATACACCATGCTGACCTATCGTCAACTTGCATGTGATATCTGAACTTCTGTATTTCATCATGCAACATTGATCTATTTGCAGCCAGGCACCCCGTTTGACGAACTCTCACTCACTGAATCATTCTTACAAGGTCTACGAAAAGGCAAACCACTTCCAATCCCACTCCGTCAAAGGCGGCGACTCTTCTTCTTTGGTGGTTCACTCCTCGGGGCTCTTTTAGCATATGTCGTCTTCCTAAATACAACAGCGTACCATACTTCTTTCTTAAACGAGCTAGAATCACGCTTCAACAAGTTTGATCTCGGTTTCCCAACGAGTGGATGGAGTGAGATCAGTGAAATGATTAATATGCCAGATCTGATAGGTCCCAATGCTCGCAAGTGGCTGGAGAATCGCGATTTCAAAGTTGGTCGTGAAGCTAAAGAGGCCGGATACGAGAAGACGCATGCAGTGATGCTAATTCCTGGAGTGATATCTTCAGGACTCGAATCATGGGGAACAGATGAGAGCACTGCTCAATTCTTCAGGAAGAGGCTGTGGGGAGGTGGAAGTATGGTGCAATCCATTGTCACTCGTAAAGCAGAGTGGATCAAAGCCATGTCTTTAGATACGAAAACAGGTCTAGATCCTGAAAATGTCAAAGTCCGCTCTGCACAAGGATTGGATGCAGCGAGCTATTTCATAACGGGCTACTGGATATGGAGCAAGATCATCGAGAACTTAGCTGCAATAGATTACGACTATAACGATCTATCATTACAAGCTTATGATTGGCGATTATCATATATCAATCTACAACTGCGAGATGCATACTTTTCTCGCATAAAGGGAGTCATAGAACATAGCTTGCAAGTCAACAAAAAGAAGACCGTTCTTGTAAGCCATTCTATGGGCGGTACTGTCACTCTTTGGTTCTTGAAGTGGGTGGAGGCAAAAGGATTCGGTAATGGAGGAAGTGACTGGGTCGAAAAACATATCGATGGTTGGGTTAACATCGGTGGTTGCTTATTGGGAGTTCCAAAAGCGATGGCTGCTTTCATGAGCGGAGAGGTAAGTAGATATTCCGGGCAAGCCGCATTCATAGCTCATGCTGATATGTTCTTGCATGGTGCAGATGCGAGATACAGTCGAGCTGAATCCAGCGGGAGTCTTCTTGCTGGAGAAACTCTTTTCGAAAGCTGAGCGGGCTAAGTTGTTCCGCACGTGGGCTGGCTCTGCTTCTATGCTACTCAAGGGAGGCAATGCGATTTGGGGTGAGTCGGCTATGCTCATACTGCAAGACAGATGCTGACTTAAATGCTTCTCAGGCGATGAGAACGGTGCGCCAGACGATACGGACAATACAACACTGTCACAAAAGCATATGTGTAAGTTTAGGTTATGCCTGCAATTACCTGGGAGACAGATACTGAGAACGCCATCCATGCAGTCTTCTTCAACGAGCCTGACCCAGTAGAAGGCGAACTGAATGCAACTCGCAAGCGACCCAATCTGACGCTTGAGGAATCGATCACGTACCTAGAAGAGCACACGACAAGCGAATGGCGTGAGATGGTGAAGACGAATTTTTCGCTTGGTTTCGAAAGGAGCGAGAAACAGTTGAAGAAGAATAACTTAGATCATACAAAGTGGAGTAATCCATTGGAGGTGCAGCTACCTTATGCGCCTAGTATGAAAATTTACTGTCGTAAGTCTACCATTTTCTCCAGTCTAGTTGATCAAGTGCCAATGGCGACTGAGGCTTGCTTCGTTTGCAGTGTATGGCTGGGGTAAGCCGACCGAACGAGGCTACTATTACTCACAAACGCAAGACGCCCATCCGGACAACGCCACCGAGGTACCATCTGAGAGTGGCAACGAGCCAATGCGTGTTTCATGGATAGACTCAACTGTCAATCTAGAGGATGAGAACCCAGTCGTCAAAGCTGGTGTAGTCAATGGCGAAGGTGACGGTACAGTTTCTCTCCTGTCTGCGGGAACGATGTGCGTCGAAGGATGGAAGAGAAAACTTTATAATCCAGCTGGAATTGAGATTGTTACACATGAATTGAAGCATGAACCGCTGGCTTTCGATCCCAGAGGAGGGCCTACTACGGGTGACCATATCGATGTCCTTGGTACAACACTCGTCAATCAAGCTGTGCTGCAAGTTGCAGCCGGAAAAGGGTGAGATTTTCGCTTCGCCACCAAACAAACATTCGCATTGAAGGGACTGACATCTTTTGATTGAATAGGCATCTCGTGAATGAAACTATATACTCTAATATCCGCGAATACGCTAAGAAGATCGCATGGGACCTTTGAAAAAGCAGCACTTCGCGCCACCGATACACGCACTAGAAACACGTGACACGATCATAGAAGTGCTTTGTACCGAATATACATGCTTTGTCTGCTGCATAGTCCATTTCATTTGTAACGATTCCCTTTAGGCAACAGCTTCAACCGCAATATACACTGTGTACTGCATACATACAAGTCGCTCTTGAGCTGAATTAAGGATGACTGCGAATTTTTTTATTAGATTGACTTGGTGTAGAGGCAAAATGCCTAAGTCATGATCTCGGCTGAAATACTTTCCTTAGAGATCTACTTACAGACCAACGTGACTGTGAGAAGATCTCTGAGGAAAGTATTCAAGCTGGTCTTGTAACTGAGGAATTTACTTTGGCGCAGATAAATGCAAAGGCAATGTATGGATCACATTACCATAAAAGTAGGATGCTGGTTGCAAACTAAACCAATCAGGCTCCCAATCCCTTGAGCTGTGAAGTTTATATGAGTTTCTGTATTGCAGTACCACGTATACGACTACATCAAGCGAAAGAACAAGAAAACATAACTAAATCAAGTAGAGAAAAGTAAACACGATGATCTCCCCTCACAAAACATAGGAAAACGCTAGCAGCCGGGGCGGGTCGTGAACAGGTTTGACTTTGATGGGATTGGAAGACAAGGTTTTCTCAAGCTGACGTAGCATAGTCGTAGCATTGGCAGTTGATCCCGGAGGGCAGATGAAACCATCATTTGAGCTGCGATTCAGATGAAGTAGAGGAGCGGTTTCCACACGATCTACGCTGCAAGCTTTCGACTGTTGCTTCTACAGTAGGATGACGATGTTCTCCAATGTGACACCGAGGGAAAAGGGAAAGACCGTGCGTGTTTTAAGCTGAAAGTTTATAGGATGGGTATAGGTCCATTGCGAAGTGCCGAGGTCGGTGCTCGCTACCGGATACAGTTGGAAGAACGGACGGTGATGGTGGAAAGGATTATGATGATGACCCAGCTCGATATGGACGGAAGGAAGGGACATGGATAGGAGGAGAAAAAAAGATGAACGAGCCACGATTCTAGTAATGCGTTTGCTTGAGGATCAGCATAGTGCTTTTTACAAGATGTTGCACTTATTCTTCTTCTTCTGCACGGGTGGTTCTAACGCAGCTACTATAGCTTCATCGAAGACGTTCTTGAGCTGTGCATACGAAAAAGCAAGACACAATCTTCAGTCAGCAATAATGTTGCTTTCAATGTTCTGTTGGGATCTAAAATTTTAGGCTTACCCCTCTTTGCGTCAGAGCTGAGCACTCGACATATTTAACGGCACCTAGCTCTCTCGCTAGTCGTTCTCCTTGATCTGGCTGTACTGGCTTCTGCTTTTGTCTAGCCAACTTCTCCTTCACAGCTTCGTCGTCTCTCAGATCTACTTGCGTACCGACAATAAGGCAGGGTACTCCAGGGCAGTGATGGTGGACCTGCGAGTCAGTTCAATTCGAATCAGCATTTAGGCTAATAGACTTGGTATGTATCGCGGATGTGAGGGATTCACGCACCTCTGGGAACCACTTCTCTCTGACGTTCTCGAATGATGCAGGCGATGTAACGCTGAAGCAAACGAGGAAGACATCGGTTTGAGGATATGAGAGGGGTCTTAGACGATCATAGTCCTCCTGTCCAGCAGTATCAAAGAGTCCAAGCGTGTATGGATCATCTCCAATCATGACGGTGACTGCGTAGTTATCAAAGACGGTAGGAACATATTCTGAAGGGAACTTGTTCGTTGTGTATCTGTCAAGAATTAGAATGTAATTCAGCGGGATTGTCCTTGATGCCGGCTCGCTTCACCGGCTTTCTGATGGAAAGCCTGCGTGGAAGGAAGTACACTCACGAAATGAGAAGACATGTCTATGCACATGAGAGACAACGATACGCATTTCATCAGCTTACTGTTCATCTACGAAGTGTGCTCTAGTCCTGCCCGCATGCCACACTTTCACCGCCTTGGAACGAGGCGAGCGAGAGAAAACACACACGGCCAAGCTGGAGGCAAAAGAGAGAGAGAACGAACCTTTCCTACGGCACCGTCACCGACTACGACGCACTTGATGGTCTGCATTGTGGTAATCTATATAGACGACTCGCTTGCTTCAAACGCTGTCTTGTCTGATACTAGCAGCTGTGATCCATCGGAGAGAGAGTGTGTTTTGCGAGTTGATGCGATTCGAGTGACAGAGTATGGTGCCAGACAGGAGAGAAATGGCAGAATGGATTGAACAGGACGGAAAACACACGGGCAGATAGGCACATCAGCAAGGATTCCATCAGGACTGTGATGGTTCTCTCCATCCAGTGTTCACTGCCGCTGTGCCACTCCCTCGCTTGTCCTGTTGCTCGTGCTCGTCCAGCCGTTCACTGTGGTGCACGATGGAATGGGCAAACCCGACTTGACCGAGCGCACTTCAAGTGTGCTATGCTGCCCATGCAGGCTTGTCTATCACCATGCTGGTGTGCTCGTCCATCTCCTCCTACCTACTCTTCGCTACTCACGGCGACAGCAGCGGGACGGGCTTGTCTTGCTTGCTCGTGAGGCTGACCATGGCTGGCTACTTTTGAACACGAGCACGGGCGTGATGAACTGGAGAGTAAGAGTGATGACCGGGGTTACTCACAGTGACAGTCTAGTATTGACTTGAAGAAGCCTATCGAGGAGATGCAATATATGATGGTGTGACCGTGGCGAAGGGAGTGGTGCAGAGGGAAACAGGCAAAGGAACGATCTTCACGACCGACTCGCCCATCTCTCTTTTGCAGGCACCACATCGGCACAACGAATCTGTTACTGTTGCATTGGGTATCCTGACCATCATCAAGTCTGCTGGCTGAGTCTACGTTAGACGCTTCAAGTCTACGCAGCCTTCGTTCGGCCGTTGTAGCCCCGAAGCCTGTATACGAGTACTAGAAGAAGCATGAGCAACAATAACAGCGACAACGATGAAGCACCCCAAGATATCAGATCAAGGATAGCTGCATTCGAACAGAATAACTCTGCAGCTCCCGCTTCCTCCTCGAAGGCTACCACAGCGCAACCGATGTCGGCTAGCATTAGCAGTCATGCAGCAGCCACCACGGCATCATCAACAAGCAGGACAGCCATTCCACCTGGAAAGTATGATCCGCTGCAAGCAATGTCTAGTCCGCCAAAGACATCATCTGAACCAACCATCATAAAGCTTGCTGAGCGTTCTAGAGCGACCTCTAACTCCTCTCCTTCTATCAAACCGTCATCTGCCGCAAGTGGCACTACGAGAGTCGCTCTACCTGGACTAGGAGCTCGCAAGCCATCGAACAGCAGTAACACGTCAGCTTCATCGTTGGCTCAGACGGCTACTTCCCGTCCGAGCTCCCTGTCACAGAGCAGACCTTGGCCACCCGTCAAAGAGCCATCTTCTCCAACTGGTATGGAGTCAGCCATAAATGCAGCAATGAACGAAAGACCCTCGGCTATCACAATACCTTCGAATTCAGATCTTGCCACGCCTAAGAGCCCCGCAATTGCCATTTCACCTAAACCCTCCTCGTCCTCGACTCTCCCTGTACCGCCACCACAGCTACCCTCTCGGAAGAACAGCAATGCAAGCACTACCTCAGCGTCTACCTCCTTCTCAAGCTTCACGAACGTCGGTTCGATGACTAGTGAACCCTCCAGCTTTATTTCACGAATACCTCCGCCAGTACCGGGTGGGAAACCCGTCGTTACATCGTCTTCGTCCAGCAATACACTTCAACCTGTTTCCGAAAAGAGCACGAACAACGCAGCTGCACCGAGGTTACCGCCCCGAAAGAATGATAGTACTTCATCACTCGCATCAACAGCATCTTCAGCTCTGAGTGCGCTGCCTCGTCCGCCTCAACGTACGTCAACATTGTCAACCACCAATTCGCCATCGAGCACACCTACTCAAAGTAGGAGCAGTAGCGTATCCCAAACTACAAATCTAGCCAACCGCCCCTCTCGTTCAAGTATAATGCAAAGCGATAACTCGGCACAGTCCAACGCACCGTCACTGTCTTCGTTGCCGCCTAGACCGCGAGAGCAGAGCACATCTTCAGTGACGCGCAACATGCCGCCTCCTCCGCCTCACAGGACTGGATCGCATGGAAGTGAAACAAGCGCGCCGCCGCTTGCGCCTCGGCCGAACGGCTCACAAAATGTTGTAAAGTCGGATGCAACGACGAGAAGATACGAGGCGCTGTGGGACAAGCTCACAGAAACATTCGGTCAGGCATCGCCGACTTCATCAGGCTCCTCGCGTCTGGACGGTATCGTTGTGAGGCAAGTATGGAAGGCAAGCAAGCTCAACGAATCCACCCTGAGCAGGATCTGGTAAGTCCCAGGCAGTAGAATTCGCTGCCCATCGAAGGTTTCGAGTCTGATGCTGTTCCCCTTTCTCATAGGAATCAATGCGATGTCAATAGGCAAGGAAGCTTGGACAAGGCTGGCTTCTGTAAAGGCTTGGCTCTCATTGATAGCGAGCTCACTCAGCGTCGTAGACGGGGCGCGAGGCCCTAGACACGACTGGAAAGGTAGATCGACGGCGGTGTGAAGCGGGAGTTTGACGATTTATTGGTTGCGAAAGGCTGCGAAGGGATATGTAGCATAACAATGACCTATCATGTAAGGGTTTGGACGCAAAAGGTGAGACTTGACAGTCACAATGGAGCAAGATCAACCTGGCTTCAAGTTTGAGGCAGCTTGGGGGGCCTCTATGGCACGAGGCAGTATTTTCACGCGTGCGATCTCAAGCTTACAAAGTGCAGCACGTTTATCCTGATTCACCTAGTTCTGGAAGACCTCAAGCATATATTTTCTTTGAGAAGGCTTCTTGGCTCCTGCTTCGGTAATAGCAGTAATCTGGTCCTCTGACAAGTCTGGCAGAGAAGGTATAGCAAGCTGTTCCTTCATGCGTGATTCTTTTGAGGAGGTCGTAACGACGATGTCTCCGATTTGCTGAGCCCACTTTAGGAGGACCTGACCGGGAGAGATCCCAGTCGACTTGGCAATGTCTTCAGCTACGGCATCGACAGGACCATCTGCGAGCGAGAAAGAAAGGTCAGTGTAGTCGACAACGAAATATAGGGAGAGGCGATGGCTTACTTTTGAAGTATACAAGCGGAGCACTGGGGGAATAAGCTGCAATCTTGATTCCGTTCTCGTGACATAAATCGACAATGGATTTCGCCTCGTTGTAAATGTAGGGGTGCAGTTCAATCTGATTGACTGCAGGCTTGACCTTGCATGTCTCCAAGATCTTCTTGATATCTTCAACTCGATGATTCGACACTCCGATAGACTTGGTCAAGCCTTCAGCCTGCAGTTCTTCCATTTGAGCCCAAGCTTCCTGCTGCGAAGGAGAGCCTTTAGGGAAGAGCTTCTCAGGAGCGTGGAGGAGATATAAGTCGACGTAGTCGAGCCCAAGCTGTTATTCGAGACAAATGTTAGCCCGAGTAAACGGTATGTGCGGCATCATCCGATTATCCGACAAAAATAGATAGACTGACGGTGCTAAGTTGCTTCTTCAGGGTACCTTTGATGTCTGCCATTCCAGGCAGGATCTTTCTGTGACAGTGCCAGTGGCGCATCAGTACGGGTTTCTCCGGGAGAAATACAGTAGAGTAGGATTCACTCTGTAATGAAGATATCTTCCCGCTTGTTCGGCATTGCTTTGAGGGCAGCGCCTGAAGACAATAGCAACAGTATTATAAGCCTAAAGTCCACTGCGTCAGGATTATGAGCTGTACATACCGATAGAAACTTCATTCTGGTATACTTCTGCCAGGTCCAGGTGGGTGTAGCCAGTCTTCAAAGCGGTTACTGCGGGTTTATGACATCCAGCCAATGTCACGAAAGGAAGCCAGAAACAGCCGCAGGGACTTACAGACAGCATCACGAAGCTCAGGATCGACGCCACTTCTTCCATACCATGCTGTCCCTGCTCCGAAGCCAATGGCTGGAATCTTCTTGCCGCTGTTTCATCACAGAGTATCGATCAGCCTGGACACTGATGACGCTTTTCGTGCTCGTTGACTGCTCAGGAGATTGGAGAGACTCACTCGTTAAGTGTAACCGACATTCTTCTTGCTGCTGATCTCACGACGGAGGCAAAGGGCATGTACTCGCCTTGCGATTCGGTTCGGTTGGGCGGAGTTGACACTAGCCTGTCCAAACAATCAGCCCGGCCGACGAATCCGTTGATACCGCCACAACGATAAAGCCGGTGCAAAACATCATGGCTGTTCAAACGGGCAGATCCCACACCTCGTGTCAATAGGTAATATGCATGACATGATGTGGGCCCATGAGTTCGTAAAATACGAAATGAGTGGTACCATTGCATGCATATGTTTGCTACATGAATGAATGCGAACAGATTACAGATTGCCCCATACTAGTGATGCCTCAGGAAGATGCCGAATGCCTCGAGTGCAGACCACAATACTTAGTCTGACTACGCGGATGGGCTGGCATTCGGCTTGGGTGCATAGAGGAGGGAAGCTGAGCGTGAATGCTGAGGAGGCGGTCGGGCCGAGACAGTCGGGTCGGATGGCCTTGCTGAAGAAGAGAGGTCTCGCGAGGCGTTTGACTTGTCCCCATGGTCGACTGAACCCGATCTACCAGACGTTGCAGCGGCAGAAATATGCTTGTATGGATTAGGAGTGGCTGCTGAACCGGGAGTATTTGCGGATGCGGAAGCAGAGGAAGCTATGCTGGGGAAGGTCGAGGCACTAGCACCAGGTGCGGCGTGTGCTGGGACAGGTCCATCGAAGCCAGGGAGTGATCCAAACATGCCACCAAAAGGAGCAGCTGAACCTCCTAGAGCTTTGCTGCCCCTAATACCTTCATCGACGCTCAAACCAGCCAAATTGACACCAGCGAAGTCCTTCCCAATGTCGTACGGTCTGATAGGCGCAGGAGAACCATAAGGAGAAGGATTTGCAGCATATGTGGGTGGCGCCGGTACGCCTCTGTAGGGAGACGGATGGTGGGTAGTCGGATTGCGGTACTCTGCGGCTTGAGGCATAAGCATCATAGGCTGCGTATACGGAGAATTTGCGTAGAACGAGCTTGGATCCTGGTGGATATATGGGAACATCGCTGCGTAAGGTGACATTGCCAAGAACGCGTTCTTACTGTATGGTTGCGATAGAAACAATCAGTCCTGGTCCGTTTTCTCTCGCGCGATCGTGCTGGTCAACTGACTTTGCACGGCTTCGCGTGTCGCCCATGACCTGCGTTCCACCTGGTCCCGTGACATTAGCAGCCTGGAAGCCTTTTGGCCCTCGTACAATCTCATATTCCGCCTCTTCACCTTCCGCTAAAGACTTGAAGCCAGCTTTGGCTGTAATGGCGGTATAATGCACAAACACTGAGAGGAGCAACGTCAGTCCGGGTCGTGCAGTTGCCAACCACAATCAACAAGACATACCTTCTTCATTGCCAATGTCTTCTGCACGATAGTCGTTGATGAAGCCATATCCCTAGGTGCACCAACAATCTCAG
Source organism: Cystobasidium sp. 2NF920 (assembly GCA_023628255.1). Taxonomy (NCBI): domain Eukaryota; kingdom Fungi; phylum Basidiomycota; class Cystobasidiomycetes; order Cystobasidiales; family Cystobasidiaceae; genus Cystobasidium; species Cystobasidium sp. 2NF920. The sequence goes on from JAMALA010000001.1 coordinate 1,688,068, forward strand.
CGATTAAGCGGAATTCGTCTAAGGCAGGCTGAAGAGAGTTTACCTTCTGCGTGTCGAAAAACTTTACTTTCCCCGCTCTTCGTCCAGCAGGTAGGTCCTTCGGAACGTTGGAAGAAGTATGCGTATGTTGAGAGCTGTAGTACTGTAGACGCTGACTGGGATCTGAAGCGCCTGCGTACTGCCCAGCTGCAGGCCCGAAGCCTGCCATAACGTTATTCGAGTGAAGAGGTGAAGGATAGTGCGCCGCTGGACCTCCGGGGTACGTGGAAACCATGGGAGGGAAGAGGATTTCGCCGTTTCCGAAGAGGATATATGTAGTTGGGTATCTACTGAACTGCTTGGATGGGATATATTATACCTCAAGCTTGTGTATTATTACTTCTTGCTGTTGCTGCCACCACCTGTCAACTGAATCCTGCCCCTGCCTTTATCGAGTGGGTCACGCTTAAACCGAAACAAGCTCTCCCATCCGGGTTGAGTGAGTGTTTTAGCGGCGTAAGAGTGGCGAGGACACCAATGAAGACTCAAACGAATGCTTCGTATGCTCTTCTCCGCTGCTTGCTGTTGTGAGAAGAGCGAAAGTGCGGACAAGCCGATTCAACGCTGTCAGATCTGTGTCTCTGGCGCTCATCAGATTTTCAGAGTGAGGATTTTGGGCGTTCGTTCCTTTGGGCCTGCTATTTTAGCAAAGCGTTTGCGGGCTAAGCGGGGTCGCACACGCACCGGGGGCGATTTTGTCACCTGCTAATGTAATCAGAAAGAGGGGAGAAGATCGGTCGATTGGTGTCTGGGAGTCGGGTGGGAGAAACATCGCCGATATTTCCTCACCAGTGGCTTTGCTTGCACTGACACACTTCTAATTGCTCTAGCGAAGTATAACTTATCAATGCTCAGGCTGATCTGTCTTCAACACCTTCTTAAGCTTTCCAAGGCTGGTCTTCGCCTGCATCTCAGTTTGATCGGGCCAGATGGGTTGGCAATAGTGGGTTGCAGCAAACGCCAGCAAATACCTATGTCAGTCCTCTGGATTGCGCTTTCCCCGCAGTGCACGGCAGGACGCCGTACCGCGAACACTAGCCGAGGTACTGGACGAGCTACCATGACAAATCGATATGACTGGCATACGAGAAGTGGCATGTTGTCTTGCCAGTACACCTGAGGTAGTAGGCCCCGACGCGGCCTACTTTTGCCTTTACGACTTGGTACGTATACGCTGGCTTGACGAGAGGCAGTCCAAGTCATGTCCGCTATCGCGGGCGATGGCATCTCGAAGTCTGTACGCCAGGGCTGTCTGCCTAGTCTCAATATGCCGGCAGCGATAGCACATAGATCGGGCATCATTGCCTTGCCCCTGAAATTAAGTATGTCGCGAGTGATGACGACCAAGCTCGTCATTATGACTGCTGCGCCTCGCGCTGCTTTTTCGCTTCTTCCTTCGACGGCCGTTCTCCGAAGAGTCGGCTGCCAACTCTGTTAAAATGTCATGTGTCAGTGCAGGTATCGGCGAACTCAATTCGGGCAGCATACCTGATATTATCACTTCCAGCCTTGATTGCGGCGGCAAAGTCGTTGGACATACCCATTGAAAGTCGCAGCTTGTGTCCTCCCAATGCTTCGGACAGGAGATCTCTACATTCTCTCAGGCAAGTGAAATCTGGATTTTCTTCACCTTCTTTCGCTTGATACGAGGATTGTATCGCGCCAATTGTCATGAGGCCCATGAGGTTGAGATGGTGGCACTCATCGATGATGTGCTTTGCAAGACCGAAGAGTGTTTCTTTATCGCCGGCCTTGGCCTCCTCCATGGATTTGAGCGGAGGCAGACCAGATTTTGCATCTTCACCAGATGTATTGACTTGTATGTATACATTGAGCTTGCGCGAAGAATCGTTCTCCGCTGCAAGGGCTTTCTCAAACAAGTCCGCCTTTTTCAGCGAATCGAGCGTTTCCACAGCGAATAGATTTGGTATGCCTGCCATGTTCTAGCATGTCAATACATTTCTTCTTGATTCTACTGTCGAAGCCTCCGACACTCACTGGCCAAAGTCTTGCACTTGTTGCTTTGCAGTCCGCCGATGAAATGCCATTTGATGTCCGAAGGGAGCTGCGGGACAGACGGGTTCAGGGATAGTCTGAGATGTTGCTCTCAAAGCGAAGCAATTCACCAGTTTGGCTTTGTCTACTAGCTGAACATACACTCCGGGTCAGATCAAAGGCAAGGATTGAAGTGATGCCCAAAGCGGCTAAGTACGTACCTCTTGTACATAATTTTCGCCAAAGTGTCTTTCGTCCTCTTTTAGATTCTCGTATGCAGCCATGAGGTCAGATGGCGGTTTGAGCTTCGATACAAGCACTAAAGTTGGCTTATTTGAACTTTGTGTCGCCGATGACGCTTCCGCCATCTCTGCCTTGATAGCTTCGATATTCTCCTTCAGGTCCTGCAAGCGCTCGCTTGAAGGTGTAGGATACGACATCTTGGCTAGTCTTGATTGCGTGGTCGACAGTAGTCTTCGAACCAGCATATGACAAGTATGACCGAATCAATCTGCTTGCACCGGTCCAAGCCGAAAAAGAATCGAAGGGCGCAGCGGAAGGATGAGTCCAGCCGGCTCGCGATAATCTATTTTCTTCGGCCAGGCGTATAGACCAGTATCTTGATGGTTGGGAGCTTCTGAATACCCTCAGTGATATGTGCGAAGTAAAGTGAAGAAAGCGAAGGTGCGAAGCTGTTACGATCATCCATCTTCTTTCGGAGATCAAGTCGCCACTCTTCGCTGGTCTGCTCGAATCCCAACGAGAAAAATACACGGATTCGCATCAAGTTAGGAACTGGATAGCTCTGTTCATCCCGCAGAGATGCCTAGGGGTCACAAAGGTGGCTTCTACGCCGGTGCGTCTTGACTACCAGAGTGCTCTTTCATAGCTGATCGAAACATCCGAACGAAAAACAGTCAAAGTGGGCCGCGAGCCTGGCGTATACGAGCAATGGTATGGTGTAGCAAGCCTTTTGTCGAATCATTGTGTACGATCTGACGTCATTTCGTACAGGCCGGATGTCTTGAAGCAGGTGAATGGTGTGTGCATAGCTACGTTTCCTTACCGTTACGATAGATGACTAGCTGATCAGAAGGACGCGTTCATAGGGTTTTCCGGAGCGAAGCACAAGAAATTCAGAACAAGGTGAGTGTGTGCGTCATTCTGTACTTGTCACTTGCTCATTCTACAACTGTGCTTGCAGGGAAGATGCCCAGGCATACGTTAATGGCACCCGTGGATCCTCCTCACGCACATCTAGTACATCGAGCAGCGGATCATCATCGCGAGGTTCTTCCACCTCTTCCGCCGCAAAATTGCCATCATCGACAAGTGCTAGAGGGTCTAAACCGTATGATAGACCTGTAAAGAAGTCCAAGACCAGTCATGCTGTTGCACAGCAGGCTTCGGCCAAGCAGCCTTACCAGTACAAGCGTCTGGAAATGCAATGGACTCGCCAGACAGAAGCTGAACTTATCAAGGATGGATGGCTTGTTGCCTTCACGGATGGGGCGTGCTCAAGTGAGGCGTAATCTACCTACATTTATTAGCTATTCAGCTAAAGACTAGTCGAATACTTGTCAGGTAACGGAAAAGCAGGAGCTGCTGCGGCTGCAGGTGTCTTCTGGTCAAATCCGCGCACATTAAAGTAAATTCCAGTGAAAACACGGGAGGAACTTACTGACTCTTCCTGATAGACCTATATCCGAGCGCGTACCAGGCAAACAAACGAATCAGTGTGCAGAGCTATATGTAAGCGGCTCGCGTAGAAAAGTCACGTGATCTACCTTAACACCTTTCCCTGCAGGCCATTCTACGTGCTCTGGAAACGGATCCAGATTCGACAAAGCCCTTACACATCTTCACCGATAGCTCGTACTCGATTCAATGTATGTTTCTATGTAATGAACCTTCTTTGAGATGTAGCTAATGGAGGAGGATTGACAGGTCTGACGGAATGGATGACAATCTGGATCAATCGTGGCTGGAAAACGAAAGAGGGTGAACCGGTGCTTAATGTTGAGCTCCTTAAGCTTATCCATTTTATAATTTCGAAACGAGAGGGGCCAGTCGAGGTGAGGCTGAGGCATATTTAAACTGGAACCCCCTTCGAATTTGGACTGACCTGAAATGTTCTCCAGCTGTCATGGGTCAAGGGTCACTCGAACGTACCTGGGAACAAAGCAGCCGATAAGCTGGCTGTACAAGGACTAGGAAGAGACATGCCTCGCTGCCGCAACTTTGATGCCGAGCGGGAAGAGAGATTTCACGAGTATCGACAAAGCAAACGGTCCACGCCGCCGCAGCCCGTTCAGCAACAAATTTCGGACGGAAACATTGATGAGTCCTGGGTACTGGACGCCGACGAGGAGTTGGCTGAGCTCGACTCGGACAGTGGATGAATGGTCATGGGAGCCTATTGAAATGATAGCTTTTCGAACCAGATTATCAGCACGTGCGTTGTGTGATTTCGATCACCTTGTCGTGCAGGAGTGGGCTTTTCATGCATGGATTGCAGTGCAGTTCAGTTTGTCGTTGTAGCCATAGATCCAGTTTTGCTTTCGCTTTCTGTCATCTGCATAGTCATCAAGGATACGAAGATGACTTCAAACTTCTCGGAAGCTATTTCCTCGCTTCACATCCAAGACCCCTCTCCGAGCGCAAGCAGTGATGCGCAATTCTCAGAATATGGACGCTCAGTCGACAGCACGAGTTCGTTCGAGTCTGGCTATACGCGCCGAGGACAGACAGAGACAGAGGCAGACATCAAGGCTGGTCTTGCAGCTGCTAGAGAGCTGGCCTCCCGCAAGAAGCAGTATCAGACGGATAAGCTCAGCAGCAGTCCAGCGCCTGCACACATCAATCTGCCACCACAAGCGACTCGGTTTGGCGGAAACTTGGATAGAGAGTCAGACACGCCGACGAGTGGCTCGAAGACTCCTCTTCCAGATACTAGTACGTGTACTGCATACAAATTTCCTCAAGCTACTCTAGTGCTGACAATGTTTCGCCTTTCCTGCAGATGGGCTTGGGTGGCCAGGTAGAATACCTCGATTGCCCTCGCTTGATCCGACAGCTGACCCGCTATATTGCGTTCTTGTGGACGAATTGTAGGCAAAGGCACACTGGCAAGACTCAATGCTACAGATACAGAGAGTAAGAACCGGGAAGAAGCTATGGCTGGAGCTATTCGAACCATTCTTGAGTGCATTGGCGAAGATCCAGATAGGCAAGGACTCCTGAAGACGCCTGAACGTTACGCAAAAGCGCTTTTGTGGATGACAAGGGGTTACGAAGAGAAGCTGTCTGGTGGGTCATCTCACGAGCGTTGTCCGTGGATCCAGCTGACCATGTTTCGCGACAGAGGTTATCGGTGAAGCCGTCTTTGCCGAAGATCATGAAGAGATGGTTATTGTACGCGACATCGATGTCTTCAGCTTGTGCGAGCATCATCTGGTGCCTTTCACAGGAAAGGTATGCCAATTCCGTGTTACTCTAGCGATTCTACGTTCTGCTGACCAATGACAAAATAGGTATCCATCGGATACATACCTTCGAAGGCCGGCCATGTCCTCGGCCTGTCCAAGCTAGCCCGGATAGCCGAAACGTTCTCGCGTAGGCTACAAGTACAAGAGCGTCTTACCAGACAGATCGCTCTCGCAGTAGAGGAAGCCATCAAACCAATGGGAGTTGCTGTCGTTATGGAGGCTACGTGAGTAATCTGTGACAGCAGATGTTCTCTGTTGAACACTGACATGAGCCTACTTACAGTCATTTGTGCATGACCATGCGAGGAGTTCAGAAGCCTGGATCCACTACTGTCACATCAGCAATGCTCGGAGCCTTCCGAAAGTCAGAAAAGACAAGGTAAGTTCAGCTTGAGACCCCTTCTTCTCCATAGCAAGCACACTGAACGTCTCTGAATGTACAGGAGCGAGTTCTTAACACTCATTAGGTAGGTACAAGCTGCTTGGCTCCCTTTATTCCCGTACTGATAAGGAAATACTTATTCGCTAGGTCGCAATCTATGCTTCGATAAGTCTCATAATCTTACATATCCGCATTACATGTCATTATTAGCATTCAACTGTCGTCTGTAGCATCCCGCGCTCTACCGCGAAGTCACAAAGGTGAATATCCTCTCGAAATGAACTATGCATCTTGCTTGTCTTCGGCTTTGAAGTTAAGCCCAGGCCGGAGGCGCCTCGCGTACCAGGCCAATTTTTGCTTCTTTGGTTCCTATCGATTTAACGTTAGCTACTTTCGAGCATGATCCATCGCAAACTGCCATGGGAGACGCTTGCCGGACTCTGGACTTGTCATGCTCAAGGAGCTTGCACAAAATCTCGTCTATTCCCTGCGAGACGCTCTCTGTCAACCTCTTCCGTCGCTCCGATCAAGATTTTGGCACTGGAATCCTCGGCGGACGACACGTGCGCTGCAATTGTCGACTCGGATCGCAATATTCATGCCAATGTCGTAATGAAACAGGATGATTTACTTGGTATGTCGATCCGGATATACTTCATGCTTCAATTCTCATGTCCAGGCTGATGGCGACCTGCAACAATTTTAGCAAAATACGGGGGTATCCACCCCTACCATGCTACATCGCGACATCAAAGTAATATGGTGTGTTATTTCAAGCATACAAATTGTATGAGTGATCTCTGAAAGGTTCCTGTCAGGCCAAGGCTATTCGGCAATGTCTTGACGAAGCGAATATGGACGTTTCCGAAATGAACGCCATCGCATACACACGAGGTCCGGGTATGGCTTCATGTCTGGCTTCTTGCGCTCTAGCAGGGAAGACGCTCGCCATGGCATACAAGAAACCTCTTATAGGCGTACATCATATGCAAGCCCATGCTTTGACTGTTGGCCTTACCGAGCAAGAAGCTCCGGCCTTCCCTTACCTTACACTCTTGATATCCGGAGGGCATACTCTGTTGCTGCTGGCGTCTGGCCCGTTCGACTACGAAATACTCGCAACGTCCGAGGATGATGCCATTGGGTGAGTGGAATGCGCTGTCTTCCGTATCAGCATGCGCTGATTTTAACCCCATGACCAGCGACGCCTTCGATAAAGTTGCAAGGTGGCTCAATATTCCAGCCGGTACAAGTGCAGGAGGGGCGGCTCTTGAGAGTTACATAAAGTCTAGAGACACGAATCAAGAAGTCGACCTACCATCAACCACCCGAGGGAAGCTCGTCTTTTCATTCTCCGGTCTGAAAGCTGCAGTGAAACGCGAAGTCGGCAAAATGCAGCCTGAAGACGAAGATCGAAAACATGCCATAGCAGCCACTTTTCAGAGCGTCGCTGTCGGACAACTGGAGGAGAAGGTCACTTTAGCACTGCGAAAGCTTGAAGGGGTGGAGCTAACCAGTCTCGTGGTCAGCGGAGGTGTGGCATCCAATCTGTACCTTCGCGAAAGGCAAGTTCTATTTCAGCAGAATCAGCATTTACCGATTCTGATCGGATCCCCTTGTAGACTCCGTGCTTGTCTCGATTCGCAAGGAAGGCAAAGTATGCGACTCCTCTTCCCGCCCGTCAGCTTGTGTACAGGTGAGTCTCCGAACACGTACTACCAAAATCGACGAGCTGATCTCCGGGTCTATCGTAGATAATGCTGTCATGATAGCTTGGGCGGCTATGGAAAGGTATAAGAGGCAGATGTGGGATGACTGCGACTCGCCAATCAGGTCCAAGTGGGACATAAGTGACTGTGCTAGCATGCAATGAATGTCCACTTTAATCAACTAGATAGTCACTTACTCTATCTGAAAATCTTGTCTTAATTTGGGCACGTGCACTCACCTGGCTTGATCGAAAATGATTGATTGCCACTTGGAACAATCATCAAGCTCGCTTGCTTGCTTTCTCACCACGGCTTTTATAGACTTTAGCAGTCCATCATGGGTCACTCAAGACCGAGATATAACAAGCAGCGTGAGGAGCAGATGCGCCTCCGCCGCGAGGGCAAGCGGAAGGAAGTCGATCATGCCGACTCTGGAGTCGCAGAAATTATCATTCCAAAGACGAAGGAGGAGAAGGAAGCAGACAGAAGACTGAAGGAGCTACAGCAGCGTGTATGTATCTCAAATGCTCTTGTTTGAGATGCTGTGCTGATTACCTGCCCTTTCTCAGGAGGCAGAAGCGAACAAGCCCATGTCCTCGAAGAAGAAGAAGCGCCTGGAAAGCTACGTGAATAAGAAGCTGAAGCAGGAACGCCGAGTTGATCTCTTCAAGTCGTTGGCCGCATCGCAAGATACCTTAACGTCGTCTTTACAGCTTCAGCCGTCTTCGAGCCTGGGGTCAAGGCAATTCAAGACAAACCAGGACAAACTCGACAAGGTCTCTACGCTCTCCGAACGCAAGAGATCTAAGGTCTACGATCAAGTGGCCGACAAGAAGCGTGGCTACCATTCCGACAATTCCGACGAGGAGAATGATGTAGATGGATATGAAGGATTGCAAGCCGAGTCCGAGACACCTCGAGCTGGGCCTTCACGCCTACCAGCCTACTCGACCAAGGTACCTGCACCACCAGCCAAGGCTCCCGCTGAAAATGAAGTACCGACCGCGCTACCAACAAAATCAGCGCTGCAACCGGTGTCACTAGGTTCAGCTCTTGCTATTGGCCCAGATGGGCAGGTCATCAAACCCGTCGTGAAGCAAAGGCAGAAGAAGGCTCCTCGAGTAGGTTGCGAAGCCCTCTTTGACTCTAGCTCTATTGCTGATCCGACATTTGGCAGATCACGTTTGACAAGAAGGTGAAGCCGCACCTTCGCAACCTGGGCTATCAGGCTCTGAGTGAAGGATCAGGCTCGGATTCGTCTTTCGATTCTTCCGATTCAGCCTACGATACCTCGTCTGATGAAGACGAATTAGAAGGAGGGTCAGACGGTGAAATGGACAGCAATGATGAGGAGAGCGACGAAGAAGACAGTGTTGACGACGACGGCGAAGAATGGCTTGGTTTCGGAGGTGGAAATGGAACAAGAGATATCATCGGCTCTCAACAGGGCGACGGCACGGGTTCAGAAGGATTGCCAGAAGAGGACGAAGACGAAGAGGCAGCCAGCGGCGAAGAAGAGCAGGCTGAAAGTGATGAGAACGAAAGCGAAGGCGAGGACGGCGATGCTTTAAGCGAGTCACATATCGATCCGAGCGCCCATCAGACGTCTGGCAAGCGGAAAAGGCTCGGTGAAGATTTCAAGAGCTGGGCAAATGCGCATTTAGGAATTGAGACACGTACAGCTGAAGGACAAGTACTGCCACCATCCGAGCCCGCAGTGAAGAAGGCAAGATCACAAGAAGGACCACTCCGTGGGCCACTGGGAGAAGACCTGGTTATTCCTGCAAATTCACTGTTACAGCCTTCGTCCGCACAAGCGGCTGGCGATGCTGTAGCCGCCAAAGTGCCTCGCAAGCGTGCCATAGTCGTTGACAGACCTGAAGAAGTGCAAGAAAAGCGTTTGGAGCTACCCATTCTGGCTGAAGAAGACCAGATCATGGAGGCAATTCGGTCGCATAGTGTTGTGGTAATATGTGGTGAAACTGGAAGTGGTAAAACTACACAGGTCCCACAGTTCTTGTACGAGGCTGGCTTTGGTAGCCCTGGTACCGGTAAGTCCGCTTATCGTCCTCTGCGGTCTCACACGCGCGTGCTCACCGTTCTTTCGCGCAGACAATCCTGGCATCATCGGTGTGACACAACCTCGTCGTGTGGCAGCAATGTCAATGGCTACTCGTGTTGGCCAGGAACTTGCTCTTCCTCCGTCTAGAGTATCATACCAGATTCGGTATGATGCCACCACCTCATCCACCACCAGCATCAAGTTCATGACAGACGGTGTCCTGCTCCGCGAGCTGGCGAATGATTTCCTTCTCAATCGATATAGTGTCATCATAGTCGATGAGGCCCACGAGCGCAGTGTCAATACCGATGTTCTCATCGGAACGCTCACTCGCGTTGTCAAGCTTCGTGAAGAGCTATGGAGAGAAGGAAAAGAAGGCGCCAAGCCTTTACGGATGATAATTATGTCTGCAACGCTACGAGTGACTGATTTCACCGAGAACAAAACGCTATTCAAGGTGCCTCCGCCGGTCATCAGTGTTGGAGCCCGTCAGCATCCTGTCACAATGCACTTCAACCGTAAAACAAGACCAGATTACATGCAAGAGGCATATTCCAAGGTTTCGAAGATTCACGCTCGCTTACCTCCAGGAGGCATTCTAGTCTTTCTTACTGGTCAGAACGAGATTGTGACACTCTGCAAGAGATTGGAGAAGCGTTTCGGCCGCAAAGCTACGCAAGAACGGATAGATAAGCGAGCTAGAATTGCCCAAGGCTCGAAAGCATGGCGGACTGGCAAGAAAGAAGAAAGCGAAGATACAAAACCGGAAGCTGACATTCAAGTCAGTGCCGGTCAAGGTGAGCTCCATGCCATTGGTTGTCGCCTTTCTCGTACGTAGACTAACTCGTTCGTATCGTCAGCCGCAATCGAGCTGGAAGATGTGGAGTTTGGCACGCGCACTGAAGCCCTCGCTGCTGACGTCGATGACGGAATCGCAGATGAGGACCTCGAAGCTCTAGACTCGGATGAAGAGTACGAAGACGACCCAGATGCAATGCTTGAAGAACGCGAAGAAGATTCCGATAGTAAGCGAGCGGCCGTACCACAGATACCAATGATGTGGCTTAGGCTGATGACGTGCCTTTCCCAGCTCCGATGCATATTCTCCCTTTGTACTCCCTGCTTCCTACCGACAAGCAGATGAGAGTCTTCCAGCCTCCACCAGATGGACACCGACTAGTCGTCATATCTACCAATGTAGCCGAGACTTCACTCACGATCCCAAATATCCGCTATGTCGTCGACTGCGGTATGGCGAAAGAAAGAACATACGATCAAAGCAGCAATATTCAAAGCTTCGACGTGTCATGGATCAGCAAAGCAGCGGCTTCGCAAAGAGCTGGTCGAGCAGGTCGTACAGGTCCAGGACACTGTTATCGCCTATACTCGTCGAACGTATTCGAGACATGCTTCCCTCAACATGGCACGCCTGAGATACTTCGAACACCTATCGAAGGTATCGTCCTACAGATGAAGAGCATGAATATAGATCAAGTCGTCAATTTCCCATTCCCGACACCACCAGATCGTGCCGGTCTTCAGACTGCCGAAAAGGTTCTCATCAACTTGGGAGCCTTGACCGCTCCTGGAACAAGTGGAAAGAAGGTCACTGCACCAGCACGAATTACAGAATTAGGTCAAGCTATGTCCTTGTTCCCTCTTTCACCGAGGTTCTCGAAAATGTTGGTCACAGGTCAGCAGCATGGATGTTTACCTTATGTCATCGCTGTCGTATCTGCATTATCCGTCGGAGATCCTTTCCTTCGACCTGAAGTAGTTGGAGTTGGAGAAAGTGGCGGAGATGATGAGGATGGCAATCATGACAAACAGAAAGATGACTTTGATAACCTCCTGGCGGATGGAGCTGGTGCTGAGATTGCACACATCAAAAGCGAGGACATCCGAGCCAAAGAGATGCGTAAACTCGCAAGAAGCGCATACTTCAAAGCTCAGCAGGTGAGTGAAGCCCACAAAATCTATGTCCAGACATCTGTTGCAACATTGACTAATACTGTACTTTCAGCTTCATTCTGCTCTTGGAAAAGCTAGTAGCGATATATTCAAGATGTTAAGCGTGGTCGGTGCGTACGAGTATGAAGGTGGTACTCCGCAATTTTGCGAGAAGAACTATGTCCGAGCAAAGGTATGCTCTGGAAAAGACCTGTAAGCGAGCCTTTTTATACTTGTGACTAAATATGCGGGTCGTCCTGTCTAGGCCATGCAAGAAATACACAAACTACGCGCTCAGATCACGAATATCGTCAGGGGCAACTATCCTTCATTGGATATATATTTCGACCCCAAGCTACGGCCACCCAACGAAACTCAGGTATGTCTCTTAATTCACGACAGCTGTCTCTCAGGATGCGGTTCCGTGACTTAGATCCTCTTCCACAATTACAGCTCAAGGTCATCAGACAGCTCTTGACAGCAGCTTTCATCGATCAAGTCGCAATACGCAAGGATTTACTAGCACCTTCGAGTGCAGATTACAGCAAGGTCACATCCACAAGAGGAGTAGAATATCAAGCTGTAGGAGTGAACGAGACGGTCTATATACATCCTTCTTCTGTTCTCTTCCATAATGCACCTCCGGAGGCTGTCGTTTTCCAAGAGCTTATACGGACTAGCAAGCCTTATATTCGAAGTGAGTGCTTAGACAGTGTAGTTTTCACTATCAGTGTCATTGCTGACATCTGCTGACTCCTGACTGCAGCCGTCACCAAGATTAATACAGCTTGGCTACCTACACTTGGCAAGCCGCTATGCACCTTTTCACGCGTTCTAGAAGCGACACCTACCATACACGCCAAAGCAGGAACTGCGGGATCATCTACAAATGGTAACACTGCTAATGGTCAAGTAGCATCAAATGCAGAGGAGAGGGAATGTTTTGTCGTTCCTAAATTTGCTGGATTTGAAAATTTACAATTACCTCCTGTCAAGATGACACAGAGACGTATTGGCAGTCGCTGGGTATTTGTGTGATGTATACGTATACTCTTGGTGTTTATCTACGCGATAAGATAATACATATCAATGTACAATACAATAGGTCAATGCATTCATACTGGACAGACCAGTCTTCGGATCGTCGGCTTTCAGTCATGAACAAAGAGACCGAAGACGCAGTGATGGCCATTGTTGAAGTAGTTTTTGCTTCAGTTCCTGCATCTTTCATCTGCATTCCGTTGTCAGCCAATGCATCCGAGTGTGGTATGCAGTATTTTCACTTGTGCGAAAGTAGGGCCGGCTCCAGCTTGGTGAAAAACACGCGGAAAAGCAGCAGCGAAAAGCCAGGTGAGCGTAGCACTCAGGAAGAACGAGAGTTGTACATCGTACGTTGCGTAGTGTACTTGCATACTAAACACAAGGCGAGCTCTTAAGCGGTGTGTCCGAGGCCAGGCCCTGCATCCATCCGCCTGCTCTCGTTCTCCTCTTCTTTCTTTCTCCCAACTTCGCGCCTCTTCACCGCATCACTACACCCACTTGATCCACACAGCACTCCAGCTGGTGGTCAGCACAACACTACACGCGACTGGACTCATCCCTCACATGTAAGTTACCAGGTGTCCGTCGATACACAGGGAGAGAGAGAGGCAGCGGGCGGGCGTTTGCTGGGTGGCATGAGCACATACACACGACATCGACACACAAGGGAAGGCAGGGAGAGTGGGAGCAGGATGGAACGACCACCGGCACTACAGCAAGACTATGACCATACTCTTGCACAAGTCAAGGTGTTCTTGCGCCTGTCCGCTCCTCTGGTCCTCCGCTTGTACCTCGACTGCACAGCACCGCATCAACCCCAACTGGCCCAGAGATCAGAACGGGAGGCGCGACCACAGGAGGAGGAGCAAATGGAGCCACAAGAGGATAGCACTCTGTAACATCGACAATATCACGCTTTGCTGTCGTCTTAGCAGCGCCTTGGGAACAGCCATCCCGCCCTCGTGCTCGCCCACACGTACGCACCCGAACGCGCGCTGTTTCGCCCTGCTGGCCAGTCCAGTCGAATCCGAAACACGCTGCATCCCAAGCATGCCAGCCTCTCCCCTCTCTCACCTCGACTGTTCCCTAGCGCATGAACGACAACCTGCCATGTACTCGTGCTGATGCCGTCTTGCTTTAATTCCGTCAATCGCAGCCCTTCACCTTCCAATCTATTCATAACCAATAATGTCCGAAATCCGAAGGAAGCTCGTCATCGTGAGTTGCTGTCTCACACGCAAGAAACAGTCTACTCATACACATACTGACATCTCTATCTCAACATACAGGTCGGTGACGGTGCTTGCGGTATGCACTTCATCCCTTATCGCGTATGAGAAAAGGACTCTCAGCTGATCTCTCGGCACCCGCCTTGCATTTCACAGGTAAAACCTGTTTGCTTATCGTCTTTTCGAAAGGAACATTCCCAGAGGTGTGTCTTGCACATTTCAATACTATAGTCCTATAATGTAATACTGATTCTCTGTCCGTTTCTTGCAGGTTTACGTGCCTACCGTCTTTGAGAATTAGTATGTCCTCATTCTCGCTCGCTCGCAAAGAGCGTCAAATCGATCAGTTTCAAGCGAGACCCGCAGGCTGACCATGTTGTACTGCACTTTGCTCGTCGTAACTTCCCATCACTACTCGCATGGATCTATCAACACTACCTTCACCTCACTGTCAACTTACTCTACCACATCGTCTCTTCACCAAAACAGCGTCGCCGATGTTGAAGTAGATGGCAAACGAGTAGAGCTAGCACTATGGGATACAGCAGGACAAGAAGACTATGATAGATTAAGGCCATTATCATATCCCGATTCGCATGTCATTTTGATCTGCTTCGCGGTAGATTCTCCAGATTCATTGGATAACGTTCAAGAAAAATGGATCTCGGAAGTTAACCATTTTTGCCCTGGTCTACCTATTATCCTCGTTGGATGCAAGAAGGACCTGAGATATGATCCGAAAACACAACAGGATTTGGCTAAGTCTGGTCAGGCCCCTGTCCCAACTGAGCAGGTGAGTGTTCAAATGATTTCATTTCATTTTTATAAGGCAGTGGCCAAGTAGAAGTGAGCTTTAGTGGCTGACGATTTGCTGCTAATTGATTGTCAACTATCGCACAACAGGCCCAGAAAGTTGCAAACAAGATTGGAGCAGTCAAGTACCTCGAGTGCAGTGCCAAGACCAACGAAGGTGTACGAGATGTCTTCGAGAGCGCAACACGTGCCGCTCTCATGTCAAAGAAGAAACGGAGCTCGAAGTGCAACATTCTCTAGAATCATCGACAATGCCGGTCAAGAGCTGTTCCACATGACGAATCTAGCAGGCACTTCGGTATGCGTTGTTATTTCTGGCACCCTTATAATACGTTTCACTTCACCCGCTTATCACACTGCCTTACGAATTAAGATGCTGCAACGAAATACGAATACACCGAACACAATATTATCTTTCCTCAAATCCCCTATTTGCGGCAGTGCAAGCGAAGCATATTCTAGCCCTGACATAACATGAACGACAACAAGGATGAAGCTTTGGTACGAATTTCGAGTCCGTCCGTCGTCCTGGCTATGCTAGGCGCATCTCCTTGTCTAGACTTTTGACAGCATCTCTCAATTGGCATGGGATTCACTTCTTTAGCTCTCATTTTTCTATCATAATTGTTACTTGGCCAGTCACGATTCTACAAACGTTGTTATCCTCGCTCGCCCTCTCTACTGCGACTTCCTCTTCCACTTCCACGTTTTTGTGCAACCAGCGGCTTTAGACTGTAATACCAGATCTTCACACATACATCTCATGTCGATACTCGGGCTCTCTTGCCCGTGAGCGCGATCTGTCCTCCAGTGCATACATGCCACAATCGTCCAGATCTTTAGCAATTGGCGAAGGCACGAAGGCCTGGCTTCTTGGCCAGACCAAAGCTAGACGTTGATGCTGAGTTATACGCAGCACCTTGTTGGTGGTAGACTAATTGCCCCTTTGCAACTACTCTAACCGTTTCCTTGCCTGTTTCCCCCATTTGTCTGGCTACCTGAATGCGAACGCATGCCGTCTCGTGAGAGGTCAGGCGCTTGAACGTCTACATAGCCGAAAGAACAGAAGGTATGAATGGCGGTCTGCGCAGCGGCACAGCTTCAACAAAGCAATCAGGAGGCACTCGTTCATTTCCTTCTTCTATCCCCATCCAGCTTACGTTTTGAGTTCTCCGCTGCGGTGCCGTTTTGAGGTTTCGATATGTTACTTTTGGATCCGCGCGCCGTTCCAGAAGGCTCAGGCGCGTTCTTTGACCTGGACAAGGTCTTCACTACCTTTGCAGTGGACTTGGGGCCTCTAGTCCCCTTTCGCGTCGAGGTAGGCGACTTCTCAGCGTCGGATATCTCCTGTTCGTTTTCCTCGTCTTCGTCGGCGCCAACGGTCGAGCTCCGCTTCCCCTTGGATTGCTGCTGGCGCTTCTTTATACCTGAAAAGAAAGTACATTATTTACAGGGCAATCAAAGTGAGCGTGCAAAGGATCTCACCTTTGGGTGTTTTGAATGGCGTATCATCAGGACCTATATCCGGCTCCGTACCTGATCCAGTCTCATCGGCCTCATCGTCTTGCTCGACATTCTCTTCCTCATCTTCTTGTACATCATCTTCCTGTTCGTCTTGCTCTGCATCCTCCTCATCTTTAGCTGCACGTGCACGACTCGCGTCGCCATCTTCACTAAGTTCGCTAAGCGTCGAAGCAGTTTCGCTGATTGCATCGTCTGAATCGGCCCTCCGCCTGCCACCTTTGGCCTGGTTTCCTGTGCCAGATGGCTTTCTCCCACTTGCTTTCTTCGTTGTGGCAGACGCTTTCTTGGGCGGTTTCCCACGACTGACGCTCCGCCGCCCACGTGACGGCTTACTTTCCTCCTCCTCCTCCTCTTCTTCCTCAGCATCATCTTCGTCGCCTTGCATCACTGTATCCTCGTTCGCATCATCGTCTTTGGCTGGATCACCATCCTCTTCTTCATCCTCTGCATTTGCATCCTTCTGTCCCTCATCTCCATCCTCTTCTTCTCCATCCTCGTCCTCATCTGGTTCCAGCGGCATAGACGAAGTAAGGAACGGACTAGGCGAGGGTGAATGACTTGATTTACGTCTTTTAGCGAATTCTTCTTGAAATGCACGTTTGTTTAAAAGGTTGAAGTCGGATTTAGTGATGTTTGATTGATCATATGTGAGGGATGTATCGGCTGCTGCTGCTGCATTCGTAGAGAGACGCCGTCGTCTTTTACGGCTAGAAGTGCTTGAAGAAGGATCATCTTCTGACGGGAGAGCGTCATTTGGTGTGTTCAGGTCGCTCTGAAACACGCAGTGGACCAGTGGGAGGAATACTGTCAGTAAGCTGCGGCTCGCATTTCAGGCAGTCCATCGTACTTCTGCTGCAACCGGCGGCGTGGCTATCGACTCACATCCTCATCCAGCAGATCCAGATCGTACAGCGTTCGCAGCTTATTCCACACTTCCTCACCCGTCACTCTGCCCTCTCCTAGTATCTGCTCGAGGTACAGCAGTATCGAGACCATTGCCCAGTGCTTGCCCATGCCTACAGGACGAGCATTGATGATGGCGGTCAGGAGGGCAGTCTCGCCTTCTGGAGTGTCCAGCACTGCTATCTGAGGGAATGGAGTAGTCATGGCTTGCCTCTTGACGTGTAAGTACTATGAAAACATATGGAGCGCTGTAGAAGGGTGTCACGGCGGCAAGGGCTGCTCCAGAACAAATGCTCGATCACGTCTTTTTAGGATACTTTGCAATTGCCCTTCTTCAGCTATTTGACAGGCAGTTGGCTAATTCTACATTGTACATTTCTTGTCATCTTCACTTGTGAGCTGCCGCTGCCTCCTCTTCCGCTTTGCGCTCACGTTCCTCCTGCTCTTTACGCTGTTCTTCTTGCCACTTTTCTACGTCTTGCTTGACTGCTTGCCAGCTTGGTCTTTCAGAGAGTGCCTTCCACCATCTGCGGAACACACACAAGTCAGCTATCTATCGAGAAGCCTGCCAGGAGGACGCTTCACTAACTTGGCAACGTGTGGTCTGGCTTTATGGTCCATCAAGGCTTCTCCATGCCCCGCATCGATGATCTTCTGTCCATAAGGTAGGTGGTACAGATCTGCCAACGTCAGATTGTTGCCAGCGAGATATGGTCTAGCAGATAGTATAGTTTCGTATACGTCAAGCTTGCTAGCTAGCAAAGCTTTGCCAGCTGCGATGACTTCAGGGTTGGGAACACCGCCGAGTCTTGGTTTCATGACTGCCTCTTTGAAGATAGCAGATGCGGTTGGATCTGCAATGCAACACAGCAGAGGCAGGATTTGAGCAGGTTTCGAGGACTGTGATGTGGTAGAGAGACTCACCATATGTAAAAGCTTCGATACTGAGTGCTTCATCGTAGATTGTCTGTTCCCATGCTCCATGAACGGCGACTAAGTGACGTTCGTGTTAGTTCGCAGCTTTTATCAAGTGCACAGACTACCCTGCTTACATGATCTGTATATACAAGCTGTTAGTGTGTATCTCATTACATTTAACACTGAAGACTGCACTTACGTTCCTCGCGAAGGATAGCGACGCTCGAGATAGCTTGCGATAGCTCGGCTTTCATAGACGTATTTGCCTTCATCAACGAGCTCTAGGACGGGAATCTGACCAAATGGATTGTAGGTAGCTAGGAACTCAGGTGTCTTGTGTTCTTTCTGTATACACATGGATGTGTAGTCTACTTAGTATTGCTTTGGAGGGGTGAGCGCGTAGTCAAATGCAATTGCTCATGCTTACCGCAGCGGTACTGACGACATGCATGTCAATCTCCAAATCCTTCTCCTTTGCGACTACCATCACTCTCTGCGAGCAAGTAGACAGATAAGATCCATGTAGTTTGATGGTGAACTCCTTCGTGAGCAAGTCCTCAAGCACAGGTGGTACATATCCAATTCCAGTGTATGAAGAGAGACCTGTCCGAAGTTCAGGGTCGGTGAATATCCAAGCTATGGAAGCTATGACGAGCGCTAGGAAGATAGGGAAGATGTTGCCTGTGTTCTTGGCTGTAAATATGGTATCATGCATGCACACAGCAAGTGTCAGTATTGATTGACTGCAGATCCATCTACCCCCATTACAGGGTTGACCGACGCACAAGTGACTGGATTGACCAGCTTCTTCTCTGTCTCCGTGGGAGTCTCCTTGTTTGCCATAATGAACGGTGTAGAAGACTCTCTGCTGTTCTACTCTGTGGTGTGTATCAAGAAGACTCAATCACAATTGCCCTCTGAGTGGACGAGCATGACGCGCTTCTCGATCACCTGTTGAAGCTGCTCACGCTCCAAGCAGGGGGATTGCCCTCGTCAGCGAGACGGCTTGGATCGTAAGCAGAAAACAACATGGAATGCTACTACATGGACGACGGTTTTCGGTGCGCTCTTAATCTGCTACATTGGATTCACCCCTGGAGACTTTGCTATGCTACATGTCCTTGTCTTCGTTGGTGTTTGAATACAAATTATAAGCTTCCTATCGTTCTTCGCTGCATAGGTGTTCAACAGGGTGCGTTCAGTTGACATACTTCATGCTCTTCGTCATCTTTGCTCGCTTTCTTCTTGCGGTGTAGCCTTTGAGCCAGGGCAGAGTGACGAACTGAATGTACCAGAAAGCGAAGAAGAGCGCAGATCCGACAGCGACAAGAAGTCCTAGAGTCAGGAGTGCCAGGACCACGAGATTATCTAATAGAGTAAGAATCATATTCGCATTCCAGCCGGGATCAAAAGTGGGTATGTAGGGTTTCAGTCCTCACACAGATGTAGGAATTGCCGTACGAGATGTCCAAGCCAGATCTCGCCAAGAAGAGCTTGCATCTCTCTGTCATGTCTACTGATTAGCAGCGTCAGCTTTGCCTATGAACGATAGAGTGGTCACTCACCTGCTGAAGAGTGCATCGGACATGCTATCAACAATTAGGATGGCATTCGCCATGACGACTAGGAACCTTATCGCCAGGTTTAAGCAATATCTATAGGTTGCTCAAAGTCCATAGGCAGGTAGACTTTGTATGACTGAAAGATTGGGAACAAGCCAGAGTGTATGAAGAAAGGCTGCAGCTCAGGTATATCACATGGAAAAACGTCCGGCGTGTCAGTCGGACAGGCTGTCAAACGTCTGGACGCTTGTCCGCTAGGAAGCAGGACTGAACGCTATGTCAGACGTGGGTCGGGTCTGCTCATCAGTAAGTGAGAGCCATGTTGAGTGACTCCCAGCTGGAGTTGGTACTTCCTTTAACTTCGTATTATCGCTCTCAACGCTGGTTTTCGAGGTGAAGGGGGAACGTGATGTCGCTTTTGTCCTGAATCAGGGAACCCATGGAGACGGAGCGATTACGTTCTCCATGCCGTACGGCTGTAGGCCATTGTGTACAATAGAGTGCCGTGCATGTGACCGGTAAGATGGCAAGCATCGGTAAATGGACTGCATACTCGTCAATGGCTGAGCGCGAAAAGCGATCGACTCAGACTTGCATGCACGCCAGCGAGTGTCAAAGCTTGTCCCTCTTCACGACATCATGACCACCCTACACACCCTCTGAATGTGACTGAAGACAGCTCTCACTCTGGTTGGTAGTGTACCGCCATGCAAGACGTCTATGGCAACCTCCCAGCGCCGGGGTCATGCGCAACATCGTGATGCGGCAGCGTACACCCATGCCACACGGCAAGCGAAAGATCGTGATGGAGCTTGACCTGCACACTGTACAAGAGACTACAGACCGACAGTCGACTGACCCATAACACGATACCGAAGGATCGACGACTTTTGACTTGATAACCGAGAGCCTTCGCGGACTCGTCAAGCAAAGAGCTCCGACTAGTCGGCGAAATAGGTAGTGCCAGAGCCAACCAAGCCCTGACCTGGTACGTTACGAGTACATACACAGCAATGGCAGTTGTGCCACTGTATGAGATGAAAAGGGCGCATCAGATGGTCCGGCTTCAATCTGTTCATGGCGCATTGTTGCAGGCTGTCATAGACTCCTCCAAGTCGAAGCAATGCTCAAACGCTCGCAAGAATGTCGGAACGGCTGACAACGACCGCATCCATCGAGCCTCGGCTACATGGATCTCCGCATTGGTGCTTTCGTGACCGCGTGTCTACACGATTCACACACCAGGCTGTGCGTAGCCAACAACGCCGAATCTAATTTAAACCCAAATGCGAATGCGATGCACGGTGCCCAATTCGACGGTCTAGATGCACGAGCATGCGATATCGTGATGCGATGAGGATACGAGCTCCGAATATAGATTCGTCATGTGGCTATGCATGCAACGGCGAGCCATGTCCGGACAGTTTGGCCGAGGAGGGAATAATACTCAAGTACTGCCGAATCTCACGCTGCTTTTTTGCTTTCGTTCAATTCTTTAACGAGACCAGAGAGCCTCTGGTCTTCATCGGGACCGGTGGTGATACAAGCGCCTTGTTCGTGCACACAAAGATGGCAACCAGCAATGCAACGGGACGGCAGACATTGGTTGCAGACGCCAATAAAGAGGAATGGTGGACATTTGAACCTGAAGATATGTACACTGCGACTCAGTGTCCTGTCTGGTGAGGCGATCTGACCTTGCGTATAAGCGATGCTGTGCGGTGCTGATCAGTGCCTCCTTTACGCCATCTCCGGTCGTTATTTGCTGAAATCATAAAATCCCCATGCATCGCTGCGGATGTAGCAACAATGGCCAGATACGCTGGTTTGAACGAGACACGCATTTACATACGTGCCTGCACGACAAGTACTACTCTGCGTTGCCAAAATATGCCTTCCGATTTGGCCGATATAACGATGTCTTCGATATGCTGGTGACTGCGCGCAGGAACAGTGCTACAGTGACATGCACTAGAGCGGCCAACGCACTCTTCACTGAGCTGAGTACTCGCGGTAGTCATGCTGGACCAGGGCAGATCCAAGGTTTCCTAAACGCCTTCGCCGGCAAGTTCCGCCGTCGTGCTTCGGGGATTCGGCCACCTCTACCTAGATGTTGCCCTGCCATCCAAATGGCATGATATTGCTCTGTAAAATAGCTGTTCCTGTGAATCTCGAGTTCTCCATAGTCCTGTTCGTGTCCCTTATAACGCCTCGATGATTCCGCAAAAACCTCACAAACAGGAGCACCTTGCCATGCTTATCCAGGCCTATTGAGCGTGCCGAGCTTTCACAGGGACTTGTTACTGAAACACCGTCTCAGAGCATTAGCATGTATCGCTAGCAATTGCCTTGATGATAGACCTGAGGAAGTCCGTATTTCGCATGCTCGATTGGCTTTTCATCTTCGGGCAGTTGGGCAGAGGTCAACGAATCTGGAAACGTCCCTCTTGACGACATCATATAATGCAAAAACGAACGGTCCACGAAGACTGTCGTGATGAGCGAAGGCCTCTGCGGACTCGTCAAGCAAAGAGCCCTCGTTCGCGAAAACAGGTGGAGGAGCCAGAGTCAACCTAGCCCTGAGTGGTTACGCTACGAACATATGGACAGCCGGGACAGTCATTCGATCAGCGAGTCCAGCTTCAAGCTTCCCATAGCGCATTGTTGCACACTATCACATGCACAGAGCGCATTTTGTTTCAACTGGGAATTGGCCTGATGACATGGCCTAATGACATGCAGTGGTCCTGCTGCAGAGCGACTTGACTTGACTTGCCAGCTTGATGGGCATGATTGACCGATTTATATGTGTGGAAAATATCCGTATCTATTGATGCTGCCAGAATGACCTCACGTACAAATGCAGAACCTGTGCTGGAGATCTTCAAATGAATGCAATACAACAAGCGCTTGGAAAGGAAAAGAAGAAGGAGCAAAGGAAAGTATTAGGAAAGTCGAATTCGCTGGCAAAGTGTGTTAGCAATGAGGAACCTGAAAATAGTAACGGTAGTATCATAGATTGCATATCATTTGCATCACAAGTCTAAAATAAGAGCTATTATCACTCTTCGAAATCCGAAAGTTACAAAGTCTAGACAAAGCTTTCCCAAAATCTCATGAAGATGCCCTAGTCAACTTATCCTTGGCTGTTCTTACTTCCAAAGGTCACAACACCTGGCTTTTGGCTGGTGGGGATTGCTTGTGACCTTTTCTTCAGGGTCCGGAGAGCACACTTTGGCTGAATCTTTCTCTGTGCGTGTTTTTTCGACCACCACTGAAGGCATAGAAACGGATATATAGATATAACGCTATCTCTGTTTGACTAAACAAATCAAAGATTGCTGTTAGGAATCATATATATCCTTCATAATATATCTAAGGTCCTTCTAATTCGTGATGAGGTCTTGACCATAACTGCCTAAAAGGCCGAAGGCGTAGAGTGTCCCAAGTCCCTCCCATCTGGAAAGCATAGAATAGTTCAGACCCTTCTATTGCGAAGGCGTAGACTTTCTATGAACCTCCCATCTGGAAAGCATGGCATTGTCCAAGTTCCTCCCGTTTGGAAAGCTAGGAATTCTAAGATTCCTTCCGCTGGAACGAGTGGTGTAACCAGGTTCCTCCCGCTTGGACAGCATCGAAAGTTCAGACCCTTCTGTGGCGAAGGCAGAGACTTCCTATGATCCTTCGGTCTGGAACCTCCCGTTCTGAGAGGATAGATGAGTGGCATAGCCAGGTTCCTCCCGCTTGGAGAGCACAGAATAGTTCAGACCCTTCATTACGAAGGCGTAGACTTTCTATGATCCTTCGGTTTGGAACCTCCCATCTGGAAAGCATAGAATTCTGAGGTCCGCACGTTGGGAAAGCATGGAGTGTCCAGGTTCCTCCCGCTTGGAAAACACAGAAAAGTTCAGACCCTTCTGTCGCGAAGGCGTAGACTTTCTATGATCCTTCGGTTTGGAAAAACATGGGATACTTAAGACCCTTCTCTTCTCGTTATGGCCGGACACTTGCTGGTCGCCACTCGCTCCCTTATTCCACGGAGCGAGGACACGCCAGAGCCCTGGATTCGTGCTTTGCCCCGCCAACTCTCCCTGCGTCGAAAGCATAGAAACGGCCATTTACAGCAGGAGTTCTCCGGTGACCAAGAGATACCACGTAAAGCACCTTGATGTTACCTAAGCTGTCGACGCTCAGAGTGGCAGGAGTGCTCCCAAGATGCAAGCATCTCAACGGAAATGGAAGGGTAAGAGCGGATAGGTAGTGACATGCTACCTGAGATGAGGTAGACTTGTAGGATTGTGTAATCGTTCGGATGGAGAAAGGAAAGAGGGAAGAAGCTCTCTTTGAGAGGAGTGATGGAATGGTGATGCAATTCATGAGAGGAGGGTGATGACTAGGGGAAGGAAGGATGACGACTAATAGGAAAGAGAGGACACTAAAAGAAAACCCTGGAAGCTGTATCAGTTATAGGTATTACGGAAAGGTAAAGTCAAGACTGTAAGGTAGAAAGGGACAGACCATGATAGTAAACATATACGAGACTTAACCCAGAGTACGTTAAAGTTGCGCGGTGGTTGATGTTAGGAAAGACAAGTCTGAAAGGATATGAAGCAGGAAACAGCGTCAGCCAAAGCTTGTGTACATGACGATGCAATAAAGTTGAAAAGGGACAAACCGGTTGAAGGTGTACTGAAAGCCGAAATAGGATGTTCATCTGATAATGAAATACTGTCGCACAAGAAGTGGAGAGAGAGGACGACACACTTGTGACTTGCCTTTCCCTGTTGCCCCAATATAAATGATAGAAAGTTGCTCTGGCCTTCCTCACATATCTTCAACCGAGATGGGAGATGGTATAACGACAGTGCACCAAGGTGGACTTGCACGTCTGCTGCAGCATTGCATGACTGGTAGTATCCACTAGAGTTCAGGAGGTAAGTGAAGGGAAATGAGGAAAGACGAGTGGTCGTCAGCGGGATTGCTCAAATTGCTGTACCTTATTGCGGAGACTCAAATGGCTTACGATATGCGAGGTCGGCCGAGTACAGATAGCCATCACAGCTTGAAGCCAGAGCAATATGCAATGGAGACATGGTAGCAGAGCTTGACTTGACGTAGATTAAAGCAAGTCTTGACTTGATGTGATGTAGGCTAAGAAAGCGAATAGATGGGCAGACTGTAGTGAAGCATGCGGTTGGCGATACTAGATGAGGACAGAAGATAGATGGAGGAGAGATGGAGAAGAGATGGAAGAGATGATGGTGATGGACGAGATGGAAGAGATGGAAGAGATGGAAGATGGAAGAGATGGAAGATGGAAGAGATGGAAGAGAAGGAAGATGGAAGAGATGGAAGAGGGAAGAGAGGGAAGAGAGGGAAGAGGGGAAGAGATGGAAGAAATGGAAGAGGAGAATAGCATGAAGCGACTACATTAGTGTGTGTCTGTCCAACTTCACAAATGTGCGATCGTAGAGCCAAGATAAAAACTCACTTTCGTGCTCGAAGCCAATGCTAGACAGGGGGAAGGTTCTCGATGCACGGAGGTATGTTTGATAGATGTATAGCATGCATGATAGAGTCTTTGATGGGTGATGCGATGTCTGACACTGGACGCATATAGACAGATGACTGTAGTTTATGTCTATACTGATACCTACGAGAGGCGGTACTCACAGACGGAGGGGCGAATGAGAGATCAACATAAGTCGGGCGATGAGGGAAGAGCGAGCAGGAGCCGCTTACTCGGTGATGGTTTGTCTTTGAATCAGATGAATTCAGTGTCTTGTAGGTGATTGAGTGGTGATCCCCTGCTCGGTATATGTAGAGTGGACCCTAGGCCAGATGAGGTTGTTGAGTAAAGAAGAGATGAGATGAGAAGAGAAGAGAGAAGAGGAGGGATAGATGAAGGAAGGAAAGAGATGAACAGCCTTTTCGCACTCGCTTATTTCAAATCCCCACAGAGTCGTCCACCTCGTGACCGAACGCCTCGTTTTCCCCCACGACAGTGCTAGTCCAACGACAAAAAGGATCGAGAGTCAGAAGATCTACGGATCCCAGCCGTCAGGCTTTCCAGGCTTACACAGCACCGAAGAGTGGCATCTCATGCACATATGGCCTCACACGCCATTCTCTCTGTCCGCTTGGACGCATCTCGCAAGCCTTTTCACGTGCTACCTTGCCACCTGCTGACGGATAAGTGAGCTAGCCGGGAAACGAAGCCATTCGACAGCTACACAATCGCGGAGGTCATACGACGTGGTGAATATCATAGGGCTGAATTTGTGATTATTTAGCCGAGATCATTCTGTCATCTGAGAAGCCTAGGATCGTCATTGGAAGAAAACCAGAGGTGGACACCAGGCGATGGCTAAAACAATTGACATACCGTACAGGACTCGAGGCATTAGTCTTGCACGTCTGGGAGCGAAGGGATCTCGAATCGCAGCCTCCTCCTGGCTCATTCCGAGGCATGCCGCCCTCGAAGCCGGTGCGTGACCGCAAGGATGGGCAGAGAGGTCTTGTGCATGTGAGACGGGCTCACGAGACGAGCCAAACCTAC